>CM040246.1:104506708-104573487 GCA_022545495.1 Chrysanthemum lavandulifolium
TTTTGGTTACCGAGTCGCTAGCTTGACTCGACCCGAATTCATTGGTTCATGGGGAAGCAGTGGAAGATACAATCTCATCGGACTTTCATTCAAGATGTTTGGATAAACATTGAAGCGCGAAAGTTCCACACCGATGAGATATAGAGAAAGCAGAGACGAGACCCGGCTCGCGGATGGTACATGAAAATGCCGGGGTCAAAGATAGTGTCCTCACCCCGAAGGAGTGAAGAAGAGAAGACACATCATATGTGAGGAATGGAAGAAAGATGTTGATAACAATCAAGATCCATTCTTCATCCTCAAATGTAGACATATCGGGAGGAAGGGTGAAGGTAGTATCATCAATAAGCAAACTCTTATGATAGAGTACACCTTCCTCCGAGCCAATATCATCCTCAAGATCAAAATGGAAATGATCATATTCCGGAGGAGATATGTCATGAGAGAGTTCACCGGAGAACTCTTCATGAAGAGAATCATTGGAAAAAGCCTCAAGCTCGGGCTTGTCCAATGTAAGTCACTATCCACAGCGGGATAGGAGATGGCGACTTAGCACAAAATGATTCGATCTTAGAAACGAGGAGATTTATATTGAACAATTGTTCACGAAGTATCTCGTCCTCAATTTCGGATCATCGAATTTCTCACTTCTTCTAGCTAACTAGCTCGGAAGGTAGCTCCTCGACATAATCGATGTCTCCATAGGATAAAGAATCGTCAAGCGAAGTACAATCGTTATCGAATCGGAGAACATCTCGACATGATCATATGGAATGTCAAGAGGAGGAGAAGAATTATCATCAAGAGGCTCATCACACATATTACAGGAGATAACCTCGGACTCACTGGGTTTGGAACAAGGCTCTTAACACTAGACGATTCCATTTACGGAATAGTGCTAGAAGGCTCGTCCCCGTTATGAGAGAGTCTTTGGAAGCTTGGTGTGATTTCAGTTGACAAGCTCTCATAATATTCCTTCATTTGAATAGAATCCTCATCATCATCGTCATCATATCGATTCTTATATTCATCTTGAAGCTTACACAACATTCGTTTCATTTGTAGTTTCTTTCGAATGCGTATTTCTTGAACTTTGAGGAAGATTACACTCCTCGTAATCATTGAAATGATGTGAAGGCTGGAAGTCGATGGTGATGGAATCTTTGTGGGGTTGGGAATTGTCAAGCAGGAGAATTGGAATTTTGAAAATTTTGATTCATCGGTTGACATTCAAAAGTCGCATGAGGACCCCATAATTCTCATGCAGAGATAATTGGGAGAATAACTTTCACCAAAGTTCGATTGTAACATGGTTCCGTCTCATAGACAAGCGGGACCCGTGGTGGACAATCAAACCGTAATGATAATCATTCCACAAAACTCGCATGAGTAGGATTCGTATTGGGGCTGTGGAGGTAGGTAGGAAAATCGGGTGTTTCATTATTTGAAATGGGATCGGGATTATCGACAAACTTGTCTCGAAACCCGCATTGGTACATCGCCGACAATTTCCACCATTAAATGGACCTCCACACGAGGGCAATTGAAAACCATGACATGAAGAATTAAGCGGATAAGAGGATAGAAGATGAAGAATTAAGCAGTTAGAGGGTGAAATGGAGAATTAAGCGGGTTTGAGGATAAAGAAATGTAGAATTAAGCAGTTGGAGGATAAAAGATGGATATTTTGGATTTTGAAAACATGCTATAAAACAAAGAATGAAAATATTTTTGGCTTTTAACACTTTAGGAAAAGTGTTAATGAACTTTTGGATTTTGAAAATTTTACAAAAAATTTTTACAAAAGATGGAATATGTGCGAGAATGGGTCGAAAATGGCTAACACACGCTAAAGCCTCCGGCGGCGCCAAATTTTGATCTCACAAGCAGTCAAGTCAAAAAGACTTAAACCGCTCGAGACACAAATGCAATGAAGATCGAGAATACAGAGAGTTCCGGTCGTTATGTCCACGGAGACTCAATGGTGTGTTAAACACTTGATCAGAAGATAGAATGATCACTAATGATAGCGATCAGAAAGGATTAGGATTGAATATTACACTACTGAAAAAGGGTATAAATAAAAGCGACTTAAATGCAAATTAAGAAAATTAAAAAGATAAAAGATATTAAATAAACGCTATCACTATTTTTAAAGTGATGAACGTTTAAAACTAAAAACTTAAAACTTACGTTTAAATAAAAAATAACGTAAACGTGCAAAATAAAAAGTGAAATCTAAGAAATAAAAAATCCTAAAAATATGAAAAATACATTTTTACAAACCTAATGATAAAAGAAAATTATTAGAAAAGGAAAATTATTTTTACAACTATTTATATAATTATTATTAATTAAAAACTATTTTAAACTATTTAATAATACTTAAAAATAAGAGAAAATATGAAATAAGACTAGAAAAATAAAATTAAAACTTAGAAAAATCTAAAATATGATAAAACTAATTTTAAAACTGAAAATATATTTTTTTACTTTTTATATATTTATTATTAATTTAAAACTATTTAAAACTAATTTAAATTATTAAAAATACCAAATAAAAGGAGAAAAATAGGGAAAAATACTTTTTATGCTTTTTATATTTATCTTAAACTATTAAAATTGAAAAATTATTTTTGGAACCTTTTCTTAATTTTTGTATTTAAAGCTAATTAAAAGGATTAAAAACTAAATTAAATTAAGAAAAATAGCAAATGAACTTGGAAAATCTGAAAATTTCAGGAAAACTATAAAATAATATTAGAAAGCTGGGAAAAATAGAAAAACAGGGGCTTGTTTGGCAGAATATGAAACTGATAAGGAAGTGCTTATTGAAATAAGCACTTCAATAAGCAAATGGAACCCAAAGGCTACCAAACCAAAAGAGAAGCTCTAATAAGCTAAAGTAACAGAAATGGAACAAGTTCAACAAGCTACAGCTACTGAATACAAGCTAGGACAGATTTGAGTATTTGAGATTTATGGCCAAAAACAGTGAAAGGGGTGCCCTCTTGCAGCCACCAAATAAGCAACCAAATGATCTAGCAACCTAAAACTAAAACTTGCAACCTATACTAGACCTGGTTGAGAGTGTTTAACCAAAGAATCAGGCCTAGATGAGCTAAGGTGAACCCTGTGCAAGGTCTGCAAAACTCGTGACAAAACTCTGTGCAGGGCCTTGTGCCTGCGAGAGATGACTAACACTGATTCATAAGCTCTTTTGAGCTTTAAGGAAAATTCACAAAATTAATCAAAAATAACAACAAGAAACTAGACCAAGTAGACTTTTAAAATCCACAAGTTTCATTAAAAATGATTAAGAAATGAGCTCATGAAAAATCTTACTAATTGAGCCCAAAACTGACTTATGCTAATTTGACTTTTGAACTGAAAATGAGAAGTTGACTTATTTGAAGTTTGATCTAGATTTTAGGATTGAAAATGATATATATTAATGAAATAACACTGATTTAAGCTAGACCTATGTATTTTAAACATGAAATGAGCTTTTGCTTTGTTGAAAATCCAACAGTGACTGCTAAGAACCAATGATAAGGATTTTTGACTTTCAGTGGTTACAAGAACAAAAGTAAGACATAATGGAGTACAAGACAACTAAACAAACATAGAGCAACAAATATAAACCACTGTCAAGCCTCTAAAAGCATTTTAAGAGCAAATCCAAACACCCTCAGAATCTGCTATGAACTTAAACTTACACAATCTACTAAACTAGCATACCAAATTGATTAAATTAAGTTCACTAGACCTAAAATCAAATGATTAAACAGACCTCAACAATAGATGACCACGAGATATATACAGTTACAATATGCAAATTTACTTGAAATTTGAAATTGAAAACCAACTCACATGAAGTCCACTATGTTGAGCCAAAACAAACCCAAACTTAAGCTAACCTAAGCTATTTCCAACCCATATTCACCTGCAACAACAAATTCCAAATCGAATCCATTTGAGTCCTGTTGACTTTTGTTGACCATCAAGCAAAATTAATTGAGGCGATTTTTAAGCTTATAAAAGGTGTAATAAGCTTATATAAGCTTGTAGGAGCTTAAAATAAACTTCTAAAGAGTTGAGCATAGGATTTTGAAAACTAAATTTTCAACGATGAGACAAGAAATATAAAAAGTGAACACTGACTTGGAATTGAAGCTTAAACTTAGATTAAGCGACAATATGACTTGAAGTTGATACAATGAAACAAAAGATAACAGATTTTCAACTACACTAAAACATTTATTATAAAAACGACATTGAAGAAAAAAATAAAAACTAGCTACCCTCCTTGCTTCATTCTCTTGCCTCAATTTATATTCCAAACTTCTCTCCTCTGACTTCTGAGCTTTTCCCACTAGAATTCTGGACCATTGGATGTCTTAAGTGATTTTTGGCCGTTTGATTGTTTTTGGCGCCAAAAAGGGTTTTTGCAGTTTTTGGTTGAGTGAAATGGGGAGGGGTGCAATAAATGGTTTTTGTAGTTGTGTTGAGGTGGGGAGACAAGGAAAGTGATATGGAGAGGAGGGGGGTTGAGGTGTGTGGAGTGAGCAGGGGAAGTGGTTGGGAAAGAAGGACTTTGGCGCCAACAGTGGGGTTTGGTTGCCATGGTTGGTGACCGGGGTATGTTAATATCAAGGGTCCAAAATGGATTATATGAGGGGTCGAATGGGCTTAGGCGAGGCAAAAGGGTGTTATAAGGTATTAATGACAAGGGCTCATTTGTAGATTACGAAATTATAAGGACCATTCTTGCTAAATCGAAAAGTTGCTCAAAGGACTAAAAATGACAAAGTTTAATAATGCAAGGACCAAAGTTGCCATTTGATTTTCGGGGACTAATGCGCCAATTTTCAAACTTGGAGGACTATTTTTGTAATTTCCTCAAACTTTTGATATTTTTCACCAAAGGACTAAATTTGACAAGTTATGATTTTAAAAGGACCTTTGGTGATTTTTCTTTGAAATTTTGACTCGGGGACTATTTTGACAATTTTGAAAGTTGGGGACTAAAGCGCAATTTTGCAAATTTGATAAGTTTTTCATCGATTTTGATATTTTGCATTTAAAACACATAAAACACGATTTGTGATATTTTATCATTTTGATGCATTTTGAGTGTTTTCGAGATGATTTTGCGGTTTAAATGTTATAAAAATGATGAGTATTTAGACACTCATCAATCCTTATCAAGTAATTCTTGCAATTGGCTCATTAGCTCTCTCATTTCGGAAGGAGCTAAACGATACAGAGTTTTAGCTATAAGGGTAGCACCCGAAATTAAATCGATTCGGAATTCAACTTGCCTTTTGGTGGAATACCCGACAAATCTTCTGGAAAGACATCACAATACTCACTTACTGTCGGAACATCTTTAATTATCAACTTTTCGGAACTAGTATGTACTGCGTGGTCCAAAAAGGCTTGGCATCCACGTGACAAATATTTCTTAGCCTTCATCACGAAGCATATTAAAATTTCACCCTTCCTTTCTCTCCATAGATACAAATTTCCCTCTCGTGAGGATTTACAAGTCTAACAATCTTTTGGCTACACACTATGGTGGCATGCTTGCTAAGTCAATCCATCCTTATTACTACGTCGAGTTCTCCTAGCATCATCGGTATCAAATCCATCTTAAAAGCATTATCATCTATTTCCAAATCAACATCGAGATACACATTAGATATGACTACGATTTTATTATCGGCTATCTCAACTTCTAATGGTTTTGGGAGTTCATTTAGTGGTGTGGATAACTCCTCGCTAAATTTGTAAGATACGAAAGATACACTTGCACCTGAATCAAATAATATGTTAGCGGGTTTTGAATTTACGAGAAAGATACATGTACAACATATGGTGTCACCTTTGCGGTCATTGGATAATCGCTAGCCCTCGCCTTCGAATTTCAACTTTCTCCTCCTTCACCACCCTTAATGGTCTTGCCTCGATAGTTTTTATCTTTGGACATTCACTCACCTTATGTCCTAATTTATTACACCCATAACAAACCACTAATGACTTGGTGCAATTCTTGCTTATGTGGTTCGGATCACCACATTTGGAACATCCCTTCATCCCCGATTTACATTCTCCAATATGACTTTTACCAAACCTATTACATCGAGGTGCCACTTTCCCCACATTCTCCGTCCTTGCGAAATCAAATCTTCCTCTTTTCCCAAACGTTATTGCTTGTTCTTGCCTGCTTTTCCAATTCAATTTTTTACCCCTCATCTTAACCAAATCTGCCTCTCGAGTACGTGTCGTACCTAGAATATCTTCCATGGTAGTGCATTGGAAAGGCGATACAATCGTACGTATCTCATCCTTGAGCATCCTCTAAAATTTATCAACTTTAAGCTTCCCGTTGTTGAGATATTCCGGACAATATTGCACCATATTACAAAATTTCTCCCACAACTCGTTCACCAATTCATTTGTTTGTACAAGATTATGAAATGTTTCCTTTATCTTGTCAACTTCTTCCATGGGTGCATACTCCTTTTCAAAATATTATTTAAATTGCTCCCAAGAGCAAGTTTCCCTCCAAACATTACCCTCATCTCTCACCTTACCTTCCCACCTTACCTTAGCCTATTCACGGAGGTAGGTGGTGGCACACCTTGTCATCCTCTTCACAACGACTAGTGCGAAAGGCTCATTCAATATCGGTAACCCACCTAGTACTCTTTAAAGGTTCAAAGGACCCCATAAATGTTGGTGGAGTACAATCGCTAAAGTCACGATAGGTTGACATTTCGTTCCCAACTCCTTGCCTAACATTCGGATGAATTACCAATTCCCCACTTTTTGTAAGCTTCTCTATCTCTTATGGAAATAACTTTTGCAAATTTTCTGTCGTTTGACCAAGGTTGTCAGGATCGAGATCCTACCTAGGATCGTTTCGAACCACAAGATCGTAATTGTAGGATCGGATCGGGATCGTAAGATCCTATGAAAATGTCTATATTTGTGTATAAGGGTTGTGCAGTTTTGTACTTCTATATATTTATATATTATAAACGAATCTAAATGGATAATAAAAGAAAAAAGTTATATGTTCAAGTACCGTAGTAGTAGAACATTAAGAAGCATGAGCTTCTAGTAGAATCGGATCGTTTACGATCCTAGGATCCTGTGTGCGATCCTACGATCCTACACCGATCTTGCTCCACTTGAGATAAAAACATGGTCTTGTAGCAAGATTGGATCGTTTACGATCATGCGTGTGATCTTACGATCCTAGACCGATCCTGATTAAATTAAGATCCTACTACGATCCCGCTCGCTTTTTATATGTAGGATCGTAGGATCGATCGAGGATCACCGATTTTGACAACCACTTTGGCGAACATAATAGGGCATAGCCTTCTCGATGGCCCTCCCACCCTATCCGTCCATGTCATCGGTTACATTTTAACCAAAAGTCTAAAACAAAGTTAAAGAACTAAAACCGTCAATACCAAACTCTTTAGCAACCAACTTGAAACCACACCGAGTGTAGGGACTAAACATCAAGAATCACTACAACCAAACAACTTTCAACTTCTTACAAACCAAACTCACTTTACATGAAAGTACAACACGCATAAAAAGTTGTACTTTGAAAAGATCACCTTACTCTCGAACTGAAAACAGGTTGGGAAGACATTTGTCAGATAGGCCGACCAGTCATTGATACTGTTCTTTTTTAATAAAGTAGTAGCTTTGGAACAGAACACCAAAACCTAAGCAACGAATGCAGCAACAACAAGAAATAATGGGGTCTGATGGATCAACTGTTATTGGTAATATATCTTGTTAATTTGTTGTATTATGTTGTTTACTTGATATTATCTGGATTAATTTGCTTTTAAAGTTTTGATACATGGTTATAATTATGGTCACTTAGTAATTGATAGTGGTGTGATGTTCTTGCAAGAGGTCTTATGTTCAAACCTTACCAGGTAGTAGGTACATATCTTGGAGTAGCCAAAGAAAGGATTTCAGGCTAAATACATCTGAGTTAAAGACTCGCCTTCCGAGTATCCTCAACAAGGAAAAACCTCATCTGTTTAGTATAAATGGTAGGACTAGTATTGAAGTATCTGGTTATAGATTTATAACATAATAGGAAATATTTGTCAAGTAAAATGATACTCTTTATGTCCTAAAATAATTATTAACTACCAAGAAACAAGACAAAGGAGAAAAATATGGTTACTTTAAGTATACGGGTTTTTTTGGTGCTGCAAATTAAGTATATTGTTGATGTGAAAATTTGCTAAAACTGCTATATATAGATTACAAATATAAGAAACTGTGTAACGGTCTTTACACAAAAAAATATCCTACTTGATAGTTTTTGTCTAAAGTTAGAATTTGTTTCTTTTTGCAGAATGAATTCTATTTTTGAAATGGATATGTTTTTACAAGTTTTTGCGTGTGTATATAGTCTCCAGATATCATAACTTCTAGTAATATGAGCGTATGAATAATAGTAAAGCAGTAATTTTAGGATACTGGTTACTCTTTGATTTTTAATGATAAATGTTGTACTTCTAAAAACGGATCGAGCTGACTAGCATAGTTTAAAAAAAAAGAAGGTTATATTAGCTACGATATTTTACCTCAGAACTGTTAGGCTGTGTGTAATGGTGGGTGATGCATCACCACCACCGACCTCCACCAGCGTGAAGACCATTACCCCCTTGACCGTGCGCGGTCTTCTCATTTTGGCACTGGTTTGGTGGTCTGCACCACCAAACGTTTTGCACTCTTTTCTTTTATGTTTGTATAAAGTGGGGTATTTTTATATGTTTGGTTTGGTGGTGACCATTGCACCTGTTTGGTGGTGGGTTTTGTGGTGTGTTGAATTGTGATTTGGGGCTGACGTGGACAGGGGCGGATCTACCTTGCAAGCAGGGTATGCACGTGCATACCCTGCGTAAATTTTCAGTAGTGTAAAAGAATTTCGATTACCTTAAAACTTAGTACAAAATACACTACATATTCATAAGTGCACACCCTAAAAATACTTGAAAATTATTAGTGCATACCCAAGATTTTAAAGAAAGAAGAAATGAAGAAAAAGGAACAGAAAAGCATGACTGGAGAAATATAAACACGTCGGCGGTATGTTAAAGAAGAAGAAGCTTGTTAAAGAGAGAAGGTCAAATGGCCAATAGACTATTCCAAGCCCAATTGTATAAAGCTGATTAGTTATGGCATTGAACTTGAAATCTATCATTGCTATAAGTAGCCCCACCCACTATAATTATAAATTTACACATTTTATTAATCATGCCATATGTTTTAAAGTTTCATTTACGATTGAAGAATAATGATCTTTTATTTTTACTTTAAGTTGATCTCAATGATCAAAACATAAAAGTTTAACATTATACGTTATTACAAATGACTAGATGAGGTTTATTAAGAAAAAGAAAAAGAGATAATTTCATATATATCAAATCTAAACATCAAAATGCATACCAAAAATAATATTTTTTAATAGATGATATAGAGTGTAGTTAGAACATGTTTTGGGTAAATACGGCATTCTAACGTTTAAGTTGAGTAAATATGAAATTGACCCGGGAAAAAACCCGACCCGGAAAATACAACCCGAAAACCAAGTTTATTAGTAGCTATACTAAAATAGTGCATACCCTACTCTGAAATCCTAGATCCGCCACTGGACGTGGAGGTGGTGGGTTTGGTGACCATTACACCTAGTCTTCAAGATTTGCAGCCTATTTATCCTTAAAGTTAAGATGTAACTTTTTTTTTTTTTTTTTTTTTTTTTTTCCTCCTGGGCGGAGCATCTTAGAGGTTCAAATGATAAGTGTCTTTGATCAACATCTTATAGATCAGAGTGGACAAATTAGCTTTTGTGATTAAGAGAGAGGACAAATTAGCTTTTGTGATGAAACAATGAAAGCGTCACGGTTACACCAAATGTTATTTGGAACTTTACGGAGTAGTAAAGTATGCAACTTGGAGTAGTATCTTGAAGAGGCAAGTGAACAAATTAGCTTTTGTGATTAACTAGAGAGGGTATTTCATTCACTTTACGTCTAAAAAGTAGAAGTATGAGTTTACAGTCACGAGGTTTTATGCAAAAGATTATAACCAAAAATGGTAATGCGCATCTGGAGCACTTTAACATATGCAGGAACCATAAGTGGTAAAAAACAACCAGAACGCATGAAAAATGCAGGACCAAAAGGTTAGAGTAGTTACTAGTATAATGTTTTACCTGGGTTTAAAAAGTAGCCATTGTGTAACATCCCGCTTTCAACAGCCTTAGAATCATCTGATATATGTAGCTTGACATAAAGTAAACATACCTCTTAGCATAAGCTTGATACACTTTCACATGTATTCATCTTGGCTTCCTCTGCTCATGACACTCGTATTTCAGACACGCATGCCATACTTTATCTTTATCCCTTCAACTGTTACCATCTCTGCATATATAACCAAACAATGCGTATTTACTATTGCGTTTTCAGTTCCATGTGCATGGATGCTAAGCTAAAGTTTGCATGATCGTGCATACTTGCAGATCAGCATATCAGTAGCATCAACATCAGTTCATTAGTTAATGCTTGATATACTAATTGTGCAGTTATTGCTATATGAATCGTTAATTCAGCTGGTCATGATGTTTAACTTACATTTATATTTAATTTAGTTCCCAGGAGCTTCAGATTGCTAGAAGAGCTCGAGCGAGGAGAAAAGGGAATTGGTGATGGAACTGTCAGCTATGGGATGGATGATGCCGATGATGTATACATGCAATCATGGACAGGGACTATCATCGGTCCTTCTAATGTTAGTTTTCTTAACCTTTTTTTTTTTTTTTTTATCCTGTTATCTTAATTGATATTATTGCTCATCAAACGTCGCATATCAGCATCAGTTGGTTTTTTGTTTCTTACTTTTGCATCCCTCACGCTTAGTGTCAATTTACTTATTTTCTTTGTCATATAACTTTTGAGATAGGAATATTGGATGCTGATGCTCATAAATGCACGTTAAGCATATTTGCTTAAATTTTTAATGTCATTGATTTTACTTGTCAGACTGTTCATGAAGGGCGCATCTATCAGCTGAAACTAATTTGCGGTGATGAATATCCTGAAAAGCCACCGAGTGTGAAATTTCAATCACGAATAAACATGAGTTGTGTGGATCAAGAGACCGGTGTGGTGTGTACTGCTCTCCCAGATGAACTTACTATATGTCATTATTTGCTAATCTGCTTGTAAATAATTTTATGGTGGTGTGAATTTGCCAGGTTGAACCATCTCTTTTTCCTATGCTTGCTGACTGGCATCGAGAGTACACAATGGAAGACATATTGACTCAGCTCAAGAAAGAAATGACCTCTCCCCAAAACAGAAAACTCACTCAGCCTCCTGAAGGTGCGTCGAATATTTTATCTAAACTATTTTGTATCCCTGTTTTTGCTTTATATCC
The DNA here is from genome assembly GCA_022545495.1 of Chrysanthemum lavandulifolium. Taxonomy (NCBI): domain Eukaryota; kingdom Viridiplantae; phylum Streptophyta; class Magnoliopsida; order Asterales; family Asteraceae; genus Chrysanthemum; species Chrysanthemum lavandulifolium. The sequence goes on from CM040246.1 coordinate 104,518,199, forward strand.
TCATCTAATGAACTTCAGAGGATACTGGGGATAATTTTTACTTGTGCTATCATGTCACATGTTATGTTTTGTAAAATTTGCTCATTGAGCTAATGTGGTCAACGGATAGCATTACCTTTTAGATTCTAAGTTCCAACAGATTGATACACAAGAAAGAGATTAAGGGCCACAAATTATGTTTTATTTGGATCATATGTATGGTGTTATATATAAACAGAGCAAACTATGTGCCGCATGAGTGGGCATTATGCGCTGTTTTTGGTTCAGCTGTACTGTCATTTTGAAAAATATAATAAAAAGATCATCGCTAATAATCCTTTAACCTAACGAGTTTCTAGGGTTCTAGAATCCTCATGCTTGAGGCATCAGGTAAGAGTCAGACATGACATAACTCATCCCAACATTTCAATCATGCGAGGTTTAGGTTTACTTGTCCCCTAAGCTTTCCCATATGCATTATTATGACTTTACAACATATCTTGTCTGTGGCCTATTTCCATAGACTTGACCACTTGGATTTGCAAAAGTCAAATCTTTTCTGGCAAAACCTTGGATTCTTATGATGCTCACTCCAAGTTCACAAACTCAATGGGCAATGAGATTTTGTGGTTTCATTGATCTTAATAAAACTAAATAAATCCATTAAGGCTAAATTTTAAAGTGTCTGCCAATCGAAAAAAAAGACAGATGAGAAATGGCACACTTGACATTGGTTAGGTCAGATATAAGAGTCGAGAACCGTCATCTCACACTTGACAATAAGCATGACAAACAAATGCACATTTAAGTAGACGTCAACAACAGTCCAGTGAAATATATTCACCTTGAGCATGTAACGTGCACATGGGTTTGTCAATTAGAAAATAAACATTCATATGGTTGTCGTTATCGATACGGGCAATTTTGTGGTCCATCAGAGTCACTCAGGTGATATAGACAAAGTGTTTGGTAACTTTCTAATCCGCTAAATTAAAAGGTTCGTACTTCCAACATTGTATGTTTATTCTCGAGTATTAACCATAATTTGTTATATTTATTTTCAAGTATTAACCATACATGTTTCAGCACTGCGCTTACATCCATTGTTAGAGTCCTTATGATACCAATTTATGTAGTTCAATTGCATCAAAAGTAAGGCAATTCATCTATGAAAAAGGACCATAAGATAGGATAGGAAACTGTTATCCTTAATGAGTGACTCTAGTCACTGTTTTCTTCTAGTTATAGCTCTTGTATAGTAATAATTTAGTTCAGTCCAACTCATACTTCTTCCGCATCTGTGAAAGGTCCAAACAATTTTCTCTCAAAATTATGCCTTCATGACCGAATAGAATTTCTGCTATATCACTAGCAATGAAACGCCTCTTCTTTATACAGAATATTTATTAAACTCTGTATTTCCATGTTTTGTGCTGTTTCAGGAAACGATGAGGGGAGGGCAGACCCAAAGGGACTAGTGCTGCGGTGTTGTATTATGTAAGTGAAGCATCTTAGATGCCATTACGTATATAGTTACCTAAATTAACCGAACTCTGCCTGTCAAACAGACTGAATGTTGGTTAAATGTAATCATTAACATGCTAAATATTCCAATGTCACAAGAATGCATTGGCTGCTAATTAGTTTGTGTTTTGACTGGTTAGTTATGATGTCTAATGCCTGCTATAGGGCTTGTTATGCTACCTATCCTTTACCTTCTGTTGGTGTTCTTTCCCTTATTCATGTGATGTAAACGATTGTAACTGAACTGAGTAGTGATGAGTAATTTGAGTTTAACTTGTTACGAACCTTTCTTGGATCTGACTCGAGTTAGGAAATGGATTAAGTTTTCATGCTTGAGCTTGGTTCTGGAAAAGAAAAATCATATGCTTGATCAGAGATCACTCATAGTTGCATCCGACTAAAATTTGTAATGTTACTAGTAAAACCAATAAATATTTGGTAGTCTAAATATGATCACAATTAGGGTGTTTAATCGGATCGGGTCACTCGGGTTGGTCAATTCGGGCCAAGGCTTAAAAAAACATACCCGAGCTCGACCCTATTTAGAATTCGGGTTAGTCGGGTTCGGGTCAATTCAGGTCCGGGTCTGGGTCATTTAAGAATTATATAATTTTGATGTTTAAAATTGAAAGTTATAATTATAACAAAACTTCAAAGAAAAACAAACTTGCAGGTTGCAACACATTTGTTGCAGTTGCAGCAACACATTTGTTGTGCAGTAGACATGTACATAGTACATATATGTTAAACCAAAGACATTAAATATAGACATCATGTAGTACATATATTGACATATAGACAGCAGCAAGCCAGCAACATATTAGTGAAATAGTTGTGTTAAAATGGCAAGACATTCATGTATATTGTAGACATGTTAATACATATATTTACAGTAGGTACTAGGCAAAGATAGAAGTCTAGAACAAGTGATCAAATATATTACTCCAAATCTTCAAACTATCTACTCATTTATCCCATCAAATTATCTATCTACTTTATAATAGATTTGGAACTTACTAAAAGAGGTAGTCTTAAAATTGTAAAACCAAAACATTTCCATTATAAGAAATATTTGTCTTACTTTTATTATGAAAATCAATACATGCACATATAATTAAAAGCGCAGAAAGTCTTCAGCTGCGCTTAAAAGCTTTTAATGGCCCATAATTTTCTTAAATTCTAACGTTGATACATCTTGTAAGTTATCTATCTTCTTTATAATAGATTTGGGACTTACTAAAAAAGTAGTCTTAAAATTGTAAGACCAAAAACATTTCCATTATAAGAAATATTTGTCTTACTTTTATTATGAAAAATCAAAACATGCACATATAATTAAAAGCTAGAAAGTCTTGTAAGCTGCCTTAAAAGCTTTTAATGGCCCATAATTTTCTTAAATTATAACATTGATACATACTTGTAAGTTATAATGTTACATTAAAACCGAGCCTTGTCTCAACCTATCTATTATAAAACCCATACGTGAGATTGTCATGCAACACGCATGGTCTGCATTAGTATTACTAAAATGCTCCATTTTACAGTTACATTAGGCAAAAATAGAACAAGTGAAACATCAAATATACCATTGTGTAGGCAAAGACAGTAGGTATTAAGCAAAAGACAATAAGCAAATACCATTATTCAGAAGCTTCATATTAGAAATTTGCATTTGTTTAGCATCCATATTACAAACTTATAATCTACAAAATAAGCTTTCAATCCACAAAATAAGCTTCCATTCTCTACACATAATAACCTTCTAAAATTCTTTGATGTTCAATAATAAAAGCTTTCATTTTCATTAATATCTCTTTGAAGCTAATATCTTTATCTTCACTCGAATCTACATGAAAGAGACATAATTAGTAAGGCACGATACATCTAAATTGACAAATACTAAAAAAAAAAAAAAAAAAACATATCAATTATTATTGTTTCGCAATTTTCGTCTTTTTCCGGAATATTATCCTTATCCTTACGTAGCCGATCTTAGGTACAAATAAGGCTTCCAATACTCTTGTCACTTAAAGAACTCCTAAATATATACAACACCCTTTCACTAGTGGTAAAAACCGACTCGAAAGCAACCGTTGAGACACTCAACGGGAATAGCTAACAAATCTCTAGCCATCAAAGATAAAATTAGGAATTTTGGGCTATTTACTTTCCACCATGCCAATATATCAAATTTCACATTAAAATTAAATGCTTCAACACTTTCACACAAATATTTATCCAATTCACTTATTGTTGAAGTAGATGTTGAACTCGATTTCACCTAATCTCTCAACCTATCTCTTGTGGGAAGATTTGTTGTTGTATCATCAGGATTAGAATGTTTCCACTGGAAATGAATTAGATGGTGGAGCATGAATTCTTACATAGTGTTCATATAAAACTTTAAATTGAGCATGTATATATATATTCTTTCTTCAATTCCACCATTGCTAGTCCTTTAATCCCATAATAGTCATCCACTACAATATATAAAAATTCATCTTTATTTCTTGGATCAAGTAGAAAAGCAAAATATAATAATGCATTTATATTTTCTACTTCTCAATATTACTTGTCAAACTTCTTTTTTATCACCTTAGCAATTTTATAAAAAATTTCATCCTTTGGTAGTACTTTCAAAACATCTTTGTTTCCTCAAAAGTTCACGAATAGTAGATAATTCAACAATGAGTATGTGACGTCACATATTTTGTCCCCGAAATCCTCAAAGTAACATCGTAAAATATTTTAAGAAATCCACACAAATTTCTAGCTTTATCCCAATCTTCAGGTGTCGGCACTAAAAGACCCTTTTTGCGAATAGCATTCCCCAAAAGCCGCATCCTCTAAATCATATCTATCGAAACGATCTTCATATGCTTGAGCCACTTCCAACATATTATAGGTGGAGTTCCACCTCGTTGCAGCATCAAGTATCAAATTCTTTGTGATATCACATTTAGCACTTTCGGCACATCTTTTAAATCACTCAATTCTACTATCCGTTTTTATCTACTTTACTGCATATCTAATATTCTCAATCGACATGTCAACTGATTTAATACCATCTTACACTACAAGATTCAAAATGTGAGATGCGTATTTGATGTGAATCCATTTCCCGTTCAATAAACAAATGTCTTTCTTTACAAATGTTTTTCTCAAGTAATCAATTGCATTATCAACCGAGATAGCCATTATAGCATCAATACCCCATTCATTCACACAAGATTCTACTTCCTTTCCAATATCAACCCCACTATGACTAGGGGCGTAAAAAAAACCCAACTCGATTCGGACCCAAACCTGATTAAGCCTATTCGGGTCGGGTTACTCAGATCAAAAATTTTATCCGGGTCAACCCGAGTACTAAATAGGGTATCGGGTTAAAAATGTTTGGCTAACTCGGGTTCGGGTCGCCCCGTTTACCCGAATAAGTTTTTTTTTCTTTATTATATTTTTTATAACTTATCTATCGAAATTAGAACAATTAGGCAATTTATGACCATTTTACTCATATTCAGGTTGACTCGAACCCGAGTAGACCCGTCCTGAATTGACCCGAACATGACTAACTCGAGTTCAAATAGGATCGGGTTTTGGCATGTTATTTTACCCTCGACCCAACTTTGACCAACCTAAATTGAACCAAACCGAGCCCAACCCGATTAACACCGACCGACCATCAAGGCGACAAAAATTCAAGACTTTATTCAGCTTATGTTAACACGAGCAGATTTTCGATCTGTATATATGGATATCAAACTAAATAATACATTCATATTATTATATGTTTGAATAAGATAAGAAATGTTAGATTAAATTGCCACACTAAAGAAGTATGAAGAACTAAATCGAGAAAATAGTCAGTTTTGATTCGTATTGACTATTGAATAGTCTTAAATCCAGAAAATAGTATTTTGTGTCAAAATGGAACAGTAATATATTAGCAATAGTCATGGCAACATGACTTAGGGTGTGCTTGGTTAGGGGGTTAAGGGGGTGGGGAATGAGTAAGATATTAAGGCGCATCATCAAATAATATTGTGTTTGGTTAGGGAGGGTAAGGGATTGATTCACCGTCTTGGGTAATGAACAATTAAAAGAAGTGACTATAACAAGGGTTCACTTCATCGTCGCGCCACCAGTGCCAGCGTCGATCTCATTTTCACAACTAACCACAACAAACCCTCCTCATTCATACAAACCTCAACCTCTTCATTTAGTACACCACTACCACTTTATTTTTTTATTCAATTTTCAAATAAACTAAATACATTTATTAAAATAAAATACAAAACAAAATATTTAAAAAGTTAAACCCTCCTCACTCATATAACAAACCTCAACCTCTTCGTTTAGTGCACCACTACCACTTTATTTTTTATTCAATTTTCAAATAAACTAAATACATTTATTAAAATAAAATACAAAACAAAATATTTAAAAAGTTAAATACATTTATTCAATTTTCAAATAAAAATATTTAAAAAAAAAAAAAAAAAAAAAATGTAAACAAAGAGGCTGTGTTTAAACCCCTCCTCACTGTTCCAAGTCTAGTCCAAAAAAAAAAAAAAAAAAAAAAAAAAAAAGAGTTGTCTTCTTCATTTTCTGCACACACACACACTACAAACACACACTAAACACACACTACAAACACACACAACAATACAAACACACACTAATAACACAAATAAAATAAGAGGATCTGCTTTTGTGTCGGAAGTTACCTTCGTCGTCCCACGATTTCTTGTTTCACGGCGAGCCACAACGGCAACGCCGGTGTGGCGGCGGCCGGCGACCCTCCACGTTGGACCACGGCGGTATAGCGAACCCATACCGTCCGCTCTTATAGAATGAATTGAGGGTAAAGGATTGATTCACACCTCACTCATTCTTTGCATTCCAAGCGGGCCCTTATATTTAGTCATTTCAATAGTCTTAAGATTGACATCAATGAAACGTATCATAGGTGGTTGGTTAGTCATTGTTTACCATCACAAACGCAATTCCAAAAGTGTGAAAAAGTAGACACGTAAATGAGAAATCAGATTGAAACTAGACTGATTATAGAACACTTGGTAACCAGTCAATTAAGTAATTAACCTTGTCATAACCAAGTGATACTTGGTTTAACATTATTAGTACAATATATGGATTTAGGAGTATCCAAGTTGGTTTTAAACAAGTTTTAGTAAACAAAGTAATGATCACTGAAATCTCCTGGTGCTAACTTGTTGTCATACTTTTATTATTATATTTAATTATGTTACACAATTTACAAATCTAAAGCTAAAGCAGTGTCGGCCTGGTTAAATCATCGCCACATCGCCTTTCTCTCTCCGACGACGACGACGACGCAATTCCATAGATGGTGACGCGAGATTTTTTTTTTTTTTTTTTTTTTTTTTTAACCCACATGCTAGCCTTAAACTCGGTTGAGTATGCAAACTAGTTCATCCTTTTGGCCTCTCAACCCAACACAACCGACCACCCCACAATGGTGTCGACCTAGGTCGACATACCACAACCCAACCACACAACCGATGCATTGTGTTCAGCCTAAGGGTGCATTATTAAGTAAGGAAGATGATATCTATACACTATTTTTGTGTGTGCATGCACTACTATGTGTGCAATGCATGTCATACAATATGTTATATAACTTGTATAAAATGATATATTGGAAAAAAAACGTAAATATCTTATTTAGAGGTGTCTTTAAGGAAGTGTAAGCTATTGTCGTTGTCTGGTCATGGTTTGTGAGGATCACAAACTTTTATCGCACTTTATTATATATATATATACACATAATATTAAACTTGAGTTTAATTAATTCATATACTATTGATACATATATATTTTATCGTGTTTAAAGATCTTTTGTAATGATGACGAGAGCATCGAAATCAATAAAACAACCCTGATTATTTTCTCAACGAACTCAAGAACACAAAATATTCATTTCATTCCATAAACCCCTACACTCTTCAGTCTTCACTTTTAACTATAATACTCTTAAGTATGGTCAATAGCTTTTTGAAAAAAATATTAAAAACATTTCATCTAGAGAAACAATAAAGTTTATGACAAAATTATCACCACATTCCACATTCATCCAATTATTGCCCATCACCAACAAAATTCCACAACAAATATATGTTATGATTCTTTCTCACACACACTAGCAAAAGTTTCTTAAAATGCTTCAAAAATTCATCTTGCTTTCATCTTTCATTTTTCCTCTCTTCTTTCGCCTATCATCATCCGCCACGGATGACTTCATCTATGGCGGATGCTCACAGCCTAGGTATACACTTGGCTCACCCTACGAGTCGAATGTCAACTCTTTACTCACTTCCTTAGTCAACTCGGCTTCTTTTGCTAGTTTTAACAACTTTAAGATCTCAGTACCAGGGTCGGCCCAGTCTGACATTGTCTATGGCTTATTTCAATGTCGAGGTGACCTGGGCACCACTAACTGCAGGGACTGTGTGGCCCATGCTGTCAGTCGGCTTGGGATTATTTGTCCTGAGTCGACTGGTGGGGCCATACAGTTAGATGGTTGTTTTGTAAAATATGATAGTGCATCTTTCTTGGGAGTTGAGGACAAAACTGAAGTGTTCAAAAAGTGTGGATCATCTATACCTTATAACTCAGATATTTTAACTCGTCGAGATGCTGTGTTAGCATATATGACGTCCGGGAATGGGCAATATTTTCGTGTGAGCGGCTCTGGGAGTGTGCAAGGTGTGGCTCAGTGCGTACAAGACTTGAGTTTGAGTGAGTGTCAAGATTGTCTTACTGAGGCAAGTGGACGTCTAAAATCAGATTGTGGAGCAACTGCTTGGGGCGATATGTTCTTGGGGAAGTGCTACGTGCGATATTCTGAACATGGGTTCCACTCGAGAAGTGGTAAGCGGTTGCTCCACCACTTCCACTGCCTTAGTTTGTGGTTTGTGGTGGTTGTATTGTTTTTGCTCACAACATAACCTTTTTGAAATATTTCTTGTGTATATGCATGGGAAAATTATTTCTTTCTGTGTACGTACGTTGCTGCTAATGTGCTAATAATATTCTCATCTTTACTGAATTTCGTGATTTTTAAATTGAAAAAGTATCATTAGACCATTCTAACATCTGTTTAAACGTGGGTATCTCATAGCTTTTTATTACTACAATTTTAATAGAGTATACTTTTGCTTGTAGAAAAGACTGGAGCATATGCATAGCCAAGTAGAACCCTTTTTTATCAAGTACTTAAATATTCAAATTTGCTTATGGTTTTCTGTATTTTTGGAAGAAGCATGAATTTCGTGACTTTTTTATTTCATCATCAACTTCTAGTTCTATCTTTTATGCCAAGAAAGCCTTTTTCTTAAAGCACACAGTATTGGAACCACTTTTCTTTACTTTAGTGAATCCAAGATACAACAAGACAAAGTTCAAAATGTAGTATACTTCAAAAATACCAACTATATCTTGTGTGTATGCATGGGAAAGAAATATCATTTAAAGGTAGTAAACATGAATATATAGACTATGCTGGTCTTGCGAGCGGAGTGGCTCGGGTGGAGTTTCCCTCGTATAAGAAAATCATGAATGTATAGTGAAGTTATTTTGATTTTTATTTATTGAGATTTTATATATTATGCAGATGATGACGATGGCGATGTACAGAAAACCTTAGCAATAATAATTGGAATTATAGCCGGTGTCGCGGTGATCATTGTCTTTCTATCTATGTTAAGTAGACTTTGTGATCGAAAAGGTATACTTAACTAACTCGAAACTTTCATTATAGTCTTTCTTGATCATAATTACATTGTTTAAAGCAAAGCCATGTTAAAATACTTGCCGAATTTTCTTTTCTATATATGAAAGGTGTATGTTTGGCAGGTTTTTGATAAATATACCTTCTTTTCTATGTATGTAGGTGGCAAGTAAAAGGCTACATCAATGAACATATGCCCAACATTATTGAAGGTTTTGAAGGCTATGGTATCATCAAAGATCATCAAGTTGCTTTGCTTTTTACAACTTTCTTTTATGAGGTTCTATCATGGTGGACTATGTGATATAAAGATACACATTGAAGTAAGTGAAAGAAGAGTTGAAATTACAAAGTGAAAAAGACCCTTATGTAGAAAGAGATGCCTAATTGTTTTGCTTTCATTCCCTCTCATTTTCTAATATCAAAAAGCAATTACTTTTTGTAAGTATTTACGAGTCTTCTATTATGTGTAAGTTTTAAGAGAGTGGATGCTTTACATGTTATAAGCTCGAGTCATGCACACGACACTAAAACCACATGATGCATCAAGATGTGATTGAATGTGTTACATCGTAACATGTCTTAGTACTTTTCTTGTTATGTGATTTTATGACTTGTTACTTTTTGCTAATTATTTTGCCATCATTTGCTAGAACTTGACAACGGATAAGACAATTCTCAGCTTCTTTAACGGATGAGTCATTAGACCAGGCGTAATGCATGATCGTCACACTCGGTCACACTCGGTCGAGCCAAGGGAGGACACATCCTCCTCATTACACCTCCTTGGTACGACGCGTCCCATAAGGGAATTTGTGGAGAAGTTGGTCGAAATAACGATCGAGTCCTTGGAGTATCTTTGTGTGTAGTGTTTTATTTAATTGATTTTTGTGCGATATGTTTTTTGTAGTGTTCTCGGTCATCTCATTACAACAAGTTGGTCATGAAATTGTTGTAGAGAGAGAAAGTTGATGTAGTTGCCAGTGATGTCTTCGGTCCTGAGACGGTCACCATTACGAGTAGCCTCAGGGAAAACGAATAATTATCAAGGGTGACAATTTTCTTATCAACATTCTATTCCGCGTTAGGAAAACAATAGTATTCAAAACTAGCCGTCTTCCAACAATTGAAAACTCTTATAATAGTTTAAGCTTATGGCTTAAGTTATGAGTTTATAACTTATTTGTAGAAGTAATAAGGGCTAGTTTAGACAACTTTAGAAGTGTAGGGATTATAAGTGACAAGTTGTAAACTTTGGTTGTTAGTTTTCATCTTTATATTTGCGAAACAATTATTCTCATTTTCACATAATGAAATGAAACTAATGTTCCCTCCAAATCTCTTCCTTTTTAATTAGAACTTCACATGGTATCAGAGCTCCATCAATGGAGTTCTAACCGTTACAAAACCGTAAAGTTTGTTAGTCACACAAGTGTGTTAGTGTGTGTAATACTCTGTTCTCTTCACGTTTTCCGCTCAATATTGTTACGTTTTATATGATTCTTGAACAATCAACAATGGCTAGCACATCTACAACAACTCCAGACTTCACACAACCAACACTCTTTAGAATCCACTCTATCTTCATCCCTCAGATGGACCTAGTTCTTTAACATTTAAAGAAAAGCTAACTAGTTCACAAAACTATCGTGCATGGAGGAGGGCGATTGAGATTGGATTATCCACAAATAGAAAGCTAGGGTTCATTAAACTAAGGTACTGTAGTTAGTTCAACAAATGATGCTAATCTTGCTGAATTGTGAGATACTTGTGGCAATATGGTTATTTGTTGGATTATGGGGTCTATTAGTGATTCCATTGCTAGGTCTATCATCTTTGTTGGAACTGCTACTAAAATATGGCAACAGTTAGAAAAAAGGTTTTCTTTAAGTGATGGATCTAGAAAATACAAGTTGAATAAGGATACTTATGAAATCACTCAGTCTGGTAGTTCAATTGGAGAGTATTACACCAAGATGAAGTGTGTTTAAGAGGAATTGGACAATATGAATGTGTTACCAGTATTGAGTAATGTTACTCCAGAGATTTCTATGTTCTTGGCCAGTTTAAATAAGCAAAAGGAAGAACAAAAGCTTTTTTAGTTTCTTATGGATTGAAGGATCATTACAGTCATCAAAGAAGTCAAATTTTGGTGATTGATCCCTTGCCAAATGTTGAAAGTGCATGTTCTTTGTTACAACAAAAAGAATATCAAAGAATGTTGTTTGGATCATCTTCAGGTATTGACTCTACAACCTTGTTTAGCAGAGGAAATGTGAAAGACAAGTGTACTATATGTTGGTTCAAATGGCATCCACCAGAGAAATGTCAGGAGAAAGTTGGTTATCCTACTTGGCATCTAAAGCACAAGGGTTCACAAGTGAAGCAAACTAGACCAGGCAACCATAATAGAAATCAATTTGTGCCAAGAATTGCAGCACATGTGGAAAGTGGCAACATCAGCTTTACACCTCATCAATTTAAGTAGTTATTGAGAAGTGTTCAGCAGATGAATGTGTTTAACAATGCTACTGAGGAGTTTGATCATCAGTTTGATGCAGGTATTGCATGTCTTAGTAGTCATTTAGATATGCTAGATGTGTTGGAAGATTGAATTTATGACACTGGTGCATCTGATCATATGACACCAGTGAATGATAGTGTGTTTGATCCATATTTGTTACAAATCAAACCACAAATAAGATTGCCAAATGGAGAAAATCCTGTGATATCACATGTGGGTAAAGTAAAACTTAAAATTGGTATTTTACTAAAGGGCTAATAACCTATTAAAGCATCATACTTGTCACAAATGTCAGTTCGACGTAGCGAACAAAAAAAATAGCTCTTCTAGACATTAAACTTGACATGTTTGTCTTCAATTGAGTATTATGACCATTTTACCCTTCCAAATTATATAAATGGTCCCTGTGGGTTTGCGAAAATTGCATCCATCGTCCATAGGCTAAATTACATAAATGGTCCATGTGGTTTGGAAAAAATTGCGTCCATCATCCCTTACAACATATTCTAATTATCTTAACATTTTATTCGGATTAAAATCATTCAAGTCACAATAATCATGTCCACTTATATCATGTTACTACTTATATCATGTTCTTGACTATAATCACAATCCTACTAGACTTCCTATTCCTAATACCTATCTAATAGATATAAACAACATAAATTATTTCCATCTGGACTAACATACTTTAACACAAGATGCTTATATCTATCTAGTAAATCTTCTACATCACCCACCGTCTTGTGAATACAAGTACGGAAATTCTTAAATTCTTTGACCGCCGTTTCCTCTTTCATGAGTATAGCTGCTCCTTTATTTTCCTAATCTGAAACTGATGGGACTTTGTTCACTGATGGTACCTCTTTCGTGTTGGCCACTTCGGTTGTAGACTGAACCGGAGTAGTAGTCTTTTGCTTCTTGATGTCTTTCGGTTCCGTTATGCTTAGGCTTTGGCTTTGACTTTGATTACCGTCATTATCACCCGATAGGCCATAAATAAGAGCTTGGGCCTTTGCCTCCACCACCTCTGTTCCACCATTGAAAGTGTGGCAGATCCCTTTCCAGCCTTTGCCTCCACCACCTCTGTTCCACCATCTTGTGTTCGTTTTGTGAGAGCAGTTATCTCTTCATCAGATAAATTCGCTTTTGGTACCATACATCAGTAACATAAACTCATCTGCTATATCATAATTACCATTTAACAGTAATCAAGAAATACCTGAGAAAACAACGGCAAAATGGTAATTCCAGGATGTCCACCAATTGAATCAATGCAAGCATTCAATTCCATATCAACTGATGTCGGCACGCAACAAGTAATCTGCAAGTGAGTAAATCAACTTGCAAAATAATATGTAAAGCAACCAAGCATTGATAGGAAGGATCAACAATCAACAACCCTTGTTTAATGTTTCTATAGGTAGAAAAGGATACGCAACTTATCTATATCATATAAAAACCTTAAAGCATTTATCAATTTCACTCCGTTGATTCCACAATAGAATACTAAGAACCCCGAACTTCCTAAAGCAAACCATACACTAGCGAGTCATATTAAGCAACACATTTCATACTATTAGGCTATGTTGATTGTTGAGCAAAACTAGCCTTATCAGTAGCAGTTAGTTTTGTAATAACATTCAGTACTCATACAACAACAACATAATACTGAGATGCTATGAAAATTACTAAATGCAAGTTGTGAACACAGATTATGCTAATTGGATGCAAACATATTTGAATAAGCTAAGGAAAAATAACCAAATAGATTCTAAAAGCTACTAGAGTCATCAATAAGCTGAAATAAGCCTGAACTTACTTAAAACTACTTAAAGCAACAGTCTATGATCACCTAATCTCAGTTTTAAAAGCAATAAAGCAAATCTAAACTCTAATCATCAAATATCCAAACATCACTGAACCCCTAACTTGCAGCTTGAAAATAAGCTCTAAGATAAGCTCAAATCTAAAATCCAGCAATCAGAATCTCAATATCACCTAGAAAAGTACTTTTGGACCAAGTTTTAGCCTAAGAGGAGCTATAATGAGCTCTCTAGAAGCTCTGCAAGAAGCTGTCTTAGTGAATTAAGTTGGTGCACAGGACACTAAGTGGTAAACTGACCATGTTAAAGCCCCATTTAAGCAGATTTAGAAAAATCCCAAAATAATTATAAAAATATCTTGATAATAACCACCAACAAGAGTTCTTGAATCCAAAATTTCAATGATTTGAATCAGAAATGAGTGAATTAAAAATCCAGAAAAATCATCAATTAAGATTGAGAACAAATTTTTGACTTTTTGAAAAATCAGCAATTAAGTGATGAATTAAGCTATCATGAAACTAGATTAAGCTAATCTAAAGATTCCTAAACCTATATGCAAGCTTATGTCACCTAAATCCAACTGAAACTTTTTTTCCAGTTCTAACTCAGAGCACTGTTCAAACATGTGAATTTCCTTTAGAGGCAGGTAACGGACTTTCACGATTATTAGATTTTAGCCATGAAAACTGCAAGTTGTGACCGTTCCAGCACTTACCACTCGTAAACGCCTTCTTAGCAGCATGTCGATTTGTAAAATATACACGGTCGAGTACTTGGTCGCTCGAATTATTAATTCCATCGTGCAGGCTCTTGATCATCTAGTTCTACCTTAGAAAGATCCCCAAATGGTGCAAATTGTTCCTTTAAAACTGCAACCTGAATAGCCAACAATTAATTTCGTTTGTAACACATTAGCAATTTAGCATCCCATGCTTCCAACCAAAACTCTACTAACTATAAGCAATCAAATAAAAAACATATATAAGCCCATAAGTCTCCAAATAAGCCGAAAATTTAGAGCTTATGAAATATAAGCCGAAATCAAATAAGCTCATAAGCCCGCATATAAGCTTAAACAAACACCCCTAAATGTTCGATTTAAAACCAAATTTCCAGGAAAAAGCCCTAATTTCAGCTACAGGAATTAATTGTGCAACTAAACCCAATTCTACCATTTCAACAATCAAATGTTCGAATTAAACCAAACACACAAAAAAAAAAAACTAAAGCCCTAATTTTATCAATTAAACCGAAATATAAAGCCCAAAATTTATCAATTGAACAATCTTTTGTGGGTCAGGAGGAGGTTCCCAGTGGATTGCATTTATATGCTTTGTCCCAGTGGATTGCATTTAATACAATTGAACAAGATTTTGGTACTTTCGGTTTCTTATGTATCCATTTATATGCTTGTTCAGGAGGAGGTTCCCAGTGGATTGCATATCCTTGGTTTCCATCAGCCTCTACAATTAATTCTAAGAAATTATAAACACCATTTTCTTACAATCTTAACAATCAAAAAAGCAATAACTAATGATTTGGTACCTGGATTCACATAACTAACGATTCCCAAAAGGTGTGATGAGAAGGTAGATGACGACAATTTTTTAAGAGAGGTGTAGGTTTAAGTGTGTGTTAAAAATCAGTTAAAAGGGTTATTTATATACTAGGGACAAATGATGCAATTTTTATAAATTTAAGGGTAAAATGGTCATCACAAATTTATTTTACTCAATTGAAGACAAGAATGTCAAGTTTAATGTCTAGAAGAGCTATTTTTTTTGTTCGCTACGTCGAACTGACATTTGTGACAAGTATGATGCTTTAATAGGTTATTAGCCCTTTACTAAAAGATGTGTTAGTGGTACCCTAACTACCATCTTTCAAGTTTAGTCTGCTTTCAGTTCCAAAGTTGACAGAAGATAGTCAATGTTTTGTATCTTTTTACCAAAAGTTTTGTGTTGTTCAGGACTTGACAACAAAGAAGGTGGCAAAACTAGGTAAGAAGAAGGATGCCACATATCACCTTGTTAATGTTCCTTCTGACAAGGTTTATAGTGTTTCTCCAAGTTGGTAATGTCCACAATGTAAAAGTTTCTTTGTTTGCTTTAGGAAATTTGATTTGTGTGATTAAAGATGCTACAAACTCATATGCTTTATGGCATCATAGACTTAGTCATGTGTCTGATTCAAAATTGAAACGTATGAAGGATTTTCTGTTTTTGTTTCAAAGTCATGTTTTGATACTTGTTTGTTGTGTCTTATGGCAAAGTTTATTAAGCTTTCTTATTCATTAAGTGATTCTCATAGTTATAGTGTATTCTAGTTGATTCACATAGACATATGGGGTCCTTATAAGGTGCTAACAGATGGCAAATTCAGGTATTTTTTGACAATTGTGGATGATTGTAGTAGGATGACTTAGACTTATCTGTTGAGACAAAAGTTTGATTCATTTGTTGCACTAAAGTCATTTATTAAGTTTGTGGATACTCAATTTACAAATCAAGTTAAGACTGTTAGATCTGACAATGCTTTGGAGTTTGTTAAAGGTCAATGTGGTCCTTATCTTCAAAGTTAAGGCATAGTGCATCAAACTTCATGTGTAGATAGACCACAACAAAATGGCAGGGTTGAAAGAAAGCACATGAATATATTGGGGTGATTGTGTTACCACTGCAACATATCTGATCAATAGGTTGCCTTCTTTTTTGCTTAATAATGTGACTCCTTATGAAGTGTTGCTTAAGAAGAAGCCTGAGTATAGCCATTTAAGAGTGTTAGAATAAGTCATAAGCTTACATTAAAAAACCTATAAGTTACCAAAGCAACATGTGCATCGGGTTCACGTTACATACAAAATGCACCTATATATAACTTGTACTATAACGGTTTTAGTTGCACCGTCCTTTTGTGTTATAGGGTTTTCGCCAAGACTATAACGAGCGCTATTATGTTTTCTTTTATTTATTATTTTTCAGCTTAAATTAAATAAAATTGTGGATCCGTATACCTATATCTTTGGTTATACTAGAGTGTTTTCATGTTTCGTGTTATGCGAATGTTATAGCGTAAATTAAAAACTGACTTGACATGTGGATAACCCACCTATAACACCAATTGCACCTTCCTCTCTAACGATTAGCTTATTAGCTATTGAAATTTTCAATAACTATTGAATTTTTCGATAACGCTATAAAGCTAAACCAAAAACCGACAGTGTTTCTTTTTCTTTCTTCCAAATGTACCATTATAGTAGTCTCCAGAGACAAAAAACTTTTTATTTTTTTGAAGTGTCAGAAAAAATACGTCATTTGTTCCGAGTTTATTGTCGATGTAACCTCAAATTAATCGTTCATTACTACTTTGCCTTCTGGTCTATAGTCTTAAAGATTATTCAAAATTTCAAATATGGTTATGTATAAAAGAGAAATCAGAAAATTAGGTAGGTCACAGAATTGTGGTGCTTCACCATGAATAATTTGGTTTTCTTGTTCGAGTTAAAGTGTTCAAAGGATTACTTTAAAATGATTCTTATGCTTTTTCCACATTCCAACTGAATCTTTTTTAGGCCCATTATTATTATCATCATCCTTCTTTTGGTGTTTCTTTTAAAAAAATTATATTCAACGCATTTGACGACATACTTGATCGGTCTTGACTTATGGAATTATGGTTATGCATTATTTCTACAATTATAAATGTACTTATGGTTCTTTTGAAGATCTCTTTACTAGGCATTGTGAAGTAATCTTTCACTGAACTCAGCCCATGATGGCCGGATCGACATGGAGTAGAATCAACCTGTTATCATCATCCGAGATCACACCTTTATTCCAACAAACGAATATTTTCATCATCTAGTGTTTCTTCAATTTGGTGAAGTGGAAAGGTGATGCTTTTTGTACTCGTTTTAAATATCGCAACTTAAACATAAAGCGTCTAGTACGGGCTGAAATGATATTTGTATGTAAACCACGATCTATTATTGATCTGATCATATTGATGGTGCTACTTAGGATGATGACAACATATAATCAACTTAACAGAACAACTGGTTTTATTCTATCTCTTAATCTTCATTAGACATGATTTGCAAGATAAAAGTTAGAGAACAATATTATAACAAGGTGGGGAATCTTCTCCATCATCCATTATACGCACTTTTGCTATAAAGAATGCTATGGTCTCAATCAACTTTACTCCTTGCTTCCTTTTGCATAAAAATATATATGCAATTAAGGTAAAATTAAGGATTTTTTTTATCATGATTGTATAGTATAGCTTTCTGCCCTAAGTAATACGTGGTATATATTTGACGAGTGTGCATATATCATCATATATTCATTCGTTTAAAGAAATTATACTTTTATCATCTTTGATACTAGATTAATATTTAACCTGCAAAGGTTTGCTTTTCTTACAAAGCTTATCTATAGATTATAGAGTAATATATCTACTAGAAGGGCTTTAAATTAATAATCATTAGTTAGACTCTTGGTGTACAATAATTGGAAGCATGATTTAAAATGTCACAATCCCTTTGAATTCTTAATATATGAATATGTTATGGATATGCATGTAATGAAGTGGAAGGTGGGGTGTGGGACAATTAGTAATGGAAGTTGCATGGTGTATCTACTAAAAACTAATTCACAAATCATTAAAAGCTTACACCTTGGTTCTCATAAAGATAGACATTTTCCAAATTACATCTAAGGAAAGGTGACACATTTAGACAAATGGAATATGTGCATAATCTTATTCTTGTTGTGCTTTGATAATGAGATTTAAATGGCTCGAACCTTTACATCAAGTAGAAAAACATCCAACACAACGCCGTTTTGAACTTTACACTCAAAAATACCTAAGTATACATACCATATCTTTCTGTTTCAGTTTCGTCGTAGTATTATTCTCTTTATGTCTTTGTAGTTAAAGGTCGAAGGGTAAGTAGCACCGGTGTGGTCTTGACGAACTCGACATGGAATTTCCTAAATCAAGCATGACTTGAATTGGATCAAGGATAAAAGTTTGGTGTCGTCTATAAAACCCTTAGCTAGCATCGAATGTATGATGAAATGATCTATACATATGTCCTCTTCCTTATTGATGTGTGATGGATACATAGTTTCCCTTTCTTTCTTGCTAAAAGTTAACATGTTGGATAACAGCTTTAATGTATGGTAATGACAATAATCAAGGTAGGCTTTTTGGTCTCACTGGTATATTGTTTAAATATTCAAAATGCAATTTGCATATTGCTCTTTAAAGTGTTCAACTTTGAAGTTATATACATGAACCATATTGGAACTTAAAGAATTCTTTACTTTTATCTGGGGTTTTAAAAGGCGCGTTATGACGTTGCTAAGGCGCGAGACATGACTTTCACGTTACGCAATAAATTAAAAGCGTTGACTCTAGGCTTGGCGTGAAATGAAGCATGAAAAGGCGTGAGGCATGGCGCCTTTTTGAATTTAACTCTGATGAAAAAAATGTTTTTTTGAAAGAAACGAAGAAGAATGTAAGGCTAATTTATTGAATTAAGAAAAAATTACACGTTTGGTCCCTGTGGTTTGCTCAGATTTCATGTTTAGTCCCTAAGTCGTTTTAATTACACTAGAGATACCTATTTTTGAAACCTTTCACTCATTTGTCCCTATTTTGGATGGGCCGTTAGTTTCTCCGTTAAGTGTTTGCACCGTTAGTCCCTCCGTTAATAATTTTTGCACCGTTAGTCATACTTTTTCAAATAATAGTTTTCACCAGTTAGTCCCTCCGTTAATAATATTTTTCGCCTGTTTTTAACGTTTTTGTCCGTTTTTATCCGTTTTCGTTTTTTTAATCCGTTTTCCTGATTTTTTTTACGTTTTTCGTCCCTTTTTTATCTGTTTTCGTCTGTTTTTATATGTTTTGCTCCTTTTTTTTACGTTTTTGTCCGTTTTATCCGTTTTCGCCCGTTTTTTATGTTTTTATCCGTTTTCGTTACTTTTTTATCCGTTTCCCCCCGTTTTTAACGTTTTTCGTCAATTTTTTACATTTTATCCGTTTTCGTCTGTTTTATATGTTTTCGTCCTTTTTTACGTTTTTGTCCATTTTGGTCTTTTTTTTTTTTATCTATTTTCGATCGTTTTTTTTACATTCTTGTTCGTTCTTTATCCGTTTGTGCCAATTTTTTTACGTTTTTGTTCGTTTTTACTCGTTTTCATTCGTTTTTTTATCCGTTTTCGCACGTTTTTTTATGGTTTTATATGTTTTCGCCCATTTTTTTTTACGTTTTTGTCCGTTTTATCCGTTTTCATTCTTTTTTATCCATTTTACCCCTTTTTTTACGTTTCGCATCTGTTTTTTTACGTTTTTATCTGTTTTATCCTTTTTCGTTCGTTTTTTAACCATTTTTGCTTGTTTTATAAGTTTTTCATTTGTTTTTTACGTTTTTATCCATTTTCGTCTGTTTTTATTTGTTTTCATTCATTTTTCTTACGTTTTTGTTCGTTTTTATCCGTGTTCGTTCGTTTCTATATGTTTTCATCCTTCTTTTTAAGTTTTTATCTATTTTTATACGTTTTCGTCCTTTTTTTATGTTTTTATACGATTTCGTCCGTTTTTAGGTAGTTTTCGCCATTTTTTGACGTTTTCGTCCATTTTTTTTACGTTTTTTTGTCTATTTTTTATGCTTTCGTCCGTTTTTAGGTAGTTTTCGCCCCATTTTTTACGTTTTTGTCCGGATAAAAACTGGAAAAAGCGAAGAAAAAAAACAGACATAAATAGCTCTGTTGTAAAAATCGGTCCAGGCCGCCGATTAATCCCCGCATAATCGCTGATCGCTCACTAAGCGCCTCGATTTATCATAATCGGCCTAATTAATCGGTTTGGTCAAAGATCGCTTAAAAATCAGTCAACAAATCGATTAATCGAACAAAATCGAACAAAATTGGTCTAATCGGATTAATAGAACAAAATCGCTTATAATTTGGTCAACAAAATCGCTTAAAATTTGGACAAAATCATTTAAAAAACAGTTAACAAACCGATTAATCGGTCAAAGATCTATGTTTAACACTTAAAATGTCTAACAAACCGACTAATATCTATGTTTAACTTTAAACGTTGAAGAATTATGTATTATGTTTATATTTGAACACATGCAATATTTGAACTTTGATGCACTATACTTATCTCGTACATATAATATAGTATAATATCTAAAATTACAATTTTGTGCATAAAAATTCACATCCGATTAATCCCCGATTAATCCTCGCCTAACCGATTAATCGCTAGGCCCTACCCGACCGCCTCACTAGCGCCTAGCGATTTTTACAACCTTGATTATTATTATTATTATTATTAGAGTTAACTATTTATATAAAAAAAACATTTTGTCGAAAATATTATAAAATTTCCAAAATTTTATAAAAATTCAAAATTTTATAAAAAATTCAAAATTTTATAAAATTCTATAAAAATTCGAAAATTTTATAAAAATTCAAAATTTTATAAAATATTCGATAAAATTTTATAAAAACAAATTCAGTAAAAACTTGTTTTTAAATTTTGTTTTAAATTCGTTAAAATTTTGTTTTATAAAATATTCCGATAAAATTTTGTTTTAAATTCGTTAAAATTTGTTTTTAAACTTTTTCTTTTTACTGAATTTTTATAAAATTTTCGACAAAAAATTTCTTTTTCTTACTTGAGTACTTTTGTGAATTTTTATTAAAAATTTTAAACAAAAAAATTTCTTTCTTTTTATATACTTTTGACGGAATTTTTATAAAAATTTTCGACAAAAAATTTCTTTTCTTTTTGAATACTTATTGACTTGAATTTTTATAGAAAAATTTTCGCCAAATTTTTTTTTTTCTTTTTGAATACTTATTGACGGAATTTTTATAAAAATTTTCGACAAAAAATTTCTTTTTCTTTTTGAATACTTTTGATTTGAATTTTTTATACAAAATTTTCGACAAAAAATTTTCGATCTGAAAATTTTGTATAAAAATTCGTAAAAAGTATTCAAAAAGAAAAAGAAATTTTTTTATAGAATTTTATAATTTTTGGAATTTTTTATAAAATTTTCGAATTTTATAAAATTTTGGAAATTTTATAATATTTTCGACAAAATGTTTTTTATAAATAGTTAACTCTAATAATAATAATAATAATAATAATAATAATAATAATAATAATAATAATAATAATAATAATAATAAAATTAAAAAATAATAATAATAAATAAAGTATAAAATTATATTGCAAAATACATCCTCTTATATGTAAAAAAGTAAAATTTTGAAAATACATCCCTCAGATGAGTAAAAGACCAAACATCCCTCCGTTAAGACTTAACGAAGAAAACCAATGAGTTAGTGACTGGGACGTAGAATGGTTAACGAAGGATGTAATTTGGCCAATAGTTTATAGCAGAGGATGTAGGATGGTCTCAAAAATCAGAAACCATATGAATGTATTTTGCAGTTTACTCTCTAATATATAACATTGCTTTTATCACACCCACATTAAAGTCTAATGGACTTAAACATATAACTACTACAACATGGTTCATAACTTCATGTCTTCAGTGAGTAGTCAAGATTACATCACTCCTTTAACTGATGACTGACAACAGATGAGCTCTATAATTGCTAAAGCTTGTCACTTGGGTCAAACCAAGCTCGCAGTAACTAACTTAATTACGAGCACCCAAAAATTGACTTTTTTTCTTTTCCTTGAACCAAAAACAACCGGTACTTACTAACAGGCCTGACAGGACTTTTAAACCAAAGTTCTCACATATTAAGCATCTTATAAAAATAGAACACGGGCCATGCATGACCCATAAATAATACGTTCACAAAGAACACACAAAAGCTAGCCCAACTAACTAATTTATTCATCATACTTATCCCGTACGATTCTATTACTTCTCCATTAAGTCACACGTGTCCATACGTGTCCAATCACCGACCCAAATTTCCTATATTTTCCATCATCAAATTCAAAGCCAAAAGAGAGAAAAAAAAACATCCAAAAATGGCATTAGAATGGGTAGTACTAGGCTACGCAGCAGCAGCAGAAGCAGTAATGGTCCTCCTTCTAACCCTCCCAGGCCTTGGCCCACTTCGCAAAGGTCTCATATCCGTCGTCCAAAACCTTCTAAAACCATTTCTATCAATCGTTCCATTTTGCATGTTTCTGTTTTTGGACATTTACTGGAAGTACGAGACGAGACCAAGCTGTGCGACTAAGGAAGGGTGCACGCCAACTGAGCATTTGAGACATCAGAAGTCGATCATGAAGAGCCAGAGGAACATGCTTTTGATTGTGTCTGCGCTTGTGTTTTATTGGCTGTTGTATTCTGTTACTAGTTTGGTTGTTAAGGTTGATGCGTTGAGTACTAGGGTTGAGAAGCTCAAGAACCAAGACTGATGATCATGTCGATCATGTGCTTATATAGTTATGATGAAATGAGCAGGGTACTTTGAGCTTTGAAATATAAGACGAAAACAAATAAGCTCATGAATAAGCTTAAACAAGCACCCTTGAGTTTTTTTTTTTTTTTTTTCTGTCTACGTTACTTTTGTTTTGTTTTTACTTTGAAACTTGAAGCTAATGTATTTGATACGTAGTTTCCACTAGTTTTTATGATTTATGCAATGTTCATCAGTCAATTTAGTTAATAAGATTTAACTTATTTCGGTATGTCATTGCTGGTAAATCGGACGTGTGATGGTTACGAATTTAACTTAATCATTTTGCTACTTATTTTAGTATACCCATAGTGGATCAACTTAAGAGCTTGTTTTGGGATATTTGCGTGTTTAATGTTTATGTTAAATAAAGGGTTTCAAGTGTATTTGATGTTTCAGATATAGGTTAGATTGTTGGGAGACTGCTTATTTTACACTGTTTATGTGCTTAGACAATTGAGAGTGTTGGTATCTATTCACAGGCCTAAACTCGAGCCAATTCCTTTGCATAACGTGTTTGTAATTAACCATTGTTTGTGTGTATATGATACTGAAAAAGTATGTAGAAAACTGAATATGTAAACACTGTTCGATTGATGAATGAATGTTCAATCTATCCTATATATAGTTTATGAAACGACATGACTATGGATGTCAACCATTGTGTCGTTTCATATGTAACCGATTCTAACTGTCAAACTTCTCAACTGCCAAACTAAAATAACAAACTTATCTAAAAGGATGTTTGGGTCAAGTTTCAACCCAACCCATTACATGTGCCTTTATTAACCCATACGACCCATAACCACCTACTTAAACATAAAAGTAAATTGTTCATTTAACATTCTAAGACATTAATAATGCTACAGAGAGCAAGTAGTTTAATCCTTTGTTAAGAAAAAGGTAGTTTCATCCAAACACTCATAACTGATCATGTGCTTAGTTTAATAGGTAATCCCAAACACCCTCAAAGTCCTTTTAGACATGATACTTATTTGCAGCATCTAGGGGGAACCCTGAGTAATGACACAATTAGAGGCCGAATTTAGTGTCTTTATCCTTCAAACATCTCTCCCTGAATTCTAGAATTCACTTGTGATAGCTGGCATTCAATTTGTAGTCAGCAACCATTATAGAGTTCCATTACAGGTTGAGTGATGAGTTCCATTACAGATTGAGTGGTGAGCTATTAAAACCATTGCCTTTAGCATGTATGGATGATATTGGTTTCGGAACAGGGTTGAGTGGGAATGGGAATAAGTTGTAAAACCACCATCTTTGATGCTTATGTGCAATTTTGAGGAAATAATTACTCTGGACTTTTGAGGCGCAGCTCCTAAAACCAAAATCCATCTATTGCCTGTTCCCATTGCATTGTACTAAAACCTTAGTCCAAACATCTCCTTGGTTCATAGTTCGTTAGTGTTAGATGAAGATTGATGACATTGTTGGATTGTTGTTTATCATGTTTTCACTTCTAGTTGTAGCAAAATTTTCTGCCATCTATATACGATGTACTTTGGACATGATCTCTGTTCAGCGTAAGCACTTGGTTCTTGGACTGCTTGTGAGTAATGTTTCCTGAAACATGGGCTTTAAGGGTCATGAAGGACGTGGTCTATGCTTAAGGTCCTAACCGTTCAGCTATGTATTACTGTCCGGATAGCATAACATCTTTTGGGGCGAAATGATAATTTATTAAGTTATGGTTTGAATAGCGAACATTATTTAGCATGTGGAAGGGTGTTCTTTAAAACCTACCTTAAGTGTTAACTAAAGCAACAACGCATCAAGTTGAAATTAGATACTTAACCTATATTGTAACACAACTTGAATATTCATAATACACAGTTACAGAAATCAAACTGAAACTCTATGGATAGAGTCTGCGCTTGTGAGTGAGTCGAACTAGGTTCAAGTAGTTAGACAGGTGTGATCACACTTCAACTCGATGCACAGCTTCTTTACTTGGACTTGGTTGGAGCTCAAATTACCCTAAAAACATCAGCAAGAAAACACTTGGTTTTTTGTTAAGCAATTTAAATCCAAGACCAAGCAGAGTATAAAGAGCTCGACAAGGCTACAAGCCGACTTCCTAATTTTGAGCTTGAATTGAAATATGAAAGCTTGAATCGAACTAGTCCGAGCAAGAATAACTGGATTATATTTTGACTAGTAGGTACCAGGTAGCCCTAGTTGCACATGCTAAACAAACCAGTGTGTATTCAACTACATGCATCTCAGCATCTAGCTGATAGTTTTTTGTCCTGTTTCATAATGAATGTTACACAAACAAGGCAAGTTGGCAACTGCGCATATGCTTCTATTACATGATGATTAATACACCAACTTGTTTTGCTACATCTGGGACATAGTTTCTTAGGCCTTGGCACAACAAATTAGCCAAATATGGCGCGATCCTGGTCTTATCTCAGCATCTGATAGTTCACTAGTCCTGTTTCAAAATTTGTGTTCTTTTATCATCGAATGGCCAATCCATTATAGAAGCATCAAGCATACATAACCTATTTCTAAATATGCAAAACTTTATCCCTTGTTGAACTGCAAATAACGTCCACATAATCTAGGACGTCAGTTCGCATGTTTTATATGCCCTGCGGTGTTCATCGCTCTTCCTTCTTCTATTAAGTTTTCTATGCTCTTTTGGCTATCGTGACAGAATTTAAGAAAAGTTTTAATTTTTCGATCATTCATGCATGTATCTAGCAAAACCAACACAAATGGTAACCTTTTTCTCGAAAAGCTATTTGATTAAATGTGTATTGAAATCTAAGTTCCTTGCTGTTGGATACCGACAAATTTGTGGATCATTTGCTACCAAGTGATGACCTTTGAATTGAAGTTCTTTTCTATTGGTTAAGAACATATGTGGATCATATAGCTACTAGCGATGACTTTGGAGGAGATCCTCGTAACCTCGTTGTCTTGATTAATGCACCACGATATAAATTCAGCAATAGGGACAGTCTTCACTTTCACAAATCAAGACGCGGTGATTTACAAGCCAAGATTGGTACCTGCTGCTAGTGATTGCAGTCATTTCATCAACTTTAAGTGTCGAAAGCATATTGGCTCGAATTTTCCTGATTAGATATCATATATGTGGATCATATTAGTATAGTATGATGTAATAGTCATAGCTGATCTTGACAACTACGTGATCGACATTGCACTTGGATTCTTTCTGTGACAAAGAAATACCAACTTATATTCGAAAACACCTGTTTTGTGATTGTATTCGTGAGATAAATATCATATGATAATGATGTTCACTCGAATGGTAAAGTCGTTTATGAATAACTATTGTGTAGTCCCTATTTTTGTATACTTTTCACTCTGAAACAGGTGAATTTAATTGTAAAAGTTTGTCAAAAGAAGGCTGCACTTATTTGAGAAATCAATCACAAACTAGGAATAATGATGCTTATGTTGGAACTTGAAAGGTCAAAATATAACTTCTAAGCATTAAACTAGGTGTTGTTAAGTTGTTAACTTCAAATTGATGCATGCTATTCTGGTCCTATGTCATATGATAGAAGAAAGGGCAAATATAGTTCATATTAGACTCCTGAATACTCAATATTCAAATCCAATATTTGGCCATTAAATTCTGTTATATAGTTCATATTTAGCAAGTCTCATATTTTCTTACATAATTAGGTGTAAAATAACAAAATAGTTTTATTGATTGAATTTCTTACATATGAGATAGCTTGTGTATTCATATTAAATACATAATTTAATAACAAGTAAAATAATCCAGACTCTAAACTTGATGAACCCAAACCCACTATTAGGTTTGGGCCAACTAACCTATCTAATACTCATACGTAGTTTGAACGAGAGGCTTTCGAAAAGACAAACTGCAACATATGTTAAAAGCCACTTCTTCTTTTCTTTTATCATCTTCTTTATTATTTTTTTGAATCTGGAAGCATAATTGTATTTGGCGGCATAGTTGTTTATTGTTTGCGGCTTCCTCTTTTTTGTGACTTTTTTTTTTCGTCATGGCTTGCTTTACATTTAAGTAGGAGGGGCAATTTCGCGACCAACTATTTGCGAAAAAATGGCAATGATCTCCGGCGGTAAAACAAAGAGAAATGACGATGAGACAATTTTGTTGATTGATGACTAAATCAACATAATATAAGATGTGACGGCTAGAGTTTTTGTTCTAGGGTTTTTTATTTGGATTGGATAAAAAGACCGCTAAAACAAAAATATAAAGGGAAAGAGAGTAAATATATCGGGATCCCTCTGAATCATTGGCGATTAGAGGACAACTATTTTTATGGTGGGTTGAACCTAAAGCTCTGATACTATGTAAAACATTGAAACGCTATAGGTTAAACTTTTTAAATCATCAACTATTGATAGAGTATACATGACATAAAATATTAAACCCAATTAATTCAAACCCATAACAGAAATATGTTAATTTATCAAATAACATGGAATATGTTAATTATGTAATAGTATCATGATGTTTGAATATTGTGACCACTGTATGAAAATGCCACTCGTAATTATGATTACAAGAAATCATTTTTTTATTAACTGTATTAAATATATATAACGTAAATATCATTTTTGCAACCTTGATCATTCTTAGTTAAAGTAATCTAAATTTTCATAACGCCCGTATTGGCAAGACAAGACAATTTTTTTTCTTTTTCTTTTTATGCTTTGTATATTTTGTCTTTTAATAAATTGACACATGTGTTTTTATGTATATTTATTTTGTTTGATGGAATTTATATGAGTTTGACCAAATTAAAGCTAATTTTGACTTTTATTGGCGAATAAAAATGCTCAATTTTGTCAAATACGCATAATAATGCACTCCTATTGGTCCAATTCAATTTCTCAATATACCTTTTTTACTTTCTGAAAATCTGTTAGGTTCATAAAAGTGATGACATTACAGGATTGGATTAGAAACGTAGCTAGTTTTGCCCGCATGGACTAATATTGTACATGAGGCAAAGTAGTGATGTATTGAGCCTATATATACCCCTCAAGACTCCACTTGAGGGGTGTCTTTGTGTGTTATTTCATTTTCTTCTGATAATATCTTTTTTTACTACCTCTCTCTCTCTCTACTTTCTCTCACTAAAACACAATATGTATTTCGCATCTCCAAAACCTCCCGAAACTCATTTAGATCTTGAAGTAAAAGGACCAACAAATTGGAATGAGAGCTGAACGTGATTCGTGGAGTGTTTGGTTTTTTGGAATCAAGATCAAAAGGTTGTTTTAAAAAAATTCGTGGCTTTATGGTACAAAACCGAAAATTGTTTGCTTTTTTAATGGTAAAGTTTGAAACTTTATGGTGCTAAATGGTTTGTTATGATTTCTTGTATGTTACTCAAGGATTAGATGTAAGGTTTCAAGCTAAAATCGAAAGATTTGATTTTATTTTTTGTGTCGCATATTTTTAGGAAAATGTTCGGTTCATATAGCGTTTCATGGGTTTTGATTCGTTCTTGATATAGTTTGGTGATGGTTATGGGTTTAGAAAGGATATAAATGAATGATTTATAAGTTTGGTGGGTTAAATCATGATAAAAATGATGTCTTGATTCGAATTTGTGGTATTTTAGGGCATTTTTAGATATTACTCGGTAGGGTGATGATATTTCTCGGTTCATAGGAGCGTCTAGGTTCATTCCTAGTTTTTAGGAAACACCACCAACACATATTGTCCCCATCGAGAAAAAAAATTAGGTACTGAGAAAATTCACTTGTAACTTCGCACCGAGATAAAAAATTAAGGCACCGAGAAAAGTTGTCACCGAGAAAATTTGGACTTCCATTATCTTCTTACGTGGCACCGAGAACTTTCACCGATAAATTTTGGGTACCAAGAAAAATTGGACTTCCATTATCTTCTTACGTGGCACCGAGAATTTCACCGAGAAATTTTAGGTCACCGATAAAATTTCTGGCACCAAGAACTTTTATATTCACCGAGAAATTTTAGGTCACCGATAAAAATTATGTGCACCGAAAAAGTTCGATCCATAAAATGGGGTACCTATAACTATCCATAAAACTGGGTAACCTATAACTAAACCCTAACCGGAAACTTTTTCATACCAAGAAATTATTCGGTTCCATCACCTAAACCGAGAACTTTTTCAATCAAATCCACCATCATCTAAACTGAATTGCATCCAAACAAACACTTTCACAACTTCACAAGAACGATCATTATCATGATTCGAGTTACATGACACAGCTAGAGTTGGTATTTTTTGTGACTACGGGGATTTTGTACGATATCTCAAAGTGAGTTATATTGGGTTTCTCCTTATGTGGTCACTACTTTTAGCAGTTGGATTGCTATTGGGGTTTTAAATGGAGATTGATTCGAGAGAATAGTATAGAGAGTATTTATTGACATTTTCTCACGGGGTATTACTTATGTATACACGGGCTTTATGTTGCTTCCAGTTTATCCATATTTTGGATGCACACTGATTATGATAATTCTGAACTATCATAATCATCATGAAGGGAGAAATATGTACATCAGGAATGCACACCAAGTTCACGTGATCGAGTTTAATGATTATGCCGGAGAGAAGCGTCTCATAACCGCGGAGATGACCAGTGCTTCAACTTGTTACTTTAGTTTTATTGTTTTGAGTTTCATATATTTGATAACTTGGTCCTTTATAAGTGGTTGATGATGTTGATATTATGCTCCCCGAACAAAGCTATGTCTACAGTTGATTCTACTTTCTCCGTTGCGTGATAGAAGACTAAAGACACTTGATGATAATAGAAGGGTTGGCGGTTTAGGAGGGAGCTGTATATTCTATCTATTTTCTTTATGTGTTATTTCGCAACATTTTCAGAAAATCAAAAAAGACCAAAAAGAAGAAGGGCCACTAATTGAGAGGGAGTAATAACACAATTAGATATTGTACAAGAAGTTAAGAGTTACAGAGATCAAAGCCTTCAGTGCAAAAGATCAAAGTCGAGATCGCCGGAAGAAAGAACTTCAAGTCATTCTCGGTATTATGATTACAGTGACATCCTCAGAGACTGTTGCACTTCAACAACATTGTTATTTACTTTGTTATTTTACTTGTAACAATCATTGTAACCAATTCAAGTATGTCACCACTTTGAGGGAGATTGTTAGGTTCATAAAAGTAATGACATTACGGGATTGGACTAAAAATGTAGTCAGTTTTGCCTGTAGGGACTAATATTGTACACGAGGCAAAGTAGTGATGTATTGAGCTTATATATACCTCTCAAGACTCTACTTAATGGGTGTGGTCGTGTGTTATTTCATTTTCTTTTAATAATATATTTCTTTCACTTTCACCATCTATTTACTTTCTCTCACTAACACACAATATGTATTTCATATATTTTGCATCTTCAAGACCTCTCGAAACTCGTTTAGATCTTGAAATAAAAGGACCAACAAAATATCTGATTATATAAAACATTTGATTCTTTCATTACACGTGATTTTCATATTATAATCTATTAGTTCCAGATTTTAAAATTTTCAGATTTGAGACTTCGTGCTTAAGGCTAGTCCCAGTCGTGACACAGGACATCCAGTACCACGTCGCCTTTCTTCTCCAAATGACCGACAACCCGGATGCCCGGTCGACGACCCAAGCTTTTTTTTTTTTTTTTTTTTTTAATTCAAACATTTTAACATTAAATTTAAATTTCATTCAAATTAAAAAACATTACATTACTGAAATTAAAAAAAAACATTACACTACTAATTAAAAAAAAAAAAAAGAAGACAACATTACAATACGAAATTCAAATAACGTTAAAACATTACAAAACTCTTCATCGCCTTCGCCATCGCCACTATCGACTTGATTCATCGCTTCGACATGATGTCTACGATTTCTCCAAATGTGTTCGACCAAATCGTTTTAAGTTTTGATGAGTTGATGAGTCCATTAGCTCCCGAGTAACCACCATTGATTCTTCATGCTCTTAAGGGATCATGATCTTGGTGTCCTCATCTTCAAACCATGTAGGACATATTGCCCGCTGCTTGTGTCGGATGATCATATTATGTAATATGATACATGTATACATAATATCTTGGATATCATTTCTAAAAAACCCTCGAGCAGGAACTTTAAGCATTTTCCACTTTTTCTTCAACACACCAAAAGCCCGTTCCACATCTTTCCTTGCTGCTTCGTGCCTCCTCTTATAGAGTGGTAAATTTGGTTTTAAAAAAAGTTTTTTTTTTGTTTAAAGTTGCAAACAGTCGAATTTTGAAATTAATAGTGAATAAATATGCAAATAGTAGACGTTTACATCGGTCTTATTCTCACTCGATGTGTGCAAATTTGATGCCACGACCGATGTGGCAACCTTCGCCCACAATCGAGCCAACCGATCTTCAATTCGGTCGAGGGGCTAAAATATTGGTGCCCAACCGATATTTTTTAAACGAATGCGTCCAGCCTAATAGGTTTGTGTGTATTTGTTGTATCGTTTAGGAACTTCTTTCTTCTCAACTTAACTAAGGGAGGAGGGAGTTGTCATGGGTAGCGCCATCGAGTACATGAACCCGAGCAGTACACCGCCCCGACCAATTCGGGTAGTTCGATCGAGTAGCAAATTCGAGTTGTGAAGCCGAGCGAGTTTGTGGGTCTTTTTTTTTTTTTTTTTTTTTTGTGTCTTGTAGTTGTAGCAGCTCTAGGAAGAAGAAGATGGATGCGTTAGGTTGAGTGAGGTTATTTTGCATACCAAATATTCCTCACATACCAAGGGACACATCCCAACCATTGATTCAAATTTAATCAATGGCTGAGATTAAAACACACTATCAACTAAAATAAAACGGAGGGGTATAATCGTCAATTAACAACAAAGAGTAAAAACACGTCCTCTCTCTTCAACTCTCACATTTACTGCACCTACCAAACACACACTAAAAACACACACTACTCACACATTTACACCGATCAAAACCAACCCAAAAACATCAAAACTATCAAAATCAACGGAGAAAATGGAAGATACCGACATCGAAACAATCACATTAAAGGAACCGAGGAAAAACGAAGCACAAACAAACCAACGGCCAAAATCGGTCAAAAACCGCCAAAACCGTTTCGTGTATAATATTACACTCTAAACAACTATTTCAATATCTACAATCGTTATTTATGATTATATGATGTTTTTAACTGTTTATAGCGATTATGATGAAGAAATGTGCAAATAGAAGTTAGGTTTTAACAGTTTAGAAGTTAGGTTTGCAAGATTAGAACTGTTTATAGATTTTTTGTTATGATTAGGAGTTAGGTTTTAATAGTTTAGAAGCTAGGTTTGCGAGATTAGAAGTGTTTATCGAAGGCGTCTTATGCGGCTAAGCCGAAGGCTTAGCCGCATAAGACGCCTTCGACTTTGGCTTCGCCAAAGGCATCTTATGCGGCTAAACCTTTGGCTCAGCTGTAGAAGCTTTGACGAATGCAAAAGGATTCAACAAAGCAGCTAAGTAAAAGGATTAGCCGCATAAGATGCCTTTGGCATCACCTGAGCATCTTATGCGGCTAATCCTTTCGCTCACCGCGGAAGGTGCCTTTGTCAAATGCTAAAGCATCTTATAAGGCTAAACCTTTGGCTTAGCTATTGAACATGCCTTGGCTTTGCTAAAGGAATCTTATGTGGCTAAGCCTTTTGCTAGTCAGCATAAGATGCCTTTGGCGGCCAAAGGCATCTTATGCGGCTAATCCTTGGCTCACGCGGAAGGTGCCTTTGTCAAAATGCTAAAGATCTTATAAGGCTAAACCTTCGCTTAGCTACGTAACATGCCTTTGGTTGCTAAAGGCATCTTATGCTAAGTTTTCGCTTAGCCGCATAAGATGCTTTAGCATTTAACAAACAAATTGGTAGTGATCGATGCACAAAATGCTTTGTGCGGATATATGATAACTTAAAATAAGCTTTTAAAGCTGTTTTTTGTTCTATATCAGATATGATATAACAAACATTTGTTTTTAAAAATAGCCTTTTAAATATGTGATAACTTAAAAATTTCGTTAGAAACAAAGGATTTGGCTTAGATACAGGCATAGCCTTTGAAAAAAACTTCAAATCATTAACATTTGCTTAGCCACAGGCATAGCATTCAACATTTCGAACACAAATACATGTTTGTAACATATTTTGTATCTACCAAAATTTTATGTTAAATATCACATATGATATAATAAAAGATGTATTCAACTTTGTGAATTGACTAGGTGCGAGATAAGCAAAAGCTCAAGAAGTTATTATTAGCATAGCCTTCGCTTTCTTGTCAAGGCTATGCTGGCCTAAGAATTTGACAAAATGAACAATTATTCAAGAGCTAAAAAAATTATGTTGAATATCATATATGATATTATAAAGAATTTTGGTAATATCTGACGTAGCCCTAAATTTGAAAAAAAAGATATGCTCGCACCTAATCCTTTTAGTAAAACCGCCGGGATATTAATTAATTGTTCACTGTTGATGATGTAGGAGATAAAGAAAATGATGACGGAGAAGATGATGTTGGGCATCTAATCTCTAAATTGCCACTATTAAAAACAACTGCTGAAGAGAAAAGCCCTGCTAAAGGTACATATCATGTTATTAATGAAACACGTTATGTACTGAGAATATTTCAGTTACTAAATCACAAATGATATAATATAAATTTGTTTTGCAGATAAATCAAAAACAGTAGCTCAAAGACTGAATGAAATGCAAAGAAATGCTAAGAAGAGTAGAGCAGAGCTAGAAAAGAAAAAGAAGAATGAAGGAGATAAGGAAAAACTAAAATCAAGAAAAAAAGACACTTCAAAGAAAGAAACGCATGTAAAAGAAAAGCATCGTAAAAGAAAAGTACTCAAAAGATTTACTAGAGGTGATGCTAGGAGAATTGAAGAGGAAAAGATGTTGATAAAAGTGATGATGAGGATACCGAGAAGAGAAGAGACGAAGTGGAAGAGATCAAGAGGAAGTGGAAGAGATCAAGAGGAAGTGGAAGAGATTGAAGAGAAATCAAGAAGAGAATGATCGACAATTGGTTGTAAAAGAAACCAAAAGAGAAAGAAGGAAGTAGCTTTTCGTAAGGTGGTTGAAGATAAGGAAGATAAAAAGAAGCTTAAGGTGAAAAGGACAAAGCAAAACAAAAATTACCCAACATGTACAACAAGGTCATCACCGAAACCTCTCTATGAAGCAATGATTGGTTTATCAAATGAGCAAAAGAAGTGCTTGAAAGAGATGGGATTTGAGAGGTTCATAAACTTCCTATTGTTGAACTTCCATCCGCATTGGTGTATCATGTAATTGATAAGTTCCATCCACCTAGCATGGAATTGAGATTACAAAAGGTTCAATAAAGGTAACAAGGCAAAAATTCATGATATGCTTGGTGTCTATGGGGACAAGAAAGTGGAAGATCTGGAAGAAAGATTTGATGATGACGATTTTGTTAGAGAGTGGAAGAATAAGACGCTCATCTTGGACGAATTACACCACTCAGTAGCATTCGAGATATCAAGCTCAATCAAGGCAGATTTCATGTTCAAGATGAATTTCTTAACTTTGTTTGCAAGCACCATGGGCACTTTGAGAGTGCATGAAGAGTGCCCAAAAAATCCTCGTGCACGTGAAAGAAGATGATGATATCTACGATATCGATTGGTGCACCTACATAATGGAATGCTTGGAAGTCGAAGCTAAACCGACGCAAGTCAAGTCGGGTACCAACTTCTATTATGGTCCTATAACATTCTTATGTGTGTTATTTTCCATTAAACTTTTCAACTATGATTCACTCATATAAAAATTATCTAACAAAATTTTAATTGTATTTTGTGTATAAAAAAGCTGCTATACTTGGACTCAACAAACTACCCAAGGTTCCAAGTTATGCGTCACCGCCCAGCCATCAGAAGTTGGAACACTCCAACAATGAGGAAAAGAATAAACATGGAAATGAGAGACGGTTGCTTGGGGACGTTAGAGCATCACGGAGAGTATGATCCTGATGAGGAGCAAACCGGCCTGAATTTGTACAAGGGAGCAGACATATACTATGAACCGATGCCTCCCAGAAAGCCAGTGGAAAAAGAGGTAATATTATTGAATTCATTTATAAAAATGTTGTTATAAAAAAGTATGTTATGATATATTTTACTTATTATTAAAAAAGAATGTTTAAAAGAGTTAATGTAAAACAAAACCTTGTTTAGGCGCAAGCATAGCCTTCGGCTTTAGCCGAAGGCTATGCTAACGCTTAAGTTTCAGCACGCCTTCGGCTTTAGCCGAAGGCTATGCCAGAGACTAAGCCTTCAGCAGGCTTACATTCAGCTGTGCTTGCAACAATATCATATATGATAAAACAAAGATGAATATCACATTTGATATTAGTGTTAAATCATATATGATATGTAATATCATATGTGATATTACACTAATATCATATGTGATATTACATATCATATATGATATTTTAAAAAATCATATATGATTTTCCATATACAATAAGAAACTAAACTGAAATATTTAATTTTGTGAGTTTTATGAAAAATTGATGAGAAAATTGAGATAATCTCAAAAGAAAAATAGAGTTGGTTGAAACAATGAGAGGATCAAGAAATTCAAAGGGACAAGGTGATGTTGTCATTCGCAAGAAGTACAAGAAAATGTTCAACAAGATCGATTTTGATATGAAAGTGAGTACGAGAATACTTGATAGTGATAGTGAGAACAAAGAAGGAAGTGAGCCCGAGAATCAAGAAAAATAAATGAAGGAAAATTAATACTTGAAAAGGAGAATGAAAAGGAAGGTGAGAGCAAAATGAAAAGGAGAATGAAAAGGAGAATGAAAGTGAGAGTGAAGATGAGGATGAGGAAGAAGAAGAACATAATATATTTGGAAGTGAGAGCGAAACTGAACAGGAGGATGAAAGCGAGAATTTAAGTGAAAAGGAGGTTAAGAGCAAAGATGAAATACCAGAACTACCAAAAATACCAGATATAATACCAGTACAGAAGGAACAAAAAGTTGCAAACAAAGAAACACCTCCAACTGAAACACAAAAAGAAACTGAGAAAGAAAAAGAGAAAGAAACAGAAATACCAGTAGTGAAGGAGAGTGTGATGGAAAACCCGATTGAAAACCAGATTGAAGTTACAAAGGAAGTTGGAACACCAACTGTGGAGGTAGCACCAGGTTATAAGTTGAGACTAGCAACACCAGATGCTTTTTGGAATCCAGAAAACTTTGATAATCTCGTTAGTCAAGGTAACAAGACTATGCAAAAAACATGGGAAAACAGATAAGAGTGATCAAAAGAGATTGTTGGGACAACAGAGATGATAAGTGACCCAAAAGATATTGTTGGACAACGAGATGAGTAGTCCAAAAGAAATTCAAGGTCAAAAGAAAAAATGACCGGAGGAATAATAAGAAAGTCAATGTCGCCACCATCCGAGAAAATCACAAGAGGAAAGATCGAAAATCATTCACGCCACCAACTTTCGGCCTTGGTATATGCCCAACGAATGAAGCTATTGTTGAGACCAAACAAGATCAAACCGGAAGAAAAGAAAGAAAAATGGTGAGAGACATGGAGGCTGAGACTGAAACAAAATCAAAACAAGAAGAACAACATCTAGCAAAGAGAGTCAAAAAACCATCACGTTTTCTGGTATCACCATACATGAACAAAAAAACTGTAATCCACACTCCAGCACAACCAGATGAATTGATGATAACCGACGCGTTATTTTCAATGGAAGGAAATCCAGTGTAAGTATGCTATTTTTTTTATTAAAAATCACACAAAAAAATAATAAATGTTGTGATAATAATATGTATATGATTTAAATTTTGTGTAGTGACTTTGTCTTCGAACCAAGCATCGCGGAGCCCCTCGCAATAAGTGGAAAGCATGCAAACACGGCACCTAACTTGAAGGTAGAAGCTAGTGTCATTGATGACTTTGCTTCACTTTTAAACTATGAAGAAATGGTGACCAATGGTGGAAACAAGATGAAGCATTACTTCCACACGGAATGTTGGTAAAGTAGATAAACATTTAGAAACTAATTACTAACTGCTTGTTAACAGCTATATGATATTGTTGATTTTGACAAATGACAAGCCAAATGGTAGAGTTGTCAAGAAAGATGAAGCAAAGCAATATAAAGCTTTCTTTGATTGCATGACAAGGAGTTTAAAGACGTTTCAAATGACATGTCATTGCAACATGTAGAAATGGTAACAACTTACTTTACTTATTATGAAGAAAGAGATTCGACTTTTATTTGAGCTAAAATGAATATAATTTTCTTTCAATTTCTACAGCCTTCTTCCACAATGTTGATTGCTCATGAACACTTTTATCTGTTTGTATTCAATCTAGCAAAAGGAACTTCAAAGAATCATTGACAACTCAAACTCAAGCGGATATATGACACAAAATAAAATATATATATATATATCAAAATTCATTTCATAAAACAAAATCATAAACAATCAAAGAAGATTCAAAAGTACTTCAATCACAAAATTTTATTTGGACAAAAAAAGAAAAGATTTATCATGTAGCTCGTATTGAACCAAATCATCTTGTACTCTATACTTATTTGGACAGTCCTTTTGTTGTGGCCATCTTTAGCTCCACATACCGAACATGCATTCCTATTAACCGAACTCTCATCAATAGCTTGCTCTTTTCCACCTTTTATACGCGACTTTTCACGTCCTTTGGGCTTACAACCAGACGGATTCTTAACAGAACTACAGGAGGCTTTGGCACTCCGACAAGCTCTTCAAGATTATCAAGCTTGTCCTTTGATGGAGGATTTGGGCAATCGCCTTCAACATCTAACTTTAGCAACTTCAACTTCTCAATAAAAGCATTAACCTTGTCTCGCCTTTACTCAACATATGCACACAAAGGATCAACAATAGAAGTAGCCTCATTTGCATAATTCTCAACAATCTCATTCTTCTCACCATACATTCCTTTTGTTCCTCAAACCAGCAGGTATCAAGTTCTTTGTCCAACGTCTCAAGACGTATTGATTTGGAATCATTTCAACATTCGCATTCTTAAAGACACAAAAAATGTGTCTACACAATATTCCAACTCTAACAAATAGCTGACAGGAACAAACAACTGATCCATCTTCTATGTTTCGCAAAACCTCCATGAAAAAAAAACAACACATAGTCAAATATCATATATGATAGATCATATGTGATACATCATTTGATATATCATATATGATATATCACATATGATATCTCATATGATATATCACATATGATATATCAAAATTATAAAAGTATAAAAAATAACAATAAAAAAAGCTTTAAAAAGACCATAAAAAAAAATTGGTTAACAAAACTAACAAACCTTATACAGTCCATCTTCTCTATGAAACAAGTTGATCGGCTCCTCATCTTCTTTATTTTTATCAGTATCATCACCTTTTTTCTTAAATTTCTTTTTCTTAGCTTTCTTCTTCTCCATTACTTCATCAACAAACTTTTTTCTTTAATAATAGACACCTCGGATCCTTCAAACAAACTTTTGGTATCTATTTGGCAAAACCATGTCCCAAAGAAATATTTCACTTGAACCAATTCAAAAGGGACTAGTATAAACCTTGACGCATGACGCTCAATCTTAAGATAGGTTCTAAATGTAGGAACAGAATCAATCGACTTATGATCTAACCTCTTGTATATGCTCTGCTTTTCCATTGCCGCCTCAAAACAATTCATAAAATTCATGAGAGTCGAACTGTAATTAGTAAAATGAGAGAAAAAGAATTCTCACCTCGGACCAAGAAGTTGTCCTCATCAAACCACACAAAGGAGAGTCCACAAAAAGCAGAATCCAACAAGAGCTTAATGCGAAACATCTTTGTTAACCACTTATGATTATGCAAATTAAACTCATCTAATAACTTCCCCATTGAGATATCACATGTGATATATCATATGTGATATCACATATGATATCACATGTGATATCACATATGATATCACATGTGATGCAAAATAAAAGTGCTTAACAAAACATAACTAATAGCTTGTTCAAAAGCTTAAACTACTTAATTCAATCAAAGCATAAACTAATAGCTTATTCAAAGCTTAATATGCTTAATTCATCAAAACTAATTAACAGCTTAATTTGAATCTAAACATAACTAATCGCTTATTCGGAGGATTAAAATGATTAACACCTTATCCATCTCGTACACGTAACACAAAACTAATAGCTTAGATCAATCTAAAGCTAAATAATAGCTTATTAACAACTTCAAATTAACTTAAAACCGCTTAATTCAATCTAAAACTAAATTAAACCGCTTAATTCAATATAAACATAACTAAATAGCTTATTCACATATTAAAACCGTTATTCAAACAGAAAAACAATAAAAACAAAATTAAACGATCTTACTCTTAATAGTCATGCGGATTCATCACCGTGTTCATAAGCTACAATCTCCTCCGATACTTAGCGTAAACATCATCACTAACAACAACATCTTCGGATGCGATTCGATTCTGTAAACATCATCACTAATGTTATAGAAGAAGAAGGATGAAAGAGGAACGATCGATTCATTAATAGAAGAAGAAGGATCAAGAAATCAAGAATTTGGAATCAAATCCATGAAAGAATGATTAATTGATAACCAATTAGTAATAACCGATGAAGAAGATGCGTTAATCGATGAAAGAATCGAGAGAATAGAGATAAACACACACTTTGTGTGTGAAAATTAGATAACGTTTAATAGAAAGAAACATAAAAATTCTTTTATATTGACTAAAATACCCTGCAGTAGTAAAAATCGATTTAATCTAAGCCATTAGATCAAAATGAATGAAAGGTGGGATTGGTCCTTGGTATGTAGATAAAGTTTTGTCCCTAAATGATCTTTTATCGCGTTAGGTTTGTAGCAGGGTTAGATACTTGCATGCTAAATGGGTAGTTTTGTAGTTGGGCTCAAATGCTAAATGGGCTCAAACTAAGGTATTATGTAATTTTTTATAAAGTTTCTTTAAGTATTATGTAATGTTTCTTTTATTTTAAGTATTATGTAATGTTTTTATTCTTAATGAAATGGTATGTTTTTATTTAAAAAAAAAATAATAAAAAAAAATAAAAAAAAAATCGGGTACTAGGGTACCACTCCCCCCAAATCGGGTAGTGTTAGAGTAAAATTGGGTAGTTTTGAGTTGGAGGGTTTTTATTGGATAGAGGTGATGTGGCACCCATGGTATTAGGGTACCACTCCCTCCTCTCTAAGTGTCTCATGTTCATTCGACACACGTTATTCACGATTATGCGGAATTAGATAAGAGCACAAGGTATGGGGAGATTTTAACATGCCAAAGGTTCATTTTTCATGCCATTGGTGAGCCAAACCATACCACTACTTGGTGTCATTGGTGAGCCAAAGGTATTTGAGCCATTCCAATGGCTCAAGCCATTTGTGATGTTTGGTGGTTTTTTGTTTTGTTTTTTGTATGACGCGTGAGTGGGTATTTTTAGTGGGTGTTTTGTGGGACCCAATAACATGTTAGTGGTGTGTTATGAGGGAGGGTGTTTTTGTTATTGGTGAGTTATTGGGAGATGTATGATGTGGCATTGAGGTGGCATACCAATAACGTGTTATTGGTATCCACGATACCTTGTGCTCTAAGGTACGTGAATACGTAATGCATACGTGGCCCAAATGGGAATCACGTACAACTACATACGTTGGCTCAGTCAAGAACTTTCGTTATACTTTAAAAAGGTTACATCACTTTAAGCACATTTGTGTGTGTGAGGTCACTAGTTTTACAACACAAGCTTATATAGAAAGAGATAAGCGATGAACAAGTATCAAACACACACACAAACAATATAAGACACGGTTATGCGTGGGTGAGTGAATGAAGAGAAAACTTGAACAACCAACCTCAAATGAGGGTTTACAATAGTTTATATAGGCAAGGAGCTAGGCAACACTCCTCTCCTTCCCTATTCCTTATTGGGCTTGGGCCTCACTATGGGCCTTCTACATAAGTCGGACCTTAAACAAACATAAAGGCCGTAATAAAGCTACCTATTACATATGAAATATAAATACTTGAAATACTGCTTAGGAGTGATTCCAACAATCTCCCTCAAGTATATATGAATAACGTGAAGGCGCTGATGTAATAGTAGTCGTGACGCCTTCCGACATTCTCCTTTCTTGTGAGAAGAATTGCTTGGTTCGAACAATCTCCCGGTGTAGAGATAGTTATCTTTGTGCGCTTTTGCTTTGACGCCATCATTAACTTTGTTCTTTGATTTATTGTTCTTTGTGGTGAAAGTGATAGTATGTTGTTGTCAACATCGCCCGCTTTCGTGTCTCGCTTTCATTGCTCCAAAGGTTCCACGTCATTCTTCAACATGCTCACACGCCTTTGTGGTGGAAATCAATACCGATGAAGTTCGCAAGTCTTTGACTTTGTAGATTCTTTGATTGAAGAAGAATCATTCGATCGTTGTGTTGCTTTTGAATAGAACTCCATTAGTAATGAAGTTGGCGTGAGCATGAGAAGAATCAAGACGATCATCCCGCTCCGGAGCTTCCATAAGAAAACATTTCAAACGGTTAGTAATAAACGGTTTCCCAGACTTACAAGTTTGAACTTCGAGAGTGTTAACAAAGATAGTGTGAAACACAACTCTAATTTACAAAGGCCGCTCTCGAACCTGAGTCCCACAAGTGAGATAACGCGACGCATCAAGCACATCTACGTTCGATGAGTCGCCGAGGTACACCAAGCATCACCTCACGATCAGACCGCTTGAGACACACCGCGTAATCCACGGGAGTTACCGAAGCGACCGCCGTGGTCGTTTGATGTTGACCCCGCGTGAGTTTCCATTCAATCACCGAGGATCACGGATGTGAACCTCTCATAAATGTTCTCGATGATTGCTAAGATCCGTGAAGGACTCGATATGAACCATCGAATCATCAAGATCTTATTGTTGATCAACAAGTGATTAAATGTCAAGTGTTCCTAAGAGATCTTTTGATGAATCTCGTGGCTCTAGACTCAACAAAGCGCTTTGGTTTTCCGAGCTGAGACTAGGGAGAGGTCTCCTCTTCAATACCGCCGATCTCTAAGAGAAAGCCAATAGATTATGTAGGGTTCTCTGAGAATGAAACAAGTTTCGCTGAGAGAAACTTGAGTGGCTAAGAAAGTTTAGTGCATGCGCCATCGGGTCCATGACGACTTTTAATCTTCAATACCGTGTCACCGAGTGACAACCAAGAGTATATGAATTGAGCCCTGTCCGCCTAAGTTGAATAACTGGAGGGCTATTTCTTTTCACCCTTTACTTTGCATTTCTTTTTGATTCTTCAACTCCTTCTTTCTCCGATTCTCATTTTCTCCTTTTACAATCATTCCTAGGACTTCTAACACTAACTAATGGTAGTGTCCTTGGGTAGATCCCTCCGGCTCAAGCGGATCATAGACAGTTATTCCTAACCTTAGTCACCTTATAACTCCATGACTAACCTATGTTTGCCATTTAAACCATCGTAAGTGAAAAATATCTCTCAAAGGGTTTGTAGATGAAAACATGTTTGAACCATCGTGAGAGATAAGTTTTTGCATAAATACTCCCTCCACATGTGCTTAATAGTTTTAATGGTTAATCGACAAAGTGAGGAAAGAGCGCGACTTTTGAATTGATCCACTAAAGATAGACAATCTCCGCGAGACACGGTTACGTTGAATAGTTAAAGAGTTACATTGTCGCCTTTTAGGTGACAACTAGCTCTAATAACTACCTTGAAGGTGTAGACAAACCTTGGGAGGTTGTCAAACCCGTCGAGTTCATGTCTACCAAAAGTTTCTCGAATGGTACTTTCTACTCGACAAGTCCTTTGCGAGACACGCTACATCACTAGCGAACTAGCTTGAAATTATTACCCGCCCAGACAAGTCTTTTCGAGTTGCGTATGCTAAGGATCACAATTCA
The DNA here is from genome assembly GCA_022545495.1 of Chrysanthemum lavandulifolium. Classification (NCBI taxonomy): domain Eukaryota; kingdom Viridiplantae; phylum Streptophyta; class Magnoliopsida; order Asterales; family Asteraceae; genus Chrysanthemum; species Chrysanthemum lavandulifolium. The sequence continues at coordinate 104,561,377 of CM040246.1, forward strand.
TTGGTTAAGTCTTTGCACACGAGAAAGCGAGGGCTTGCACATGTTGCTTTACAAAACATATTTCTTATCACACAATTTTCTCCCCTCAAAAATGGCATATAAGATGTTATTTTTGAAACATTTTGAGAATAAATATGACCATTTTGAGTGTTATGGAAGAGCGACCATCGTGAACAATTTGTGAACAAAGTTTTCATCAAATACTCCCCTCAACTAGTGATATAAACGGTTGAGGTTTTGAAATCATACGGGAAGTACTTGTCTTTTGAGCAAAACCTTGAAAAGTGAAAGGTTTGATAGGTTTTACTCAAAATAAGAAGCTTTCGCCTTTTATAAGGATTGTGGCGAGGCGCACTACGTGGTCCTTTCTTAACAATTGCGGGTTGTACATCGTTATGTGTGCACAAGCCATTTTAGGAAAAGATGAAATAAGTATGAAACAAATTAACCTTTCCCCAATTGACGATGTTTCTAAATTAGCTTCCTCAAACCGAGCAATCGCCTTTAGCGATTTGAACTTTGATGAAGTCTACATTTCCTCTAACGTTTGAAGGTTTCAAGATGCGTGGAATTTGTAGATGAGCAAGAAACCACACAAAGTATGTCCGACTAATTGCGGAAAATCCGCTCGAGGGTAACATGCCGTAAATCAACAAGATCTTCTCACGATGTAGACGCATCACACCAAACAAACCACGAAAGACTAAATAAAACGACTTTCCCTAATGTTGTGGTCTTTCGGAATACTAGTCACCGCGAATATGCAATAACTCGATACCAAGACCGTGTGAGGTATCTTAACATTATATTTGTGTAACTTCACACAATATAACCCGTGAAAGTTGAGACGATAACACCGAATTAAGACGCTTGAACCACGATCGCCTCATTTCTTCGCCTTATGGAAGAAATTTTGGAGAGCACGGGTTTTCGCAAGGAAGCACGTGGAAAAACGAAGAAGGAAAGTGGATGCCTACACTCTCCCCTCGATGTTTTCAATGAATCGTAATCATACACCACGTATGTTGATGATGAATCAAGACATCGAAACCATGTAAATCCAAGCAACCGAACAAGTATGAAGTACCATAAATATCTCGAGAGAATCAATCACGACAAAAAAAACATCTCGGTTTAATTAGTTGATCATCGTTGTGACATTGTTGTAGGAAACACTTTGTTCTTCTGCTTTCGAGATTCGATTGAGGTGCGATTCTGATGCAGTTGTTGTTGTAGATTCGTATGTATCGTAGATTAGAGTATTATCGCCAGCAATGAAACATTCGATACATCCGAAGACGACTTTGGCAAAATCTTTAACCGTAGGAGCAAGCATTGTTTCCAATGGTGGAACAATTGATGGATCATGATAATTTTGACGGTGAGAAACGGGTCCCACGCTGTTTGAAGTAGGAGCCATAGTCATTGTACCGTGCATAGAAAAATAGAAGGGGGCAAGGAAGAGAAAGACATGGATCCCAAGTGTAATCGGGTTCCGTGTGTTAGAGGCATAAAGATGTAGTGTCAATTATCTTTCGACACCGAACATGCAATTTTGATGATTTCCTTTCCGCCTCACTTGATGGTGTTAGAGGTATCACACTTGTTTTGGTGCAACTACTTAGTATCTTGCCTGTAGGAATCCACCTAAGACCAGTAGCTTTGAAAACTCACCGTTGGTATCCATCTAAGGTTAGATCTATGGATGTTGAAACTTCTTTGGGAAGAATTTGGCCCTATATTGATCCACCTATTAGGTTTCAAATTTTACGCTTAGATCAACGGTTTATTTCTAACTGCTTGAGTTAACTTAGGTTTTGGTTTGCTACTACAAGCAAAGTGTTCAAGAATACACTCAAGGTGATACACTAGGTCGTGAACCTAAGATTCCATCCTTTTGGAGTAGTGCCCTTTCCAGCCTTTTCTAGATCATAGTTCTTGTATGCGCTATTAGAATCATATGAATGTTTATGTTTAATGCTCGGTGTAGACACAAAGGTTCGAACTAATCCTAGATTGGCCGTATGTACCACTGTGCGTGTATAACGGAAATAGGTTTAACGTAAACATGTTTAATAGAAATGTAAGCATTATTGTTGGGCCCGGAATGTGGAGTGACCGGTTTTGACAAATGATTATTCTCAACAACTGGGAGGAAACCGTGGTTTTGACGATTTTGAACGCTCAGATTTAAAAGCAGTTGGATGTCTAACAACCGATTGGTTTCGATTGGTTTTAGAGACGATTTCCCAAGATTGTTGGTTTTGAAAATTAGTATCCACATTCTTGTCGTGAATCTTCTCGCTTTGTTTTGTAATTTAAGTTCAAGAGAGATGCAATGTGCCTCTAGTTTTGAAAAATCTTTATGAAACCGAGCAATGGTCTTTTGAGAAGAATGATTTTATTCAAGAGTTTGATTTGACGTTTCGCTTGAATTGATAGCAAGAAAGGGCTCGTATATGAGATAGTGGTCGACATTGTGCAACACACCGGTCAACCTCTCCTTCATTATCAATTCAGTTGCTCAAGATGTTGTATCGCATTTGCAGCGAGAATATGATCAACGTAGATTGTACCCGACCATCCGCTCGTCGGTCGTCATAGCGGTAAGATATCTTCTCAACCATTTGTTCTTCGTCACGCTTAGGCTTGCGGTCGTAGTTAAGTATGATATCTTCTCCGACCGTCATCATGTCGCTTCCAATGCTACAACCTCATTGTCCGTGACACGATGCATGCAAGACTACAACATTCTCAACGTCCATTAGAGCATTCCTTTCATGTACAACAACTCTTGCACCTTGTACGATCATGGATATTGGGAATTAGATGTCGTGTCGACGCTTGAATGCGAGTTATAGCCATGAATCCTTCTTGCAATGCCACAAACGGATCTTTATGATCGTAATCCATTTCACCCCCGTAAGAATCTAGAGAAGAAAAGGTGCAAAGTCGATATAGCACATGAGAAGGTCGATATAGTGAATTGCAATTTCCTCCAAAATAATTTGAAAATTTTGACTCTCAAAATTTGAAATTCACTATCAAATTCAATTCTAAGGATGAAGGAAAATTTGAGTTATGACAATTTTGACGCCAAATTTTACCCAAAATTTGAATTTAGGCCCAAAATTTGAATTTCTCACCAAAATTTTCACAGTTAAACCAAAATTTAATTTCGTAAAATTGAACGCTTAGTCTCCCTCAAAATAAATTTTACTCAAAAATAAATTTTTTTTTTTTTTTTTTTTTTTTTTTTGATAACTTGTGTTGATGGATCTTTGTAGTCGAATGAAACGAAGTTGATGAAGTGTCCTTAGGCGAGAAATCACAATAAAGCTTATGCGTAGAAACACCAAACTTACGCGTAACAATGATAGTTACGTAGGATTAGCTTACGCGTGGCAGGTGAAAAAGACTAAAGTTATGCGTGAGGCAAAAGTTATGCGAGAAAAGTTAGCGAGGATCCACTTACGCTGTGAAGACAAGGCTTATCGCGTAAGATAAATCTTATGCGTGTAGATTTTCACGCGAAGTCAAGCTTATGCGTAAGTTTGTGGTTTTATCCCAAGTGATCTTGTACACTATCACAAAGGCAAAAGATATCCAAAGTCGACGATTTTCGTGCTTATCCAAGCAAGAAAACACTGAGTAAACCACTAAAATGAAGATCAAACCAAGGATAAAGTTACGAGAACTAGGGTTTTCACACGCGTAGTTCTACTCGTGAAATGATTTTGCCCAAAGATGTTTCTAAACCGATTTTTGTGATGAGATAGCTTCAATATCACCAAAATAACACAAAAGTGTGAAACTTGATGAACCAAAACATCTAAAACAGCTTAAGCGTAGGATGAAACCCTCGTTAAAAACCAAGCTTAAAAACGATATCCACGCGAAGGTTGAAACTTTTGCCTAAAATAGTTATTTTAACACCTTAAAACATTGAAAGTACAAGAATCTTGATTCAAACGTAAAAATGTGTTTTTAAGCTTAACCAAAGTATCAACCACACACGATGTTCTACGCCAGGACCAAAACCCACTTCAAGAACAATACGATTCACCCAACTATTTGGCGATTGATACCATCATGAGGTCACTAGTTTTACAACATGTTTTATATAGAAAGAGATAAGGCGATTGAACAAGTATCAAACACACACACAAACAATATAAGACACGGTTATGTGAGGTGAGTGAACGAAGAGAAAACTGAACAACCAACCTCAAATGAGGGTTTACAATATTATATAGGCAGGAGCCAGGCAACACTCCCTCCTTCCCTATTCCTTATTCGGCTTGGGCCCCACATGGGCTTTCTACATGTTCTGACCTTAAACAAACATAAAGCTGTAATAAAGCTACCTATTACATATGAAATATAAATACTAAATATCAGCAGAGTGATTCGGTGTGTTTGTTATGTAGGACAGCATACATAACTCCCACATTAATGGCAAACGTAAAAATATCCTAGGAACTTTTAAGTATAATAATCTCTGTTGTAAAAATCGATTCTGCGCTACCGATTAATCCTGATAATCGCTGATCGCTCATTCACTGTCACTGATTCATAATCGCCTATTTAATCGGTTTGGCCAAAGATCGCTTAAAATCACCAACAAACCAATTAATCTGACAAAATCGGTCTAATCAGATTAATCTGACAAAAGCGCTTAAAAATTGGTCAACAAAATCGCTTAAAATCGAACAAAATCACTTAAAATTGGTCAACAAATCGATTAATCGAACAAAATCGGTCAAAGCGAAATTTTAAAAATGGCCAACAAACCGAGAATATTTATATTTGACTTTGAACTTTGAAAAATTATATATTATGTCTATATTTTAACAATTAAAATATTTGAACTTTGATGCAATACGTTTATACCATACATATACAATAATATAATATCTAAAATTACATTTTTGTGTATAAAAATTCCAATCTGATTAATCCCCGATTAATCCCCACCTAACCAATTAATCACTAGGCCCTAACCAACCGCCTTACTAGCGCATAGCGATTTTTCCAACATTAATAATAATTTGTACCCACCAAAAATGAATGCACAATATAACAAAGGTGTTGTAGTAAAGTTACAGGAAACGGAAACCAGACGCAATTTTTATAGACTTCAACTTTGTACAAGAATGTTTCAAAATAAAAAAGGTCAAGCGAACCATGCATTTCACAAAAAAAATAGTTTGAAAAATCAAAAAAGAAAAAAAGAAAGAAAAAAGATTCGGACAGAGATGATTCACTGATAAATTTATGAACTTACATAAATTTATTATATCATAATAATAATAAGTTTGGATAAGTTTATAAAAGTTAAAATAAGCCAAAAAAAATATGTTTATAAACATCAACCGAAATTACAGAAGCTCATAAGCTAAAAAATGAGCCTCAACAAACACCACTAAACAAAGCGAACAAGACACATTTGTTATTTCGGTTCTTTACGTGCTTAAAGGTTTGTTCAATCTGCAATTACATCTCATTTTCTATTAAGAAAAATTGATTATCGATTTCGCATAAGTATTTTAGGGATTATAGTGAGACGTTTCAAAAATAGAATCATTCTAAAAGCTAAATTACACAAAAGGAATTATCAAAAATGCTTTGCCTCTAAACTTTGGTTATATTTGACATATTAATAATCTTTGTTTGACACACATAACTTATAAAAAATTAAAAAAAAAATAATCTTTCATAACCTCTGAAAATAAAAAGGTTACTTCATGTAGGTTATAAAAATAATCTCATTTTATAATCTTTTTCAGCAACAACACCAACATCAGCATCAACAACAACACCATCACAATCTATTTTTGCAAAACATATCGTTAGACTTTTACGAGGCTTAAGCCGACTCAATATAAACGTCAGATATCTCTATTACTTATAAAACACATTTAACTAATCTTGAAAACTTAAAAAAAAAAAAATGTGAATTCCCCAAAATACCCCTTATTTAAAATAATTAACTTATTGAAACTTTGGAGCAACTACTCCTTCCGTCTCAAAATTTAAGTCCTGTTTGATTTTATGAATCTAACTTTGACCTTAAATACTTCTATTTGTATTATACAATACGTGATGCAAATTATGTAAATGGATTGGGTTTTAAATGTATTTTTTAATGACATAATTTTTATCAAGTATTATATAATCAAACAAAAATATTTAAAGTAAAAGTTAGATCCATAAAGTCAAACTGGACTTATATTTTGGGACGGATGTAATACATTGTTTAAACTTTAACTTAAAATCTCTTAAATGAAAAATTACAAATGAAAACTTTGAAGACAATAATGGAGACCTGTTACAATACACGATTGTTTTTAATATTCAATAGTTTTCACATAATTAGGCCTAAACACAACTATATAAATACCATAAACTTCTTCCTACTTTTGTGGTAATTTATATGTAATCGAAAGTTAATGGAAATGAATAATCAAAAAAATGTTGTTTGCGTGGGTATTCATCTAGAGTCCAAGTTGCAACAAGTTCCGCCAATTTTAGAAAGAGAAGCCAAAAAAAAAAAAAACATCCGGCTGCATTAAAAGTTATATCAGAATTACAAGTTCGTAATTTGCCGCTATAAACGATCGCCTTGCGCGACTATTCGTCTAGTGTTTAAAAATACAAACTTATATTGTTGTTAGCAAAATTTTAAGAAAATGAAGGACACAAGTATAGTAATTTTCCGTTACACATATATATCTGTCACTATTTTGTCGCTTGATTATACGTCCGTAGTCTTGTTAGTTACGTTAATAAGATCGTCGGTGATTAAAGTCCAGTGAGTGTGTGCATGTATCATGTATCTATAAGCATGGATAGCCATATCCTTTGAGTGGATAAGCTCAATGTTTAAGCAAACACAAAGGAAAGGAGATCGATGCTTGATGGACCACATATATGCTACTTGAAAGCAATGTGTCACATACTCACATGGAGGGGAAGATTATTTTCATGTGTTCAAATCATGAGCGCATATATATTTTTTTAATTTCTTGCAATAATATGATCAAATAATTCAAAAACCAGAATCTTGTTACAAATTAAATATCCAATGTCATGTGAATGTCGTGCTATGATATATTTTTATCTTCATAACATAGAATGGAGATCAAATGAAGAGTTGCCCCCTTTTCAAAATCTCATAAATAAAAAAAGTCATGAGATGATGACAAATATATTTTCTTATTAGGTTAAGCGGATCACTTATGAACATCATGAGCGTAGTATTCATGAAGCATTGATGAACATTTAGATCACGATTGATGGATATAATTTTATGAACATTTCGATTATAATTGATGAACATTCAGACTATAATTGATGATCATGATTGAAACATTTGATATTTGACGAATTTTTTTGTATTGATGAACTTATGGGCAAATTATTGATGAATATTTTGTGACAATAGCTTTTAAAAAAAAACCATTTTGTAACAATGAACATAAATCGATTAACATAGAAATAAAAATAAAAACTACAAAATATTTTGTATTAATGCATATAGATTGATGACCATAACACACATTTTTTTGATGAACATCACTTGATGATTCTAACAAGTTGGTTGAGCTACTAAATAGAATAACTTACAAAGTTACAAATAACCAAAATTACAACACTCAGATCTCCAAACAACACCTTCAAATGCGATTTCTTCACAACCAAATACTCTAAATCCTACTTAGCCATATGGGGACTTCTCTATCCAAACACTCACTTATATCCAGATTAACAATCACCAAACACCTTTATTAACCCTTACACTTGGGTACTCCTCTATCTCACTTGGGTACTCCTCTATCTAAACATTATGTGATAACATCTCTAAACTTTAAAATCACAAAATTACTTTATTGAGGCATTCTGTGATGAACACTTACTGAACTTGAAACTTAGTTTTATTTTATGAACATTCTGTGATTAACACTTACTTTGATGAAATATGTTCAGTTAGATTGGGACGCAGGTTCTGAAAATCTTTTGCAGTCACTATGTCATCGTTGCATATCATGTTTCATTACTTTATGCAAGGTTGCAGTTTGGAATTTCATCTTCATGAAAGATATACAGGAGAAATCACATGTTCTTCCTCTTTCAAAATCCTATTATGCAATATTAATGAGGTGCAAAATTGTACTAATTTAGAGGTCATTTTTCTCATTATTTCATGCACTTCACCCTTGTTATTGCTTAAAATCCTTCATATTTGGTTTTTAGGTCTTGGACTATGCATTTGCTGGAAATGTACAAGCTTTGAGCTCATTTGGACGAAGATTGGAAGAAAAAGACAATAGTTTCAAAGTGTGACCGGCAACTCTGACGCCATCACTAGAAGTGCCAAGAAATTAAAGTTTTGCAATTTTTTGTGACAGGTGATGACATCAAATAATCCTGATTTTTAAGTGTCAATTTCCCCCTATTATGCTCATTATTTGTATCATTTATATAGATATATGCTTTGTTTCTTTATATTTCGTTTCCAGGTTATAAATAAGCATTGGAACTGAAAAGATGCGGAATTGGAAAAAGACTTACAATGATACACATTTTAATATGTTGGCTGAGTAGAAGTTACGGCGTAGTTCTGCTCTCCACTTACGTCATAACTATAAATTCAAACATAACGAATAAGTCAACGTTAACCATGGATTACGGTGTAACTACCACACAAGGTTACGCCGTAATATTCTGAAGACTTAGACATTTCTAATGCCTATTAAGGTTACGCCGTAACCAATCTATAAGGTTACGGCTTCAAAAGGGAACAGAAAGTGACTTGTGATATCAACGAGATTACGGTGTAACCATGAATGAAGACTACGGCGTATATGAAACCCTAGGCGGTTACGGCGTAACTATCTATCTTAGTTACGCTGTTAATATCTATTTTTGGATAAGATCGTGGATGATTACACTAGTTACGGCGTAACCACAACCCAAGGTTACATTGTAGCTATGTCGAGTCTATAAATACCAACCCTATTTCCAGCATTTAACACATCCTTTTCACCACAAAACACCAGAGAATGAAGTAGGGTTCCACAAGGGAGATCTACAACAGCATACAAAGCTATTTCCAAGGGAGAAATCACACGATAACATCAATAAGTTTTAGCGTTTCTTGTTTTAATTTATTTACGATTCCATGTCTTTCACTTTCATTCAAAACATTGAATCTTGTGTTCTTATTAATATGATCGGCTAAGCACCTCTGGTGCTAGCCTAGTTATGATTCCTTTCATGTCTTGATTATGTTTTCTTGCTTTTATTATTGCTTCTAGTGTGTACATGCATAGTTTTTGATAGATCCTCTAGTTTCGGTAGTTCTGAAGAGCGGTTGTATCTCTTGCACTAGGAGAATTGACCATAGGATCACCCTCCGGGTTGGATGAACTTAAGAAGTTAGATGTGTGGCCTAAGTTCCGACCGGATGGGCCACACAAACAATTAATATAGCATGTAGCGGCACTTAATGACTCAAACTAGTCACCGTACTTCGCTACTACTGGAGGAGAGTGCCTTTGGTTCCAAAAGGATTCTAGGGAGATAGGCTAGGCGAATTGACCATAGGAGTCTAGTGACACTTATGCCCCACTTGAAGCGATAGAAGGCTTATTAGAAAACATAGTCATTGCGTGATAGGAAGAATGATTAGGCTAGCACACTTTCTCTCTACTGCATTCAAAACAATTTAATTTATGCTTTTCATTTCTGTTTATTAGTTTAAGTAATCAATCAATCAAAACCCCTTTTAAAACGTGACATTAGACTTAAATTAGGATCCTAGCACATAACTCTTGGGACGACCTCGGCTTTACCGAATACTACACTACACACGACCGGGTACACTGCCCATTAGTGCATAAGGTAGACCATAGGTAGACGAGACCATTATAAATATGAAAACCTTGTCAAAAATCCTGCATCAAGTTTTTGGCGCCGCTGCCAGGGAGCTATATTAGGATTGTTAAATTAAGTTATATTATTTGTTTTTATTATTATTATGACTCTAACTATAAATGAATATTTGACCCTTACCAAAGTTGAACATGGAATTGTAAGGCCTATCCTTGAAGAGAACATCAAATTCGAATTTTGGGGACTGTGTTTGGATGAGTTAAAACGTTGCAGTTTTTTTGGGAACAAGGACGAAGAAGCTCATGAACACATCTACAAGGTCTGTGAAATCATCGATTTATTTCACACCCCAGGAGTGTCCAGAGACCATGTTATGATGATGGCGTTTCCTTTTACTTTAAAAGGGAAAGCTAGGGACTGGATAAAGAAGATACCTTCAGGATGACAGGATCTATTGCATCATGGAGTTCGCTAAAAAGGGCCTTCTTAAAACAATACCGTAATCCATCAATGATTATACAGCAAGTAGAGATTATTAGAAGGTTTCAACAAAACAATGGTGAGTCATTGTTTGCAGCTTGGGAAAATTTTGAAAAAGCACTCATCAAGTGCCCGAAGCATAAGCTAAATAAACACGATCAACTTCAAATTTTCTACAATGGGTTAAATGTTGAGACCCGAAGAATATTAGATTTCAAGGAACCAATTCCTAAAATGACTACTGATGATGGATTGAAGAAAATTGTAGAAATTGCCCAACATTCTGTATCATGGCATGAAGAACAAGCTCCGAGTGTGAAAAACCCCATTGATTTTCGATCAATGATGATGAACTTAGAAGAATGTGAGTCCGATATGCACTCACTAACAGAAGAAGTTAAGATGGTTCAACATAATTTCAATAGCCCTTTAGAAGGAAGGATAACCAGCCTTGAAAAGGCAATAAAGAAACTTATGAAAAAGTCCAACAGAAAACAAAATGAAAGTGAAAGAATGGTTTGGGAAGTCAAGATGGAATACGAGCAAGCGTTAAAAGCCCAAGCGACAAATATACGAAGGTTGGAGAACCAAGTTGGAGTAATAGCCGAATCTGTCAGAAATAGAGATGAAGGAGAACTACCTAGTACCACTGAAACAAACCCCAAAGATTTGGCACACGCTATCACCACTAGGAGTTGGTTAAAATATAAAGAGCCAGCATATCCCTCAAACTCGAGAACCACAAGAATGAAACTTCACGTGATGAAAGCAAGAATGAGGTGGATGAGAAGAATGAGCCGACCGTACAAAAAGAGAAAGTTCGGCCGTATACACCCCTCCTTTTCTTGGAAAGATTAAGAAGGAGCAAGAGCAGCATCAGTTTAAGCAATTCATGGAAAATCTGCAGCAACTTAGCATTAATATACCTCTTGTGGAAGCATTAGAGCAAATGCCTAAATATGCTAAATTTATGAAAGACCTTCTTACTCGCAGAAGACTTTCAGACCCAACGAGGATTACCTTGAATGGAAGATGCTCTGTTGCACTCCTCAATGAAATTCCTTTCAAAGAAAAAGACCTTGGGAGCTTTACCGTACCATGTACTATCGGAGGAGTAATCTTTAAGAAAGCTTTGGCTGATCTGGGAGCAAGTATCAGCTTTATGCCTTATTCGCTATATTCTAGATTGGAGTTGGATGAACTGAAGCCAACTAGAATGTGCATCAAACTGGTGAACAGATCAATTTAATTTCCTAAAGGAATTGCTAAAAATGTTCTGGTAAAAATTGACAAATTTGTATTTCCGGTCGATTTCGTGGGCCTCGATATGGAAGAAGATGAGAAGATTCCAATTTTGCTTGGGAGACCATTCCTAGCTACTGCGCACGATATGATAGACATGTTTAATAAAAAAATCTCCTTGGAAATTGGAAATGAAATGATAAACTTCGATTTAGAGAAATCTATGAAGTATGCCACATTCACCGATGACATTCTAGAAGACCCAGACTTGGTTGAGTTGGAAGTTCAAGGTCATGTGAAAAAATCATTCCACAGGACTCGTCGCATTCAATCCTTCTCACTAACTTTGAGAATATGTGCAAAACTTCAATTCTTGTTAGCCGGAAAATGGCTCGTGGTAAAGACAAGATATACTTTGACCAGACGTGCTCGGAATGTTTTTGTCGATTCGGGGGAAGTTCTCGTTCCTTCACCTCTACAATTCGGTAAAGC
>CM040246.1:104573634-104595941 GCA_022545495.1 Chrysanthemum lavandulifolium
ATTTAATCTCGTTAATATCATGGCACCTCAAGAGGAATAATGGAGTAGTGAAGAACCTTTGAGCTTATTTTCCGCTAATACTACGGAAAAAGTCACTCATCCTCCAAAACTAAAGGAGCTTCCTTCCCATTTAGAATATGCATTTCTGAATGGGGATCCTGAATTTCCCATTATTATTTTATCATCATTATCTGACAATGAAAATATGCTTTTCTTACAGGTTTTAAGCAAGCATAAGGGCGCTATGGCATGGAAGGTTTTAGAATTAAGAGGATCAGCCCTTTGTTCTGCTCCCATAAAATATTAATGGAATATTACTTTAAACCAGTGGTGCAACCACAAAGAAGACTGAACTCGAAAGTTCAAGATGTGGTAAAAGAGGAAATCATTAAGCTCTTAGACGCAGGATTGATATACGACATCTCTGATAGTCCATGGGTTAGCCCTATTCATGTTGTACCAAAGAAAGTTGGAATGACAGTGGTCATTAACGAAGACAACGAATTGGTGCCCACCATAACTGTTACAGGTTAGAGAGTGTGCATCAACTACAGAAAGCTCAATGACGCAACTCGGAAGGACCATTTCCCGCTTCCATTTATTGATCAAATGTTGGAAAGGCTCTAAGGACATGAATTCTATTGTTTCCTTGATAGATTTTCTGGGTACTTTCAAATACCTATAGCTCCTAAAGATCAAGAGAAGACAACTTTTACTTTCTGATTCGTCCAAACGGTCAACCCAAATTAACCAGAATGGTCAACAAGAGTCAATCATTTGAGAACAGAATGCAATTAACCAGAGAGCATAGTGTTTCCCGTGTCGTTAAGTCCCAACGGTGCCTTGATGAATAGCCAAACGTGTAGCGACGGTGATATTGAACAGAAAGGGGTAATGATAATTCTAGATGACAAAGGAAAATGAAAGAAAATTAAAAAGATAAATTATATTAAATAAACGCTATCACTATTTTTAAATTTGGATTTTCTTGATTTTTCTTTTATAAATTTGAATTAAAACTAATTTTAAACTTTAAAACTAAATTAAAATACTAAAAATTATGAAAATAAAAAGGAAAATTGTGAAACTATTTTTTAAAAATCTAAGGTAACTAAAGAGAATTTTCAAAACTAATTTTGTATTTTTCTGATTTATATTCTAATTTCTATGATTTAAAAACTATTTAAAACTAATTAAATTGCTAAAAATTACTATTTAAACTAGGAAAAATCTAGAAAAATATTTTTTTGGCTTTTTATATTTATCTTAACCTATGAAAATTGAAAACTTATTTTTTGAAGTTTTTCCGATTTAATTGCAATAAAGGTTAATTAAAAGTCCTAAAACTGCTTTTAAATAAGGAAAATAGCAAACAAGTGATGAAAAATTATGAAAAATTCAGGAAAAGTCTAAAATAATATTCTAAATCTATGAAAAATATAAAAACCAGGGCTTATGTGTAAGATTATAAAGCTGTAGTGAAATGTGCTTATAAATAAGCTAAAGACTGCCACAGAGAATCAAGTGATCACAGGACCTAACTTATGTTAAAACTACTAGAAAGCAACCTAAGTTAACCACTCTTAACCTCTGGAAAGCAAGAAACAAGCATTTGGTGTGAATTGTACTTAAAAGCCAAAACAAGCTTTACCTATTAACTTGCAGCCTAAAAATAAGCTACTTGGATAAGCAAGAAACCTAATGCCGTTTAAGCAATCCAAACTAGACCTAGCAAGGGACTTGTAAACCAAAACTCAGCTACCACAAGCTCTTATGAGCTTGTGAAAACTCACAAGTTCTGTCACACCACAATGACCGGTCAAACTGACGTGGCACTTTTGACTTAATTGACAAGTCGATTTGAAGCTTATAAAAATTACAAAAATTCTACAAAAATCAGATTTCCACTCTTGACCAACTGAACTTGTTAAGTCTAAAATTCCACTTGAATTGATCCAATAATGAATCAATGACAATTCCTCAAACCTTGGTGAAAAACTAACTTGAACAACTTTTGACTTTTTGAGATTGAGATGAAACTTTGGCTAATGTGAGATTTGAAACTAATTTATGAACTGATTATGATGTTATAGGCTAAATAGAAGTTATATTAAACTACTCTAACATTATCTAATCATAAAACAAGCTTTTGATCTATAAAAATTCCAACAGTTATGTAAATTAGAACCGATTGAAGGTGATTTTGACTTTGAGTGTTCTAAGGTGCAAACCGATGAGCAAAATGATTATACTAGACCTGAATTGGACTCAAACAACCGAGCTTGATCACTTAACAAACCTCAATCTCGATTAATGATCCGATCCAAACACACTATTATACTAAGCGCTTTGCAATAAACTTACTTGATTAACACCCTAAGCCTACTCAATCCTTGAAAATGTAATCATTATGCTAATTTATTCCTAAATGAATCAAAATGACAAAGAATACAATATCTTAAATCTATGTAAACTGCTTATTCGAAAGTAACACGTAAATGGACTTACAAGTGTCCCAAATTATTTGCGGCTTTAAACCGTAACCAAACTACCTATTTTAAACCAAACCAACCCAAGACCATTTCTGCATCAACCAAATTCCATTTCCATAACCGCTAACCAAAATTTCCCCACAGTTGACTTTCATTGACCGGATACCAAATTTGTCAGATTGAGTTATAAGTTTATCAAAAGCTATTGATAGCTTAGATAAGCTTATTTGAGTTGTAATAAAGCTATTTGAAGCTTGATACTTAGCACTTTTAAAATAGGTTTGATTACAGGAAATAAAAAAACAGAAAATTTAATCAAACTTTGAATGATCACTTAAAAATAAGTTACACTGATTAAGATGACTTAAATGAGTACAAGATAAAAAGGTACAATTTAAAGCTTAAATATGCCATTAAAAACGACATACATGAGAAATGAAAACTAAAAACTACTCACTCCACTCTCTCCTCTTCCTCTATTTATCATCAAAAAGGCCTTATCTCACATCTCTGAGCATTTCCCACTTCTATTTGGAGCCATTGGATCATTAGAGATGATATTGGCCGTTGATGAGTTTTGGCGCCAAAATGAGATATTGCCGGTTAGGACAGGTTGAGTGCAAAGAGGGGAAGAATTTAATGCTTCTTGGATTGTTGGGTGAGGTGGAGTGATAAGGGTGTGGGTTGTGCCTGGAGGTGAGGGTGTCCGGGAGTTGCAGAGGAGTGGTGAAGGGGTGAGATTTTGGAGGGAAAAGGTGAGGAGTTGACGGGTTTGACCGAGGGTCTATTATTAGACAAAGGGTTCAAGTGGTGGGGGTTCAAGGCATTTTGACGGGGTCAAGGTCCGAGGTTTGGTTTGTTTATAAATAATACAAGGACCTTTCTTGTAATTTCGAAAATTGGAGGACCAAAGTTGTACATCTTCCAAAATAAAACAAGGGTGATTCTGCCATGACCCAATAATCCGGGGACCATACATGAGATTTCCAACAATAATATTTTCCTGTGGACCATTTTGCATATTCGAAAGTGCAGGGGACCAAACTTGTAAATTATTGAAACTTTTCACCAAAGGATTAAATATGACAACATATGATTTCAAAAGGACCTTTGGTGACTTTTCTTACAAAACAAATGCCTAGGGACTAAATTTGACGAGTTTTGAAAGTTGAGGGATCAAAGCGCCAATTATGCAAACTTTATTCGTTTTTCATCCGATTTTAAACATTTTACATCCGAAACATATAAAATACAATTTTGGGATATTTTCAAGATTTTGATGCATTTCGAGTGTTTTAAATGTTTTCATAGCTCAGATTGACCAAAAATGATGAGTATTTACACACTCATCACTTTCCCTTACGGAACATTTGCATATAGGAGGATGCCATTTGGATTATGCAATGCACCTGCCACCTTTAGAGATGCATGACGGCAATCTTTTCTGATATGTGCCAGGAATTTATGGAGGTCTTCATGGATGATTTCTCGGTTTTTGGTAACTCTTTTAATTCCTGTTTAAGCAACTTATCTAAAATGCTAGCTAGGTGTGAAGAAACTAATCTTGTCCTTAATTGGAAAAAATGCCATTTCATGGTTAAAGAGGGGATTGTTTTAGGACATAAAATTTCCCAATCTAGTATTGAAGTCGATAGAGCTAAGGTTGACGTAATCTCTAGGCTCCCTTACCCTACTAATCTTAAAGGAATCAGGAGTCTTCTAGGGCACGCAGGATTTTATCAGAGATTTATTAAAGACTTCTCTAAAATTGCTAAACCTATGACCCAACTGCTCATGAAAGATGCAAAGTTTGACTTTAACGATGAATGTAAAAATGCCTTCGACGTTTTAAAATGTAAATTGACTACAGCTCCGGTTATTATCGCCCCCGATTGGAATAGTGATTTTGAACTCATGTGCGACACTAGCGACTATGCTGTAGGGGCTGTTTTGGGACAAAGGGTAGATAAATTTTTAAACCGATTTATTATGCAAGTAAGACCTTAAATGACGCGCAAGAACACTACACTACTACCGAAAAAGAGCTGTTAGCAGTAGTTTGTGCTTTTGATAAATTCAGGTCTTATTTAGTGTTGTCTAAAACTATTGTCTACACTGACCATTCAGCTTTAAAGTATTTTTTTAGTAAACAGGATGCCAAACCAAGATTAATAAGATGGGTACTATTACTACAAGAATTCAAGATCGAAATTAAAGACAAAATAGGTGCTGAAAATTTGGCTGCAGGCCATCTATCTAGACTTGAAAATCCTGAACTAGATAGATTTGACGAAGAAGCTATACGAGATTCATTTCCTGATGAACACCTTATTTCGGTCCAATGTAAGGATCCGGATCTGTGGTACGCTGACTACGCAAATTACTTAGCCGCAAGAGTCCTTCCTGGTAATAAGACATACGATCAAAGGAAGAAATTCTTTTCAGATTTATAATATTATTTCTGGGATGATCCATTCTTATTCAGGTCATGTGCCGATGGGATCACTAGAAGATGTGTGTTCGGGGAAGAACAACAACAAATTTTGGAACATTGTCATACAAGACCAACTGGAGGACATTATGGAGCTGACACGACTTCAAGGAAAGTATTTGAAGCAGGGTTCTATTGGCCAAGCATTTTTAAAGATGCTACGAAATTTTTGAGAAAATGCGATGCATGCCAACGATCGGGTAACATTTCTTCACAGAACCATATGCCTTTAAATAACATCATGGTTTGTGAGGTGTTTGATGTTTGGGTAATAGACTTTATGAGACCTTTCACTCCTTAAGGAAAAAAATGTTATATTTTAGTCGCTGTCAATTACGTATCAAAATGGGTTGAAGTCGAGGCTCTACCAACCTGTGATGCTAGGAGCGTCATCAAATTCCTAAAAAAGCTATTTTCCAGATTTTGGGTTACTAAGTCAATTATAAGCGACAGATGAACACACTTTTGCAATGCTATAATGGAGAAAGCACTATTGAAATATGAGGTGGTTCATAAGTTATCAAAATCATACCACCCTCAAACGAACGGGCAAACTGAAAATACCAACCGAGCAATAAAACAGATTTTGGAAAAATTCGTAAGTAGCAACAGGAAGGATTGGGCTGATAAGTTAGATGATGCCTTGTGGGCATTTAGGACAGCCTATAAAACACCTTTGGGTAGCACACCATTTAGGATTGTATACGGAAAGGCCTCTCATCTTCCAATCGAATTGGAACATAAAGCATTCTGGGCTCTTAAAAATGTTAATTTGGACATAAATGAGATTAAAAATCACAAATTCTCTTAAATCAATCGACTTGCTGAATTAAGAGATGAGGCCTATGATCATGCTAGAGCTTATAAGGACCGGACCAAAAGATGGCATGATGTTAGAATTAAAGAGAAGGAGTTTCAGGTGGGACAGGAGGTACTCGTATTCAATTCAAGACTTCAGCTTTTTCCATGGAAATTGAAATCTCGGTAGGTCGTACCTTATACGGTAAGTCGGGCATTCCCTTATGGAACAATTGAATTCGTCAGTAGAGAAGGTGAATGTTTCAAGATAAATGGGCACAGGGCAAAAATTTATTATGGAGATGAAAATGGCGCACTTTCAGAAGCCATCTACTTCGCACCAACGTAATGGCCACGGCTTTAAGTCTAACTTAAAGACTTGTAAAATAAACAAAAGTGCTCTTTCGGGAGACAATTCGAATTATATTTTTTATTTCTTATTTTTAGTATTCTTGGGTTTGGTGTGTTTGTTTTTAATTTTTGCAGGAATTGGAGCATGATGGATAGCGTAAAGCTCATGGAAGATTGAACCAGTCTGTAATTTTACATTTTGTGCAGAATTTACGGCGTAACCCCAGTATTTGGTTATGCCATAACCATCTTTCGAATATGGGATGATTCCCAGGTTTCATTAATTACGGCGTAACTCAGCAATGAGGTTACGCCGTAACCTGTCGTGTATCCAAATTTAAAATTTAATTTTACCATAACCTTGTATTAGTTCTAAATGAACTTTGTGGGTGTATTCCCTGTAAATCCTCACGAGACTTCACTCGTCCACTCAGGACACCGAGCGGTTTAAAAGGCTTGTTGCATGCGCTAAATGCAACCGTGATTCCTAATGTTAGGTCACCATAAGTTAACACAAGAATCAATATATAAGAAATAATATGAAAGAGAGATTGGTTGAACACACACACAATATACACGTATGAATATGGCAAAGTTTATGCGTATGATATTAAGTGAAATGAACAACCAACCTTCAAAGGAAGGTTTACATGTAGTATTTATAGGGAAGGGAACTAGGGCAACATGTCTAGTCCCTTCCTTCATTATTAGGCTTGGATCAAGACTTATGGGGTTTCTACATAAGCCTTTCCATTAATAACTAACATAAAAGCCTAGTTTAAGCAACCTATTACATATTAATTACTAACACTTAAAATACAAGTTAGGAGTGATTCCAACAATCTCCCCCTAAGTGTTAGTAAGTAAATGATGACTCCAGCAATCTTGAATAAGTTGTTGGTGTTGATGTGATGCAGGTTTTACTGACCAGATCTTAATATTTATAGTGTCTCGTTATATCTATGGTATACCCTAGTGCACTAACGGGCAGTGTACCCGGTCGTGTGTAGTGTAGTAATCGGTAAAGCCGAGGTCGTCCCAAGAGCTATGTGTGATGGATTATTACTAAGTCTAGGTGTCACAGAATAATAATGGTTTCGATAGGGATTTAATTAATTAAACAACTAATGCAGAATAAAGCAAATAAAGGATAAAGGGAAATCAATAGAGGAGAGTGGTGCTAACCTAGTTAATCCTCCTAGCTAGTTATGTCTACGTCTACTTACTTCCAATTACTTTAGGTGGGGTCAAAGTCGAGAGGACAACATTTGGTCAATTCGCCCTAACCTATCAAGAAAGATGCCACCACATGAGAAGTCGTGTCCCTCATAAGTCCTGTTGTTCCCGGTCCCTGCCAAGTCATTAAGTACCTCTACATGCTAGATTTATAATATCAATGCCCGACCGTTAGGAACTTAGACACGCACCCCCTAATTCTTAAGTTCATCCAAACGATAGGTGATCAGTTGGTCAAATCGCACAAGTAGAAAGGGTCGTCAGTTGGTCATATCTTACCCTTCCGGTCTCAGTCCGCTCACCTAGGGTCCGTTGGTCATATCTCCTAGGCAATTGGCCTCTATCGCCATTCAAAACTACAAAACCAAGGGTGGCTACCAATAAACTATGCATGCATACACTTAGAAATAATTGTACGAAAGTAAAGTAAACGCAAACAAAACAATTAAGGAATCATAACAATGCCAGCACCAAAAGGTGCTTAGCCGCTCATATTAATCATGCAAACCAATTCAATATTCAAATGTACGAAATGCATGAATTGAAAGTAAAGAAATATAAAACGCTAATGCTTATCGTAGGGAGTGATTTCTCCTCGAGACAACTCCGTATGCTCCTCTAGACCGCCTTGAGCTTTTTCCCACGTTCTCTCGAGTATTGTGTGTGGAATGGAATGAATAGAAATTTGGAATTCATGGGGTATTTATAGGCAGATCGGGTTACTACAGAACCCATATAGGAGTTACGTAGTAACCTTCTATTTCTTCGAATAATGCACTAGATCTACTGGTTACAGCGTAACCTTATGAGTAGTTACGCCGTAGTCTTCAATAAACTCGGTTACGTCATAATAGATGCAGTAGTTACGGTGTAAGTAACAGCGGCGTGGAACCTCATTTGACCTAATGTAGTTACGTCGTAACATTTGAGAAGAGTTACGTAGTAACCTTATGATAAGTTGGTATTTTGAGTCACGCAATAGTTACGGCGTTATGTGAGGGACGAGTTACGCCGTAACTTCTTTAAAATAGCATATTGTGATAAATCTTTAGATATTTCTCCAGTTCCGCGTCTCTTTAGCTCCAATGCTCGTAATTTACCCGAAAGTGGAAAACAATGGAAAACAAGCGTGAATCCATGTAAATGATATAAATTACAAGCATTATCTGGGAAATTGACACTTAATATTCGTGACTATTTGATGTTATCAAATATCCCCCACTGAACTTTACTTGCCCTCAAGTAGACCTTATTAGAAAGATTCCTAAAATATATCTCCCATAACCGGAAAATATGAGTTTACAAATCCCTTATGCTAGAATAAAACAAAGTCGAACACCTCACTAAAGGGGAACAAAACACTCAAATCTCTCAACTATTCTAAGTGTCAATTTCGGGTGATCACCAATTGCACATCATAGCATGTATTCTATCATAAGCTTGGCGGTTACACAAATCTCCACCACTAGAGTTATGGCTAAACAATTCTTGAAGGCAATATGGGTAGACACGACAAAGGTTAAGGGTGACTCGTCATTACTAACATGTCACGTTAAATGGACAAAATCAATGATACATGACCAAATCCATGGCCAAGACACCAAAGATTGCTCGATGCATCACCTAGACACGCTTCATGACTAAAGAGTAGGATAAGACATGGGATATATAATTGGTGTAAAAAAAACAAGCAGGTAGTCTAAATCTATAACCAAGTCATCACCACTTACCGTCCGCCCAAAGTTCAAGCTTTGAAGTCAAGAAACCGGATCATGAAATATAAGGTAGATGTGTCATTAGAGGACGTCGTGATGGGCACACTACCTTTTCTCCAACTGTTGGCATAACTACCAACTCCAATCTTCAAATGTGACCGAGGTGGCCTCCTCGATACTAAATCAAGAAGTTTCATACTACAATTGCTTATAACATCGCACTTTACAATAACATAATCATAACAACTTTTTTTTTTTCGAATCACTTTTTTTTTTCAACATAACAATAATAACTAACATAATATCCCTCCACTTGAGATGAACAATGGGAATTCGGGGGGTCTTCAATAATCTTCAGAAATGTTATAGATGAAAGCGTGATTTCCGAACCTTTCCACTCAGACCTTGAACTTAGGCAAATGATGACTTCCCAATCACAAATAAAGACTACAGGGTAGGCTAAGGTGCACAGGTGTATCGAAACAATATATCAAGTTAACAAAATGAAAGGAATGGCTCGAAGGGTGTATCTAGGGTATCTTGCACTAAAGATGAGTGCAACAAAAGGGTTTCACATGGGGTCGAAAAGTCGAGGTGACTAATCGATAGACTCACAATGGTAGGTCGTTGGGTGATAATCCTATAATATTGCCTTCTAAACCGAAAAGTCCAAATACATCGAGCTAACTCAACATACCTCGCCTATGGTCTCAAATGATGCAAAGGCCAAGTTTTAAAGTTTACAAGCTACCCAAGCACACTCATAATTTGGTGGATTTGGGGTAAAATATTGAAACGGATAAGGCTAATCTCACCATATAATATCAAGGGTTGTATGTGCTCAAGCTAAGGTCTAATCTAGTTAGGTTAAGAAAACATGTCAAAATTTTAAAATGGCATTATTTTTCAAAATAAACTAGAAAAATGAGGGCTAAATAAAGTTCAAGAGATAATTCTACTACCGTCCCCACTTGAATTATACAAAGTCCCTTTGTACTAAGCATTAAATAAAGGTGAAGAGAAAGGTAGAATTAGAGCAAGAACTTCGAATTTGCTCCATAAAGAAGGAAGGCCCACGAAAAGAGACGTGCCTTCAGTATAAGCATCATGAACAAACTTCAATCCCCGAAATCACACTACCGACAAGCATAATTCTAAAAGAAAAATGAAAAATGAAAATGAAAACAAACCTAACTCACTTACGTAGGAATCACGGTTGCATTTAGCGAATGCAACAAGTTTTTAAACCACTTGGTGTCCCAAGTGGATTAGTGAAGTCTCGTGAGGGTTTACAGGAAAACACCCACAAAGTTCATTTAAAATACTAATACAAGATTATTGTGTTTTAAAATGAAAGAATTAAACAGAGGAAGGTTACGTCGTAACTCTTTGAGGGAGTTACGCCGTAACCGGCAAAACCCGTCATAAGTCAGAAGCGAGTGGTTACTACAGAACCATCGAGATGGTATTACCGTAATTGGTAATGCGTCAAGAACTCGCTGCTAAAGGTTGGTTACGGCGTAATCACCAAGATGAGTTACGCCAGTAACTCTGTTCAGATTAGCAACGCAGCAGACAATTAGTTCCTCGTTTCTGCAAAAATAGTTAGAAAATACAAAACCTTACGTAAATGGAAATAAAACAAAAGAAAGGGATAATTCGGGTTGTCTCCGAAAGAGCACTTTTCTTTATTTCTGAGTCTTTGTTAGACTCGAGTCATGGGCTTCTATGGGGCCTTTGGATCGCCCACTTCCACCACTGTTGGCACTCATTCATCCAATTATCGAACCCTTTTTCCTTGTAGAATTATCGATGCCATCTGTTCCAAACTTATGTTAAAGCCATTTATCACATGATTTTCCCGGTCATCATCTTGAGAATAAGACTACTAGTAATACTTATCTCGGATCTTGCACCGCTTATTGTGTCAGTGAGATTGTTGTACTTATACTACTTAACCAGCCCCTCATGGTTTTTTGAGTTCCCAAATCTTATTTTGTACCAATCTTCCAATGCTAATTCCATATCATGTCTCTCTCCCTTATGAGGGTATATCCATTCATTCGCTTTTCTTTCACATTTTTGAGGACGAGTAAACGGTGGCCATGTTGTTACTGATTCGGTATCCTTGGTTGACATCGAGTTGCTATAATGTTTGTTTGGAACCAAATTCTCCTTAATGCTATTGATAATTTCTTCATGTTTCTGCTTACAATTATCAATATTCTCTCTACTATCATCAGGAATAGGATTAGAGTGTGGAGTGGGATCTAGCGATTGAACATTAACAACATCAACATTATTTGAACATTCAATTTTTGGTTTTAAATGCTCTTTCATACTAAAAGTTATTCGTTCATTTTTAGTTCCCAAAGAAATTTGTTTTCAAAAACTTTAACTGGGCCCTACAAGTGGCGTAAAAGGTCTTCAACAATTAAGTAGTAAGCCTCCGACTTCCCATGTCAATAACCACAAAATCGGTTGGGAAGAAAAATTTTCCAATTTTAAAAGCACATTATTCACAATTCCCCAAGACAACTTTAGAGGAATCAACCATTTCTATCATAATAGTTGTTTCTTTTAAATTGGTAAGTTTGATTTTTCAAATAAAGTGGTAGAGATAAGGTTTACCCCGCCCTAAATCGCCTAATGCGGAATCTTAATGTTACCAATAGTGCATAGAAGAAAACTTTCCGGTATTGCTTTGCTTTTCGGGAAGTTGGCTTGGCAGACCTCGTCGTCTTCGATTTATCATCCTCTCTTAGGTAGTTAATCCGAAAAGATCATTAGTGATAGAGGATGTGCCTTGCTCTTTCTTTGCTTTATCTTATAAATATGGCCTTGCGTGCAATGGCTTTAGCATTACTTGTTTCAAGGTTTTTAGCCAATTTCCCAATTTGTGTTTTGAGGTTTTTAATCACAGCATCTTGGTTACATAGGTTCATATTGGTGTCCTCCTTCACCTTGACCATCCATTCCTTGAGTTTTTCTCCCTTTTCGTAGATTCTTCGATGTGCCTGTGCATTATTTCTTCAAGGCTAGGTTTAGGAGGATTGTTGTTGATTCTTGTGTAGAACCAAGGGGATTTTTCTCGATATCTGGGCCCGTTATTATTGTTGTTGTTGAAAGGGGATTCTCTTCCATATTTAACTTCTCCGATCTTTTTAACTTCTTCGTTGGAGGAACATTCTTTAGAAGGTGGAGTCCCGTTTACTCTACTTGAATGGAATGCACATTTTCCTCGAGCTTCTTCATTTCTCTTCCAAGGCTTTCTAATTTGTTGTTTATTGTCGCAAGGCCTTCCATATCTCCATTCTTACTTGGTTGCTCCTCCATTATGCCATTTGTGAGTGGTCGCCATTTTTGAATAGTTTCTAAAGCCGAGTGGGTGTCATACTAGGAATCGCCCTTGAGAATCAATCATTTGTCTTGAGGAGATGTTCGAACCTTGAAGACGCTCACCTTTTGTTGGTCGTTGAGATCATGAGTAGGGCATTTGTATAACAATTCATTGTATCTTTCCCAAGCTTGGTATAACGTTTCATCACCCTCTTGCTTGAAGTTATGGATTTCTTCCAATTGATTAGCCGTCTTTGATGGATGACGGTGATCTCTGAATGAAACATTTTTTAAGATAGGCCAAGTGTTGTGGTCCAGTAATCGATCAACCCATCTTTTGCAGCTCCGTAAGAGAAATAGGAATACTCGTAACATTATAGCATCGTGTGAGACTCTGGGAATCTTGAATAGGCTGACAATGTACTCGACGTTGTCTACATGTTCATGGGCATCATCGGTGATGCTTCCAGAGAAGGGATTTGCACGTAATTCCCTCATAAATTGAGGTTTGATTTCGAATTGACCATCTTCTGCTATAGCTGGCCTAGCAATCCCTGGTCCTTGTTCTTCTCTTGTTAATGCCAAATATTCCTCAAGAGTGAGGTCATCAATGTTAACAACTTCCATGGTACCTGAAATCTTGAAATATGATCGTGAGAAAGGTTTAAAACAAAATGAAAGACTTAATATCAATCCTAAAATAACTCCCCGACAATGGCGCCAAAAACTTGATGCAGGTTTTACTGACCAGGTCTTAATATTTATAGTGTCTCGTTATACATATGGTCTACCCTAGTGCACTAACAGGCGATGTACCCGGTCGTGTGTAGTGTAGTGTCAGTAAAGCCGAGGTCGTCCCAAGAGCTATGTGTGATGGATTATTACTAAGTCTAGGTGTCATGAGAATAATAATGGTTTCGATAGGATTTAATTAATTAAACTACTCCGCAGAATAAAGCAAATAAAGGATAAAGGGAAATCAATAGAGGAGAGTGGTGCTAACCTAGTTAATCCTCCTAGCTAGTTATGTCACGCTCACTTACTTCCAATTACTTGGTGGGGTCAAAGTCAAGAGGATGATTTGGTCAATTAAGCCTAACCTATCAACAAAGATGCCACCACGGGAGAAGTCGGTGTCCTCTCATAAGTCCAGTTGTTCCGGTCCCTAAGCCAGTCATTAAGCACCGCTACATGCTAGATTTATAATAGTGAATGCCCGGCCGTTAGGAACTTAGACACGCACCCCCTAATTCTTAAGTTCATCCAAACGATAGGTGATCAGTTGGTCAAATCGCACAAGTAGAAAGGGTCGTCAGTTGGTAATATCTTACCCTTCCCGTCTCAGTCCGCTCACATAGGGTCAGTTGGTCATATCTCCTAGGCAATTGGCCTCTATCGCCATTCAAAACTACCGAACCAAGGGTGGCTACCAATAAACTATGCATGCATATACTTAGAAATAGTTGTACGGAAGTAAAGTAAACACAAACAAAACAATTAAGGAATCATAACAAGGCCAACACCAAAAGGTGCTTAGCCGCTCATATTAATCATGCAAACCAATTCAATATTCAAAGGTATGAAATACATGAATTGAAAGTAAAAGAAATATAAACGCTAATGCTTATCGTGGGGAGTGATTTCTCCTGGAGACAACTCCGTATGCTCCTCTAGACCGCCTTAAGCTTTTCCCACGTTCTCGAGTATTGTGTGTGGAATGGAATGAATAGAAATCTTTGGAATTTGGGGTATTTATAGGCGAGATCGGGTTACGGTGTATCCCATATAGGAGTTACGCCGTAACCTTATATTTCTTCAAATAATGCACTAGATCTGCTGGTTCCGACGTAACCTTATGAGTGGTTAAGCCATAGTCTTCAATAAACTCGGTTACGTCAGTAAGAGATGCCGAGTTACGGCGTAAGTAATGGCGTGGAACCTCATTTGACCCTAATGTAGTTACGTCAGAACCTTTGAGAAGAGTTACCAGAACCTTATGATAAGTTGGTATTCGAGTCACGCAATAGTTACGGCGTAATGTGAGAGACGAGTTACGCCGTAACTTCTTCAAAATAGCATACTATGATAAATCTTTAGATATTTCTCTAGTTCCGGGTCTCTTTAGCTCTAATGCTCGTAGTTTACTTGAAAGTGGAAAACAATGGAAAACAAGCGTAAATACATGTAAATGATATAAATTACAAGCATTATCGAGGGAAATTGACACTTAATATTCAGGTCTATTTGATGTTATCATGATGTAATAGCAGTTGCTTTGACGTCTTCTAACATTCCTCTTTCTTGTGAGAAGAAGTGCCTTGATTCCAACAATCTCCCCAGTGTGAGGATCTTGTTTCTTTTGAAGTTTTCAGCTTTGACGTCTTCGTAATCTTTGTTCTTTGTTCTTTGTTCTGGTGTGGATAAGGTGATGTTATGTTGTTGTTGTCTGCATTAGATATGCTTCGTTGCTCAGGTGTCTCCACGTCTTTCTCCAACATGCTCACACGATCTTTGACGTTGGATTTCAGTTTTGATGTAGTTCTCTTAGTCTTTAAACTTTGTAGATTCTTTGACTTTGAAGAAGAATTATTATGAATTTTGTGTTGCCTTTCGAGAGAACTTCAATTTGTGTTGTTGTTGGTATGAGCATGTGGAGAATCAGCACGATCATCTCCCAGGAGCATCCATAAGAAGAAATCATAAGAATGGGTTAGTGATAAACACCAATCGATCACTGTTGTCATTTCTTAGAGAATTGACCACTACGATTGTTCTTCTGATGAATGTGTTGATTCCATTCACCTTGGTCGGGCGAATCAGCCATCCGAATCCCATAAGGGACAGTTGGCATTACATTGAACGAGTTCAAGTAATGACCTACATCTTCAGGACTCGATTCTTGAAAGGAATCTCCTTAGCGGGATTTCCAGCACTTATAAGTTTGAACTTGAGCGTGTTAATGAAGATAGTGTGAAAACACATCTCTAATTTCTAAAGGTCGTTCTCGAACTGGATTCCTCAAGTAGGATAACACGATATACCAAAGTACACCTATAGTTCGGATGAGTCACCGAGGTACACCAAAGCATCACCACGATCAGACCGTTGAGACAACACTAAGCGTAACCCACAAGGAGTTCTTGAAGTGACTATTTGTCGTGGTCGTTTGATGTTGACCCCGGCGGGGAGTTTCCATTCAATCACCGAGGATCACATATGAAACCCTCATAAATGTTCTCGACAGATTGCTAAGATCTCAGATAGGACTCTAGAATTGTATCACTTGCGTCCTTAATGTTGAACGACAAGTGATGAAATGTCGAGTGTTCCTAAGAGATCTTTGATGAATCTCGTGGCTCTAGACTCAATAGTGCGTTTTGGTTTTCTGAGCGAAGACTAGGAGAGGTCTCCTTCTTCAATACCAACAATCTCTAGGAGAAAGTCGATAGTTTACGTAGGTTTCTGTGAGAATGAAACAAGCTTCATTGAGAGAAACTTGAGTGGCTAAGAAGGTTTAGTGCATGCGCCATCGGGTCCATGACGACTTTAATCTTCAATACCGGTGTAATCTAGTGACAACCAAGAGCATATGTATTGAACCTAGTGTATGCCTTCTAAGTTGAGTAATTTGAGGCTATTTCTTTTCACCCTTTCTTTACTTTTCTTTTAATTCTTCAACTCCTTCTTTCTCCGATACTCATTTTCTCCTTTTTATTATCATACCTAAGGACTTCTAAATACTAACTATTGGTGGTGTCCTTGGGTAGATCCGTCCGGCTCTGGCGGATCATAGGACGTTTATTCCTAAACTTAGTCACCTTATAACTCCATGACTATCCTATGTTGCCATAAAACTATTTTCTCGAAAATCTCTCAAAGTGTTCATGAGTGAAAACATTTTGTAACACTTCGAGAGTTTTGGATGTTCAAAAATACTCCCCCTCCACATGTGCTCAAGTGTTTTGACAGAAATCTGCACAATGAGGGTAGAGCTCGCACTTTTGAATTGATCGACTCTAGATAGACAATTCCCCGCGAGACACGGTTACGTTGCATGGTTAAAGAGATACATTGTCAGCTTTTAGGAGACAACTAGCTCTAATAACTACCTTGAAGATGTGGAAAAACCTCGAAAGGTTATCAAACCCGTCATAGTTCATGTCTATCAAGAGTTTCTCGAAGAGGTACAATCTACTCAGAAAGTCTTGGAAGACAAATCTTTTCGATGTATGACAGTCCAGATCTCGTCAATTCATGGGTTAAGACTTAGCACACGAAGATTCAATAACATTTACAACATATTAGTATCACACAATTTTTTTGCCCCTCAAAAATGGCATATAAATGTTATTTTGATGAAATTTTGATATCTAATATGACCATTTCGAGTTTTGTGGGAAGATTTCCACGAAGAACAATTTGTGAACAAAGATTTTTAGGAAATACTCCCCCTCAACAAATAATACTTACTTTTGAGGTTTTGAAAACATGAGGGGAAGTACTTGGTCTTTTGAGCAAAACTTTGAAAAATAAAAGTTTTGATAAGTTTTACTCAAAAGTAAGAAGCTTTCGCTCCTTTTATAGGATTGTGGCACTGATGCGTACCACAGGGTCCTTTCAATACAAGTACGGGTTGTACACTTTTATGTGTGCGCATACCATAGTTAATATACAAATCATATTATCCAAATGTCAATCAATGAAATAATTTAAAGAGTACCAGTCAATCCTTCAATAAGACCGGGAGTTCTCTCTTGACGTTGATAACCCGTAAGAGGGAAGCTCTCTTCCACCCACAAAGCTCTCTAGCCTCCGCATCTGATCATGATGAAACAACCTTTCATCCAACCTCTTGATTATCTTCTTCACATACCTCTTTTCCTCAGAATTCCATCTCTTCTTCGACCAAATTCCTTGTTGTATCTCCTTCAACCGATATGCTAACCCATCACGAACCTTCTTCAATGTGTGATCACATAATTTTGAACCTCGTTGTACGCCATGAAACAGTTGTGGTGAAGTTCACTTCGGTAAACAACTCCAAATTTCGGTTTCTTCAAAATGGTGAGATAGTTGGTTGATGTCGGGAAAGTGTATCAACGGTTTAGTGAGATTGACTTGTTTCTGGTAAGATTCCACAGCAAGTTGAAGATCTTCAACAAGCTCCTGGATTACTCTGCTTCTAATGAATATCAACAATGCAGTGATGTACTGGAGCTGAATGTTGGTGGAGAATTGTCTCATCCGACCTTGTACCTTAGCCAGATACATGTCTTCAATGTCGTTGAGCGACAACCTCGGAAAATCAACTTCAGTAAAGTCATATTCTTGCTCGTCTTGTCGTTTGACTTTTATCTCATGCAAGAATGAGTAATCCCACTTTGAAGCCAGAGTGACATTCATTATAGCAACGATCCTTTTGTCACTAAACACCTCTTTGTTTGACTTTTGAACTTGGCAACTTCTGTAGTATAGTCTTCTCCTTTCTGGCCAATGGTGAATGCCATACAGAGCATCAAGATCATAATACGCCACTTTGTCAACGAACATTCTCGTGGCTTCTTCTTCGATGGCAGCATTGTTGGAGAAGACTGCTGTTGGGATGTTAAAGGTGAGTGATGTAGCGTATTTCTTGCTAACGTGCCTACCATGTTGTAGAAATTCTAGGTCGTTATTGAAGAAGTATTTGTAGGGAATCTTGGGTTGCTCAGGACGACCAATGGTTGGTAGTGGTTTGGTCCAGTCTGTGAAATATGAAGTCTTATCCTTTCTTGTGAAGTCGATGTTCGATTCGGGGTTGAGCCAGTCAATGTTGTTAGACATAGCTCGTGCGATGTTGTCGAGATGATATTCGACTTCAATGGCACTGTCGGAGCTGTATTTTAGCAATTGAAACGCATCATTCTTGATTCGGCGTTGCTCCCTTTTGTCATCTTTTTAACCTTGAACTTGTCTTGGATAATTTTAACATGCTCTATAGTTCGACCATCTACCGGTTCTTGGTGTTCTGGTAATTGAGGTGTAGCATCAACAAGCTTACTGAACCAATCATATTCTTCTGTTTCGTCTTTATCTAACCAGGAGACGACAGAGCTAGATCTCTTCTTCTATGGTTTGGATGATGGTCCTGGTTGTTGCTTAGTTGATGTTGTAGATGAGGGCGGTTGTTGTGGCTCTGGAATTTCTTCGTCGTCACCACCGATGTATTGGAAATAATCACCAGTTTTCTCCGATGGTGGTGGAGACTCAGAGTCCTGAGGTTTGTCAATAGCAGGAGGTCGTTAAGATGATCTTGTTGTGGTGGTGGTCTTTGGTGGAGGCATGGATAAGGACTCGCCAGTTTTCTTTGGACGTTTAGCCTTTGAATCCTTGTCTGTATCATCATCGTCTCTTGGTCGCTTTTCCTGACCAACAGCTTCCTTACAAGTTGTCTTAAGTTGATATGAAAGCAATGCCTCAAAGAGTTTTGACTCATCAGATGTGAAAGATGAAGATCGAGGAGACATCTGCATAATCAGTTGTGAGATCAAGTCAGCTTCAGTGATGTTAGGAGGCTGAACTGGTCGGGTTTGCATAACCACTGGTGTTGTTGTAATTGTTTGCCTGAGCATTGACTTCAGATAAGGGTAAAGTTGTTTTGCAAACATTTCTTTAGTTACACCAGGGACAATGTCGAGAAGGAACTTATGAGTGTATTCCCTAATCGTCTTATCCATTTCACCTTGAATGTCTCTGTTGAGAAATTGCTGGATTTGTTCTCTTTCCTCCGTGAACTCATTCATCACATTACCGAGTAAGTTAACCCGGTCAGCCAGCTGATTCAACTTTTGTTTAACCACATTGCATTTTCTTGCTTGCTTTACAACCTTAACAATCTTGGTTTTGGCACGAGATGCCCAAGTATCAGTGGGTTTCTTGACCGATTTGGAAGATGATCTGGTGGTTGTTTTATCAGATGGTGGTTGTGAGGAGTGAGATGATGACTCAGTTGTAGATGGGTCTTGAGGTGACTTTGGGTCTTGAGGTGGCTCTGAAGATTGTTCTGAGTTGTGTTCAGGGTTATCTTGAAGATAGTTATCAACTTCCTCTTGAGCTCTTACCTCTTCCTCAGCCTTTTCCTTAGCTGCTTTCTCCACATCTTCATCTGTGATCTTCTCAGTCTTTTCCTGTTCTTCTTCCTTAAAGTCGAATGGTACTTTATACTCTGGTTGCTGCTGCTCTGTAGATTCCTTATTGGTAGCACCAGTTCCCTTATCGGGTTGATTAACCGCATCAAGAACTGGTGTGATGAGAGCTCCACCAATGGAACCTCCAGGGCCTCTGGTTTGCTGAAGGTTAAATTCCTTAGCAGCATGCTCTATCCTCAGCTGCTTAAGAGTTTTGTGGAGTTGTTTTTCTTCATCCTTTGGGTCTTCTTCATCAGAATTTTCTTCTTCTTCTTCAGCCACTGGTGTCTTCCCTTTTTATGGTTGGGGACTAGGTGGTTTTTCTTCTAACCTCGGTGAGGTAGTATCATCTGTAGCAGTTTCGGAGTAGTAAACCATCTCTTCAGACTGAGTATTTTCAGAATCGTTGTCCTTTGGAATAGATTCTGGTTTGACATTTGGACGAGCGGTTTGAGATGGGACTTTTCTCTTGAAGCTTGGATGCCTCTTTGGATACTTAAGAGCAATCCCAGTGCTTTCAATGCTTCCAACGCTGCCTGACCTTCTTGTCTTCTTGACTGGAAGAGCGGAAGTCTTTTCATCCATAAAACCTACTTTGCCTGCCGGCACTCACTGCTTCTTGATATCGTATATACGATGGAAGACTTTTGATTGCGTCAGTGATAAAGCAATCAAGTAGTATTGCACCTTGTTTCTTTGTTGATGAGTCTTTAAATCTGACAACGTTCAATGTAGGCTCATACAACACAGAGTGATTCTTGGGGTCATTAATTCTCAAGGGGATGTCCTGATGTTTCCTGAGAATGTTTTGAATCAACAGCTTCGTGTATCTGATAAACGGAATCTTTTTCCCAGGCTTCTTGAGGTAGGACATCATGTCTTCCCATATCAGGCATGCATAGTCAATGTGCTGTTTGTTGACCATCCCCCAGAAGGTTTGTAGGTGCATGAGTTTTGGATGCTCATGACCGTTGTCTCTTCCAGACACAGACTTAGCGATCATAATGTACAATGTCCTCCATGGTTGAGGAATGTTCTTCAGATCGACAGTGGAATGTTTGGTGACGACTCCGGCAGCTTCATCATAGCCAATGTCGACCATGAATTGCATTGTAGCCTCCTCATTTGGAATTGCTACATAGTCAGCAGGTTGTATAGCATGCAGAAGAAGAAATGTGTTAATACAAATAAGCCGTGAAAACGTTTATTTATATTTTACGATCTTCTAATGTTTTGTCGATAACAAATATAAAATCATTTTAACGAAACAAATAGAGTACGTAAATAGTTTGAGTTAATAGTTTTCTAACACACTTATGCTTTCACATAAAACACTAAAACAAGTATAAGTGTTTTTATTGATTTAGATACATATGTACAACAACTAGTGTTTACATATTGGGTTAAACATATACTTAAACTAAGTATACTTAAATGGGTAAAAACTAAGTGTATGCTAAATTGGGTAAATACAAGTATATACTAAATAGGTAAATACTAGCAAATGGTTTTGACCCATAACCCATGGTTTTATATATACCACTTAACCAAGTTCATTGTATCCTTAAGATACATTGTATCTAGAAAGAAAACCATGGATCAACCCATAACCCATGACCCATGACCCATAACCAAAAATACCCATGGGCAAAGAGGAGCGGACCACGGATCCCTAGCTTTGTGCTAGCGGATCCCTTGTGGTAGGATCCGTGGGATCCGGGAAGCAGAAGAGAATTTCCTCTATAAATGAGAGCCATTTCTTCCTTTCTATGTGTGTTTTTACATAAACTTCCCAAAGTATTCTAACCTCTAACCTCGGATCTAAGTGATCTATGTAGTTTGTCTTTTGTTTTTGTGTGATCTACTAGGTTCCTCTTAAAGGAAAGATCACCACCTCTTGAAGACGTGCAAGCTCAAAGTCCATGAGTTGCCATGCTTCGTCATCATCAAGACTACTAAGGTTATCTTGTTGATAGTTCTTCCTTTCTCCATAGATGTTGGGTTGAAGGCATTAGTGAAGAATGCCGAAAGTGTCAAGATGAAAGCATTAGTGAAGGTGCTCATCATCCGTGTAAAAGCATTAGTGAAGGATGCTAAAGGTGTCAAGACGAAGGCATTAGTGAAGGGTGCCAGCGTTGTGTCAAAGGCATTAGTGAAGGATGCCAAAGAATCAAATCAAGTAGCATTTAGGAAGAAT
This sequence comes from Chrysanthemum lavandulifolium, assembly GCA_022545495.1. Taxonomy (NCBI): domain Eukaryota; kingdom Viridiplantae; phylum Streptophyta; class Magnoliopsida; order Asterales; family Asteraceae; genus Chrysanthemum; species Chrysanthemum lavandulifolium. Next base: position 104,595,420 of record CM040246.1, read on the forward strand.
GCCTGGGTCGTATAATCGATGAGGTGCATCGTTATACATATATGTATTTTTATATACAAGGATGGTGATATCCTTGATGGTATTGTAACAAGGAGTAGATCTCCTTGAGATTAGGTGTTATGTCGTGAAGGTGTAGTTCACTAAGGTGTGAAAGAACTAGGTGCTTAGCCTAGTACCTAATAAAGGGTAGGCGACGTTGTGAAGGATTAGTTCTCCTAAGGTGTGAAAGAACTCGGTGGTTAGCCTAGCAATCAGTATAAAGGGTAGGAGGCGTTGTGTAGGTGTGGTTCGCCTTGGTGTGAAAGAACTCGGTATTTAGCTTTGTACCTGGGAAAAAGGTTAAGCGGCGTTGTGAAGGCTTCTCCGCCATAAGGAGTTGGTGTAGTGTTTCTGAACTCTCGAGTAGGTGACTCGGGGAGTAGAGTAGGGCAAGGAAGGTGTCCTTGTGGCCGAACCACTATAAATACTTGTGTCGTGGTGATGTGCTTCTTACTCTTTATCTTTCATTACACGTTTATATAT
>CM040246.1:104596041-104832627 GCA_022545495.1 Chrysanthemum lavandulifolium
TGTTTAGTACAAAAGGGGCTTTGTACATTTCAAGTGGGGGGACGGAGTAGAATTATAACTTGAACTTGCTTGCCCTCATTTTTTCTAGTTTATTTTGAAAAATTATGTCATTTTTAAATTTTTGACATGTTTTTCCTAACCTAACTAAAATAGACCTTAGCCGAGCACATTATAACCATTGATTTCCATGGTGAGATTTAGCCTTTCCATTTTCTCTTATTTACCCCAAATCCACCAAATATTGAGTGTGCCGGTAGTTTGTAAACTTTAGAACTTGTCATTTACATCATTTCAAGACCATAGACGAGTAGTGTGTTGAGTTAGCTTGATAAATTTGGGTGAGGAAATTCGAGAAGGCAATGTTTTAGGATTATCACCAAAATAGCCCATATGTGTATAATTGTGTGAGTTTATCGATTAGTCACCTCGACTCTTGGAACCCTTGTGTTAAATCCCTTTTGTTGCACTTATCTTTAGTGCAAGATACCCCTAGATACACCTTTTCAAGCCAATCTTTTGATTTCATACCCTTATCAATATTGTTTCAATATACCTATTCGCCTTAATCTACCATGTAGTCTTAGCTCATGATTGGGAAATCATCGTTTACTCAAATTTGATGTCCAAGTAGAGAGATTCGGTAATTATGCCTACATCAAAGACATATATTTGAATATCATTGAAGACCCCCCAAAATTTCTAATGTATGATTCACCCAATATTGCCTTCGAAGATTGTCTTGACCTTAGCTCTAGTGGTGGAGATTTGTGTAACCGCCAAGCCTATGATAGAATACATGCTATGATTGTGCATTGAATGATCACCCCGAAATTGACACTTAGATTAGAGAGAGTATGAGTGTTTGTTTCCCATTTCGTGAGGTGTTCGGCTTTGAAAATTGTAGCATAGGAAGTTTTTAATCTCATATTTCCCGAGTAAAATTGGGAGATATCTTTTTAGAAATGATTCTAATAAGGTCTACTTGAGGGCAAGTAGAGTTTAAGTGGGGGGATATTTGATGACATCAAATAATCCTAATTTTTAAGTGTCAATTTCCCCCTATTATTCTCATCATTTGTATCATTTATATTGATATATGCTTTGATTTCTTTATATTTCGTTTCCAGGTTATAAATGAGCATTGGAACTGAAGAGACGCGAAATTGGAAAAAGACTTACAATGATACACATTTTAGTATGCTGGTGAGGCGTAGTTCAACTCTCCACTTACGCCATAACTATAAATTCAAACATAACGACTAAGTCAACGTTAACTATGGATTACGGCGTAACTACCACACAAGGTTACGCCGTAATGATCTGAAGACTAAGAGATTTCTAATTCCTATGAAGGTTACACCGTCACCATTGTATAAGGTTACGGCATAAAAAGGGAACATAAAGTGACTTGTGATATCGACGAGATTACGACGTGACCATGAATGAAGACTACGGCGTATATGAAACTCTAGGCGGTTACGGAGTAACTACCTATCTTAGTTACACCGTAAATATCTATTTTTGAATAAGATCGTGGATGATTACACTAGTTACAGCGTAACCACAACCCAAGGTTACGCCATAGCTATGTCGGGCCTATAAATACCAACCCTATTTCCAGCATTTAACACATCCTTCTCACCAAAAACACCAGAGAACGAAGTAGGGTTCCACAAGGGAGATCTACAACAGCATACGGAGCCATTTTCAAGGGAGAAATCACACGACAACATCAATAAGTTTTAGCAATTATTGTTTTAATTACATTTACGATTCCATGTCTTTCACTTTCATGCAAAACATTTAATCTTGTGTTCTTATTAATATGATCGGCTAAGCACCTCTGATGCTAGCCTAGTTATGATTCATTTCATGTATTTATTATGTTTTCATGCTTTTATTATTGCTTCTAGTGTGTACATGCATAGTTTTTCGATAGATCCTCTATTTTCGGTAGTTTTGAAGACCGGTTGAATCTCTTGCACTAGGAGAATTGACCATAGGATTTTAGTATGATTGGTTGTGAGGATTAACAACCCTTGTGTGCGAATTGACCATAGGATCACCCTCCGGGTTGGATGAACTTAAGAAGTTAGATGTGTGGCCTAAGTTCCGACCGGTCGGGCCACACAAAGAAATAATCTAGCATGTAGTGGCACTTAATGACTCAAACTAGTGTACCGTAGTTCCGCTTACTACAGAGGAGAGTGCCTTTGGTTCCGAAAAGGATTCTAGGGAGATAGGCTAGGCGAATTGACCATAGGAGTCTAGTGACACTTATGCCCCACTTGAAGCGATAAAAGGCTTATTAGAAAACATAGTCATTGCGTGATAGGAAGAATAATTAGGCTAGTACACTTTCTCTCTACTGCATTCAAACCAATTTCATTTCTTCTTTTCATTTCTGTTTATTAGTTTAATTAATCAATCAATCAAAACCCCCTTTAAAATGTGACATTTGACTTAAATTAGGATCCTAGCACATAGCTCTTGGGACGACCTCGGCTTTACCGAATACTACACTACACATGACCGGATATACTGCCCGTTAGTGCATAAGGTAGACCATAGGTAGACGAGACCATTATAAATATCAAAACCTGGTCAGAAATCTTACATCAACCGGTCAGTGTGTGGAGACGGAAACGGTGACGCCGATAAATTAACGAGCTCGAGAAATACCTACATAATAGTTAGTTATAGGAGCTGGACCAAGGCACTAGGCTAGTTATTAAAAGATGTAGGAGCTGACCAATGCACTACACTATTATCGAATATCCTCAATAACTACCAATCAATGCGTGACATATTTAGTAGAGACAGCTAGCCTATATTAGAGGGTGGTGCACCTAAGTAAATACATTTTTCCATCATATAAAATTCACCAATTTACTTTTATCGTCATTTACTTTTATTTTCTTTATGTTAATATTAGTTGAAACTTAAATCTCAAAACCTCCGATATTACTTGCTTTCAGTTAAAACATAAAAATACCAAATATAATCTTCTCTCATCTTTTAGATCAATCTTTCATACTTTACGAGCCTACCCACCATTCCTTTAAAAATGATCAATCCCTCGATCTTACATATACTACACTACAATTGTTAGGCACACTGCATATAGGGTTGTAAAACTTTGGTGTTTGCAACCCAAACATCATATATGATGCGGTCCACTTCATGTTTGTAATGGAAAATCATGAAATCTTTGAAAACTAGTTTTGATCATATAAAATAAGAGACAAGCGGGAAGCATGGTAATCATATTATGAACTTTTATTGTTAATAATGTATATATTTACCAGTTCAATAATATTAGAAAATATATACTCTAAGTCCTTCGGGCTTGTCGTCTTGGATATCACTAGCCATTCCCACTAGAAAAAAAAGATGGCCCTATGGCCCAAACACGGGTAAAGCCCATAGGCCCCAGTCTCCTCACCCCTTACCGTAATCTCCTCCTTATATATACTAGGAGGATAATATAAATTAGGGTAAGTTAGCATAACCTCATCCACTACTTCACATATGCGATCTCCTATGGCTCACTCACCAACCAATAATGGATCTACATCTATTATCATTTATAAAAAAAACCCTTCTCATCGTCCTCTGCACAGAGATGAGACGAAGGTACACGATCGATGTAAGCGTTACCCCGACTTAAGATAATCATTTTTTATCATGGGTCCTTACCAAACACAAGAAACCGAATATCCAACCATCACCACCCAATTCATATCCTTGCTTTACGTACCATACATAAACATGGCGCCATCCATGGGACATCGCACAAACAAGCTCGTTTCTCTCTTTCCTATCTATCTACTAACGATGATATTACACCTCCATGTTCTTCTATACTTTTGTGAGCATATTTATCATCAAAAAGTATCATCTATAACTCGCACATCAAGTGTTTGATAAAATGTATCAATAAGAAAAATAGTCTGATTATACATCTATAAGTAAGATTCATCATGTCTTTCTTATCTCTTTGTCATTATTTATTATAATAATGGAGCTTATGAAAAAAAATAAGGAAAAAAATGTCTCAAACTTACCCAAAATAGGTGTTAAAATTCGGCCTGATCAAACTGGTCACCCCTAAAATTGGCCTGAACACGGCTTGGTATGGATTGAAACGGTCTGACATAACCTGAAACAGCCTAGTCGTGAACTACTACGGCCTAACCTGGCCTGAACACGGCCCAAAACGGCTTGGTACGGCCTAGCACAACTTGAAACGGCCTGAATGTGGCCTGGTACGACCTGACCTGACCTAGCCTGAAACAGCTTGGAATGACCTGAAATGGCCTGGTACAACCTGACATGTTTCATTAATACTGAACGACTTGAAACGAACCGAACATGGCCTGTTACGACCTGACCTTACCTGAACATGGTCTTATACGACCTCAAATGGTGAAACGGCCTGATACGACCTTAACATGGCATGGCATGACATGACCTGAACATGGTAAAAAATGCCCAAAAGCGGCCTGATATGTCTTCACATGGCTCGACACGTCCTGAACGTGATCCTTACATGGTCTTAACATGCCCTTAGCCTCGACTTAATGTCGGCACGACCTTAGCAATCAATCGCATTATTATTAGCATTGGCCCTAACTCAGCCCCCTAGTGGCCTAACTACGACCCAGTGTGTCTTGACTTTGGCCCCGATACGCCTTATCTCAGATCATTACGTACTGATTGGCCTAAAAAACATTGTCCTTTAATCAGTAAACTTGAATCATCAACTTGGGATGATTGGAAAACATAATCGACATTGTATATTTGGCTGAGAATGACCTAGCATCATTGGCCTTAAATAATTTGAACTTGAAACATTAGCCTATAATAAATGGCCTAACGCTATTCACCTCGAATCATCAGCCTAAGGTGATCCACTTAACGTTATAACATAATAAGCCTCAAAATATCAGTTTAGAAAAACTATTGGCCATATACGCCTGAATGGCCATGGCCTTGCCCGATCTAAACATGCCTGAAATGGCCTGGCCTGGCATGGTCTGAACATGCCTAAAACAGCCTGACCCGGATCGAGCATGAAAGGAACGTGGTCAAACACGGCCCAACATAATTTGACATGGCTTGGTATGACATGACCCCTTAGCTGAGCCATAGTCCATACATGGTTTTAACCTTGGCCCCAAGTGTCTTACCTTAGCCAACATCGGCATTATCGTTAGTCTTGCCCAAACGCCAACAGGACATTGCCAACATCGGCATTATCATTAACCTCGACCTTGCATCAAGGTGACCGTAGTTGTCATCAACATCATTATTAGCCTTGCCTAAGCATCGGACATTGGTCTTCATTAACCTCGCCCTTTCTTTGAGGTGGCCATAGCCGTTGTCGACATTATCATTATCCTTAGCCTTAGGTATATATTTACTAGTCCAATAATATCATAAAATATATCCTTAGCCTTTCATGAATTTCTAATGAAAGCATGCCAAATCATGTGATAAGAAATAATAAGGATTTAAAACATACGTTTTTAGGGAGTCATTTAAGCCCTAAATCGATACATTTTATATCCGTTACTACTTAAAATCGTTCTTTTTCACATTTTAGGTATTGTGGAAGCAAAATGTTGGAATGAAGCATATTTGGACGAAAAGGAGCGAAAACATGAAGAAAAAAGCAAAGTCAAGATCCAAGGCTGTTTTATACACCTGAAGGCGTCCCACCCTAAAGGGCGACGCAGTCCCTAAGGAGGATTTCTAATTAGATTGCAAGCGACGACTCAGGTGAAAAATTGGTTCTACAACATGACGGCGTCACGCCTATTTTCTGGAAGGCGTCTCTCTTTGTTTTACACCAGACGTCCAAGACCCAATTCAAGATGACGTCCCTTATGAAGACAGACGGCGTTACACTCCTCAACTGACGACGTCCCAACGATGACTTGGCCCAAACGAAACCCTAAAGACGACCACCAGAAGGCGTCACCAGCAAAAGGCGACGCCCTCACATTTGTAAATCTATATATAGAATTCGATTTTTCTGCATTTAGGGTGGTAGAATTTTGGAGAGCAAACACTAGTTCGTGTGTAGTCCGACTTGGACAATATTTTAGGGTTCCAAACCCTTCTTTACATCATAAGATAAGTTTGTTAATCCATATTATCACTATGTTTATCCTATGTTCAATTGTTTGTGTGTGCATGCTTATCTATCATGAGTAGCTAAATTACTATTGTGTTTGCTTAGATCTATGAAACCTAGTTGTTAATTATTGTTAGGTTGTCTCTTGTTTTAATTGGTAGACACTAGAGTAAGGAAAATTGGCTTCTTCTTTAATTGTTACGAGATTGAACGTCCTAAATAGCATTAAGCTTGAGAGTGCACTTGAGCCATCGTTGTGTTTATTGCGTGAGTTGTAGCTTTAGGATAATAGAGTATTCGGGGGAGATACTACGGTACTTGAGATCCCGGATAGTCTAGAGGAGAGTTGCAATTCATAGAATTAGGGAATTAAGCTTCCCCCCTATGACCACACGGAATACAAAGCACCAATTAAGATGAGGATGTGACAATTCAACCAACCAATAAGAAAAAACTAGGAGTAAGAACATCTAAGTAAACACATTTTTAATCATCATAAGAATACACCTTACAATACATAGCTTATCTTTTATTTTTTATTAGTTTATTTAGTTATTAGTTTAATTAATTAGTAGTTAAAATTGGTAGAAGTACCACCCCCCCACTCCTATACCCTGAGATATTTACTTGTTTTTCTAAAAAATATAAAAAGAATAACCCTCAACCTCACCTTCTCGTCATACATCTTTACTAGCATCTCTATTCCCCTAGAGAACGATCAACCCCCTGGGCTTACCCATACTACACTGCAACGATTAGGTACACTGCCTAGAGGGTTGTAAAGCTTGCTCACGAAAAGGAAGTCTTTCGACCCCGAACCCGCTATCAAGTTTTTGGCGCCGCTGCCGGGGAATAGAATAGCTAGTTAGTTTTCTATCTCGATTAGGTCTACTCGCTTGATTCCTATCAAGTGAGCTTTTTATATTTTTTCTTAGCTTTCTCGTAGTCTATCTTTTCTTTGTGTGTTTGTTCGTAAATTTCCATTAACTATTCCGTTAGCCATTATGGAGAACGCGAATCCATCATACTACCCACCACAAAATCCATCCACTCCACTCAAAAATGACATCTTGGTTTTCCAACGACATCAAGATGAGTCTCTCTATGATGCATGGACTCGTTTCAAACATTTACTCCGAAAATTCCCTCATCATCACTTCGATTTATGGTCCCAACTTCAAATATTTTACAATCGTATCGACCAATATACGCAAATGGACATTGACCATGCAACAGATGGGAAATTTAGGGAATTAAATGTTGAAGAAGCATGGGAAGTCATCGAGGATTTAGCCCAATATGATTATGATTGGGACAACTCGACAAACGTCATTAATGATCAATTGATAACAAATTTAAAAGGATCATGAAAGAAGTTTGTTTGGGAATAAGATGGTTAAACTTGAGATGCCTAGGTGCATGTCATGGTTAGGTGCTACCATAGTACAAAATGAACACATAGGTAATTTAGATAAGATGGAGAATAAAGTAGAAAATCCAAGCCCACTAAGTAGCCCACAAGTCCTACCATCATGTGAGGAATACACACCACCTATAACTCACCCGGGAAGAGACTATAGGAACCCAATGGATGTAGAACCTTTGGACCAAACGCAACTAGAAGGAATAGGTTTGAATACTTGTAGTGATGACCTTTCTCTTAGTTCTACTGAAGTTCCTAGTTTTGATGAACCGGAGCCTCAACCAAAAACCTTACCCAATTTTCCGTCTTTAGATGTGAATTTAAGAATTGAATTAGGCCCCAATCCACCCATCAAAACAAATAGTCCGCGTAGTTGCAGGATAAAGGTAGTAGACTCTAAGCCATGTAGAGTGGAAGCTAATATAGGAGTAACCCATGACCTTACACACTTAAATCGCCCATTCATGGTTGATAACAAGAAACATTATGAGTTTAAACCGGGTTTATTAGGTCAAGATGGATCTTTAACTAAGAATCTCTTGAAGTTGATAGAAGATGATTCCTTTCTAGGAGAAAGAATTGATTCACGCACTACACCAATAGAGTTAGGTAAGGTTACAATGAAAGAAGTACACCCCTTTGAGCATATGTATCACCCATCACCCTCTCCTCACGTGGCAAATTTTCACCCTAAGGGTGTGTATCGCTACTATCACCTACACTTAAACTTAAGTGTAGGGAAAACTTCCCCTTTATCCGTTAAATAAGGGTAGAGTCAAGCTCGTGACTCGAACAAAAACAAGCGCTTCTTGGGAGGCAACCCATGTTTATTTGTTTGCTTGTTTTTTTCATTATTATTTGTGTGTTTATATATCTTTTTCATTGTTGTTTATTCTCATGTTTGTTTTGTGAAAATGCTTTATTTTATTTTTAACCTCGTCTTAATTGCATATAAAGGTATTTTACAAAAAGATAAGCGTAGGGAAGATCACATATGTTTCAAGAACTTGCATGAACATGAGATTAGCAATATATGAAATTGTATATATTTGTATGTTTGTTAGAGTCAAATGCTTGTATCGAGTCATAATAGATGTTTTGGAGGAATTTTTCCAGGTTTTAATGAAGTAATTTTTCCAGATTTTTCCGAAAACGCACTGCACCCTTTCTCGTCAGACAACTGACGCGTCGGGACCAAAGTCCGGCAGTCAGCAATGTAGAAACAGATTCACAGTTTCGTTTTCTGTCTAAATTTGTAATTTTTTGGAAACTTCCAATTCTTAATTTTCTAGAAAAACTGCAAACATCCATTCCACAAGCATTATATCTTATTCGCTTTCTAATATAGTTTTTATATATATAGTTTTACTTCCGATTTTATGCGAGGTTTCGCTTCATTTTCTTATAAGTGTGCAGGTTATATTAGACAAGAAGAAGAAGTACATGATAGTAGCAACACTTATTACCTATTCATTCTTCTTGGAGGAGGATTTAACCGCAACTTCATACATATCCTATCGAGCTAATCAGGGGAGCACTAGTTTCTTTCTCTTTTATTTACCTTCCTTTATCATAACTTTGATATTTTTGGGGAACATTAGGGACAATGTTCGGTTTAAGTGTAGGGAGGGAGAATAAAATGGGAACTTAGAAACTATTCACTCACTTGATTTTTGTCTTGTCCTTAGTAAGTTGTGTAATAAACTATGAGAAATATTTCTTATGGTAATTTTAGCACCAAATTTGGCATTTACGAGTAAAACTTTAGTATTAATAAAGCTTCTCGTGGATAGGAATTATATTACTAGCATAAAAAAATCGTATATCACTCAAATTCCACCCCAAAAATGTGAGGTTCACCCCTAGATATTTAGGAACAAAAACATTCATATTTAATGCTTAGTGAGTGTATCGGTAGTATAATAGATTCTAGAACTTGTTTTGTGATGCATTCCGAGATCGCTAGTGAGACTACATTCGTGTAGTTAGGATTAACTAAATGATAAGAGGCATTAGGATAACCCTTGTTTTAAACCTGCAATTTAATTACGTCATCCACATCGGATGAGTAATTTTCCCCACACCCATGCGATGTACTCATATTTAGTACACGATACCCCTAGTTAACCCCTCAGAGCCTATCCTTTTCGCGGTTCTCGTGATGTTTTAGTTTCTGAAATATCAATGAATAGCATTGTTTAAAATCCACCTGCAAATGTTACACCCAAATCGCCTTAGCCTACCTTGTATGCACTCATATTTAGTGCACTATTGTAATCATTGTTTAAACCCTTAGTTCAATTATCTAGTTATTTGCATGGTTGTTAAGTCGAGTCATATCATTTGTATACAGTTTTGGGACGATTGGGACTCATGGGTTAAGTAGTATTTTATGGAGTAACGGGAAGGAACGTTAAATTCAAATTCCCTTTGTCTACGTAATTAAGTACTCCAAGTGTTTTGATCTTTTCAATTCGGGTCAATTAGTGTTAATGAAATAAAAACTCAAGTGTAGGGATGCTCCTATAAATCTCTTTATTTTGATGTTATCGTAGAGGATGGTAGAGTAAAATGGTAGAAAAAAAAAGAAAAAGAGTTGGTGAAAAAAAATGAAAAAATAGAGAAAAACATACGGGCTACCATCCTACATCTATCTTTATGTTTATGTTTTTAAGTTTATGTTCATGTTTTGTTTCAAGTTATTTAGTGCTAGTGAGTCGAGTATTGGCTTAGCAACGCCACGTCTTACATGATTGTAACATAAGATTTTTGACTTGTCACCACTAAATATCCCCTTATCCAACAAAACCCTTTACTTCCCTACCCTAAGCCAAACATTACAACCCTTTTTAAAGACCTCTTAGATAGTTATTCCTAGGTGCTTACGCCAAAGTGGTGGAGGTTTGATCTATTCTCAAGCCTATGGTAATCTATGTACTATGCCAGGTAGTGAGTGTTTATCTTACATTTCCTTACATGATATATTTCATATAAACCCAAGAGATGAGAGAATCCAAACCCCAATTGTGAGGTACTAGTGTATAATTTTCGTGCTTGTTATGACTATTGTGGCGCTTGTATTTGTTGTAAACTATTTTAAACCAATGCTACATGCCCCCTAACTTAAAAATTGATTGGCTAAAAGCACATTTTCTTGAGGACAAGCAAATTCCAAGTGTAGTGATATTTGATAAGGATTTAAAATATACGTTTTTAGGGTGGTAAAGCTAAAAAAGAATCACCCTCAACCTCACCTTCTCATCATACATCTCTACTAGCATCTCTATTCCCCTAGAGAACGATCAACCCTCTGTGCTTACCCATACTACACTGCAACGATTAGGTACACTGCCTAGAGGGTTGTAAAGCTTGCTCATGGAAAATGAAGTCTTTCGACCCCGAACCCGCTATCAAGCAACTGGTGCCAATATAATTTTTGGATGTGAGTTTGACCTAACTATCTAGAAAGGCCAATTTTCCCACGGCCATTGTGTGCAATCAAGGTTGTTAGCATCTTACGGAATCGTGCTTGGCTTTATGTGCTCCATAAAAATGAAATGCATCACTTTAAGTAGGTTTCGCATACATTCGTTCTCATATAGTTTGTTGGAATCACTCCTAAACCATAATCAAGTGTTTGTAATTAATATGTAATAGTTAGCTTTATTATGGCCTTTATGTTTGTTATTAGCCTTAAGCTTATGTAGAAGGCCCATGAGCTTAGGCCCAAGCCCATGTAAGAAAGGATGGAAACTAGGAGTGTTGCCCTAGCTTTCCTCCTATAAATACTCTTGTAAACCCTCATTTGAGGGTTGGTTGTTCAAGTTTTCTTTTCACATATTCCTACGCCTAAACCGTTCTTATTATTGTGTGTGTGTGTGTTAGATCTTGTTCAATCGCCTCATCTCTTTCTTATAAGCTTGTGTTGTAAATCTAGTGACCTAACAGTGGTATCAATCGCCTAATAGTTGAGTGAACGTATTGTTTGAAGTGAGTTTTGGTCTCACGCCTAACTTGCGTATACCTCACCTTTGGCTTGATCAAAAACGTATTTTTTACACTTTTGAATCCAAGATTCTTGTACTTTCAACGTTTTAAGGTGTTAAAATACTTGTTTTTGGCAAAAAGTTTCAAACTTTATGCGTGGATAGTTGTTTTTCATCTAGTTTTTGAACGTTGGTGTAGTTCTACGCGTAACTGTTTTAGAGGCTTTGGTTCATCAAGTTTCACACTTTTATGTTATTTTGGTGATATTGAAGCTATTTCATCACAAAAATCTGGTTTAGAAACATATTTGGGCAAAAGTCATTTTACGAGTAGAACTACGCGTATCAAAACCCTAATTCTACTCGTAACTTTATCCTTGGTTTGATCTTCGGTTTAGTGGTTTACTCCGTGTTTTCTTGCTTGGATAAGCCCCGAAAATACGTCGACTTTGGATATCCTTTGCCCGTGATAGTGTAAAGATCACTTGGGATAAAACCCAAACTTACGCATAAGCTTAAGCTTACGCGTGAAAATCCCCGCCTAGATTCATCTTACGCGTAAACCTAGTCTTACGCATAAGGGAATCCTACGCCTAACTTTCTACGCCTAACTTACTGTTTACGGATAACTTTAGTCTTTTTTCCCCGCTTACGCGTAAGCTAAACCTACGCGTAACTATTGATTGTTACGCGTAACTTTGGTGTTTTCTACGCATAAGTGTTACTTGGTTTATTGTGATTTCTACGCCTAAGGATACTTCATCAACTTAGATTCATTCGACTACAAAGATCCATCAACACAAGTTATCAAAAAAAAAAAAAAAAAAATCAAGGAGACTAAACGTTCAATTTTTACGAGATTCAAATTTTGGTTTAAGCGTGAAAATTTTGGGCAAAATTCAAATTTTGGGCCTAAATTCAAATTTTGGGTAAAATTTGGCGTCAAAATTCTCATAACTCAAAATTTTCTTACAACCCTAGAATTGAATTTTATAGTGAATTTTAAATTTTGAGAGTCAAAATTTTCAAAATTATTTTGGAGGAAATTGCACCACTATATCGACCTTCCGTGTGCTATATCGACTTTGCACCTTTTCTTCTCTTTCATTCTTCTGCAGGGAGTGAAATGGATTACGATCATAAAGATCCATTTGTGGCATTGAAAGAAGGATTCATGGCTATTCAACCGGCATTGAGCGCCGACATCATCAAATTCCCGATATCCAAAGCGATCGTGCAAGGTGAAAGAGTTGATGCACATGAAAGGAATGCTCAAATGGACGTTGAGAATGTTGTGATTCGCAATCGCTGTCACGGGACAATGAGGTTGTAGCATTGAAAAGCAGATGATGGCAGCAGATCCGGAGAAGATATCATACTTAACTACGACACCGAGCCCAACCGTGATTTAAGAACAAATGGTTGAGGAAGATATCTTACCCACCTATGACACCGATACGCAATGTATGGTCGAGGTACAATCTCATCGTTGATCATATTCTCGCTGCAAATGCGATACAACAAACCGAGCAACCGAATTCAAGAATGAAGGAGAGGTTGACCAATGTGTTGCACAATGTCCGAACAACTTTCTCATGTCGAGCCCTTACTTGTTAACAATTCAATCGAAACGTCAAATCAAACTCTTGAATCGAAAACATTCTTCTCAAAAAGACCATTGCTCGGTTTCATAAAGATTTTCAAAACTAGAGGCACATTGCATCTCTCTTGAACTTAAACTTCAAAACAAATCTTTTCTTCGTAACACAATGGTCAAGATTCATATGAACAAAGTAATCGTGTGGATTTATTAGTAAAGAAAATGAGCATCTAAAGGCTCAAATTCAAGCAAAGGGCTTGCACATGTTGCTTTACAAAACAAACCGAGAAGATTAACCGGCGAGTGTGGATACTAATTTTGCAAAACCAACAATCTTGGGAAATCGTCTCTAAAACCAATCGAAACCAATCGGTTGTTAGACAACCAAGCGCTTTTAAATCAACGTTCAAAATCGTCAAAACCACGGTTTTCCTCCCAAGTTGTTGAGAATAATCATTTGATAAAACCACCACTCCACATTCGGGCCAATGAATAATGCTTCGCTTCTATTAAACATGTTTCATTATACTGCTTCATATACCTCAACAAGTGGTCGCTCCCGCCAATCTAGGACTAGTTCAAACAATGTGTCTAAACCGGCATTAAACGTAAAATTCATATGATTCAAATGACGCATACAAGAACTATGATCTAGAAAAGGCTAGGAAAAGGGCACTACTCCAAAAGGATGGAATCTTAGGTTCACGACCTAGTGCATCACCTTCGAGTGTATTCTCGAACACTACACGTAGTAGCAAACCAAAACCTAAGTTAACTCAACAAATAGTTAGAAATAAACCCGTTGATCTAAATGTAAACCGTCGAAACCTAATAGGTGGATCCATATAGACGCAGACTCTTCCCAAAAGAAGTTTCAACATCCCCTAGATCTAACCTTAGATGGATACCAACGGGTAGGATTTTCAAAGCTGTTAGTCTTAGATGGATTCCTACAGCAAGATACTAAGTAGTTGCACCAAAACAAGTGGGATACCAACAACATCCATCCTCGAGGTGAAAGGAAATCATCAAAATAGCATGTTCGGTGTCAAGAAGATAATTGACACTACATCTTTATGTTAACATCCGGAACCCGAGTTACACTTGGGATCCATGTTTTTCTCTTTCTTGCCCCTTCTATTTTTCTATGCAATACAACAACTATGGCTCTTATTGTAATACTGACATAGGACCCGTTTCTCACCGTCATAAATATCATGATCCATCAATTGTTCCACCATTGTACTTAATCGTCATGAATTGGAAACATTGCTTGCTCCTCGGTTAAAGATTCATCAAAAGTCGTGCTTCGGATGTATCGAATGTTTCCGATGCACAACCGATAATACTCTAATTTCGATACATCCGAATCTACAACAACAACCGCTTCAGTAAATGCACCTCCAATCGAATCTCGAAAATGTAAGAACAAAGTGTTTCCTACAACAATGTCACGGTGATGATCACCTTATTGAACCGAGATGTTTTCGTCGTAGTTGATTCTCTCAAGATATTTATGGTACTTCACACTTGTTCGGTTGCTTGGACATACATGGTTTCACTATCTCCTCATACATGGTTTCGATGTCTTGATTCATCATCAACATACGTGGTGTATGATTCGATTCATTGAAAACATCGAGGGGAGAGAGTCTAAGCGCCCTTGCTTCTTTTGTTTGACCACATGATTCCTTGCGAAAACCCAATGCTTTCCAAAATTTCTTCCATAAGTAGCGAAGAAATGAGACGATCCGTGGTTCAAACGTCTTAATTCGATGTTATCGTCTCAACTTTCACGGGTTATCTTGTGTGAAGTTACCCAAATATAATGTTAAGATGCCTCACACACGGTCTTGGTATCGAGTTATTGCATATTCACGTTGACTAGTATTCGAAAGACCACAACATTCTGTGGAAAGTCGTTTCATTTCGTCTTTCATGGTTTGTTTGATGTGATGCGTCTACATACGCGAGAAGATCTTGTTGATTTACGGCATGTTTCCTCGAGCGAATCTTCCGCAATTAGTCGATTTTCTTTGTATGGTTTATTGCTCATCTACAAATTCCACGCGCATCTGAAACCGTCAAAAGTTAGAGGAAATGTAGACTTCATCAAAGTTTCAAATCGCTAATGACAGCTTGTCGATTCGAGGGGAGCTATTTCTAAAACATCGTAAATCGGGGAAAGGTTAATTTGTTTCATACTTATTTCATCTTTTCCTAAAATGGCTTGTGCACATAACAAAGTACAACCCGTTCTTGTTAAGAAAGGACCACGTGGTACGCTTGATGCCACAATCCTTATAAAAGGAGCGAAAGCTTCTTATTTTTGAGTAAAACCTATTAAACCGTTCATTTTTCAAGGTTTTGCTCAAAAAGAACAAGTACTTCCCCCGTATGATTTTCAAACCCTCAACCGCTTATATCACTAGTTGAGGGGGAGTATTTGATTCAAAACTTTGTTCACAAATTGTTCATAGTGGTCATCTTCCCGCAACACTCGAAATGGTCATATTTATTCTCAACCGTTCAAAAATAACATTTTATATGCCATTTTGAGGGGAGAAAATGTGTGATAAGAAATATGTTGTGCAAAATGCAAATGAATCATGTACTTGGACTTAACCAATGAATTGACGATACTAAAGCTGTTAGTAACTCGAAAAGACTTGTCCCGGACGGGTAATAATTTCAAGCTAGTTCGCTAGTAATGTAAACGTGTCTCGCAAAGGACTTGTCCAAGTAGAAAGTACCATTCGAGAAACTCTTGGTAGACATGAACTCGACGGTATGACAACCTTTCGAGGTTTGTCTACACCTTCAAGGTATTTATTAGAGCTAGTTGTCACCTAAAAGTCGACAATGTAACTCTTTAACTATGCAATGTAACCGTGTCTCATGGGGATTGTCTATCTCCAGTGGATCAATTCAAAATGTGCGCTCTTTCCTCACTGTGCATTTAAACCATTAAAACTCTTAAGCACATGTGGAGGGGAGTATTTATGCAAAATCTTATCTCTCACGATGGTTCAAACATGTTTTCATTTACAAACCCTTTGAGAGATTCTTCACAATGATGGTTTTAATGGCGATAGGTTAGTCATGGAGTTATAAGGTGACTAAGGTTAGGAATAACTGCCCTATGATCCGCCAGAGTCGGAGGATCTACCCAAGGACATCACAAATAGTTAGCACTTAGAAGTCCTTAGGTATGATTATAAAAGGATAAAATGAGAATCGGAGAAAGAAGGAGTTGAAGAATCAAAAGAAATGTAAAGAAAAGGGTGAAAAGAAATAGCCCTCCGTTATTCAACTTAGGCGCACAATCGGTTCAATTCATATACTCTTGGTTGTCACTTGGTGACACCGTATTGAAGATTAAAAGTCGTCATGGACCCAGTGGCGCATGCACTAAACCTTCTTAGCCACTCAAGTTTCTCTCAAAGCTTGTTTCATTCTCACGGGAACCCTACGTAAACTATTGGCTTTCTCTTGAGATCATTGGTATTGAAGGGAGACCTCTCCCTAGTCTCCGCTCAGAAAACCAAAACGCACTATTGAGTCTAGAGCCACGAGATTCATCAAAGATCTCTTAGAACACTTGACATTTAATCACTGATGATCAACAAATAAGATTATCGGTGGTTCATATCGAGTCCTTCACGGATCTCGGCAATCTGTCGAGAACATTTATGAGAGGTTCACATATGATCCTCGGTGATTGAATGGAAACTCCCGCCGGTCAACATCAAACGGCCACGACGGAAGTCATTTGTAACTCCCGTGGATTACGCGGGTGTGTCAAACGGTCTCGTCGTGAGGTGATGCCTCGGTGTACCTCGACGACTCATCTGAATCAGATGTACTTGGACATCGCGTTATCTCACTGTGGGACTCCAGGTTCAGAACGGCCTTTGTAAGAATTAGAGTTGTGTTTTCACACTATGTCATTAACACTCTCGAAGTTCAAACATGTAAGTCTTGGAACACGCTTATTACTAACCGCTTGAAATGTTTTCTTATGGAAGCTCGGAGCGGGATGATCGTGCATATTCTTCTCGTGCTCACGCCAACATAATCACTAATGGAAGTTCTATCCAAAAGCAACGCATCAATGAATGATTCTTCATCAAATCAAAGAATCTACAAAGTTAAAGACTTAAAGAACTTCATCAAGAAAGAGCGTGTGAGCATGTTGAAGAATGACGTGGAGACACCTGGAGCAATGAAGCGCACTGAGGCGCATCGATGCGCACAACAACATACTATCACTTTCACCACAAAGAACAATAATCAAAGAACAAAGTTAAAGATGACGCCAAAGCATAACTGTTCAAAGACAACTATCTCTACACCGGGAGATTGTTCGAATCAAGGCAATTCTTCTCACAAGAAGAAGAATGTCGAAGACGTCGAGCTACTATTACATCAACGCCTTCACCGTTCATCACCAACACTCGGGGAGATTGTTGGAATCACTCCTAAACCATAATCAGTGTTTGTAATTAATATGTAATAGTTAGCTTTATTATGGCCTTTATGTTTGTTATTAGCCTTAAGCTTATGTAGAAGGCCCATGAGCTTAGGCCCAAGCCCATGTAAGAAAGGATGGAAACTGGAGTGTTGCCTAGCTTTCCTCCTCATAAAACTTTCTTAGAACCCTCATTTGAGGGTTGGTTGTTCAAGTTTTCTTTTCACATATTCCTACGCCTAAACCGTTCTTATTATTGCGTGTGTGTGTGTTAGATCTTGTTAAATCGCCTCATCTCTTTCTTATAAGCTTGTGTTGTAAATCTAGTGACCTAACATAGTTTTATCACCCCATAACAAAACTTAGACTATCGTGAAAATTTCTTAATAGCGTCTGCAAAAATTCATCTGACCAACTCAGGATTGATGCCCAACGCCAATCGAAGAATTGCGTATGCGCATTTTTGTAGAGTAGAAAACCTCACAATACCTCAACATCAAGGTGTTGTTAATAAGGTCACGAACAATTCTTGATGTCGCCAACAATTTGTAAGGAAACAAGAATAATCGTCAATTCATTTATAACCTTTTAAGAATATTTCTACTTTATAAACATGTTTTCAAAAAGTAGCAAGCAACGAGACGATCATGTGTTTCATACCAACCTTGTTTTTATTACGAGAGCTCTTGATATTTCCCCAGGTCTTAAACATTGGGCCATTTGAATCTCGAATCTTGTTTCTATTATCAACACCGCTTGTTTAATGGTTTGACAACATATATGTTTCTAACTTCTTTCCATTACTAGGAAATGATTGATGAAGGTGATGATGATGATTATGGCATTTTCGAATGTTAAATAATTGTGAAGTTTAATTGAAGAGGAAATGAAAAATGTGAAGAAAATTCACATATAGAAAAAAATAAAAATAAAGGGGTCTAAGTGACCGTTGAACTAAAAAAAAGTTTCTTTATATTTGTAGCTCGACGAGATTTTTCTGCAAGGCAAAGTGTTTTAGCAGCAAACGGTTTTAGTGGCAAAGGATAAGAGGACAATGTTCCTCTTGGTACAACTTTTGCCCCATTGGTACGAGAAAGAGAGGAGAAATGAGTGAAAGAAGAAAAATATCACATAAAGCTAATATGAATTAAAATAAATAAATGACACCTTCGAACTTTATGTTACCATAACTTGGTTGACTTCTCGAAAAATATTTTGCACTCATGCTTCACAAGGTTCTCTAAGCGGTCAAAAAGTTTCCATTAACCCAAACATGTTGTAGCCGAAATTATTACTTAATCGCCTGATTTGAAGTATATTTAAAAATATAATTAAAAAATCCGAAAAATGTATAATAAACAAAAGTAGAAACTAGCGATGATCGCGGTCTGAAAATTGGGCCGGACCAAAAGATGAATTGCTCAAAACACCTGACCGATAACTGGACCAAAGTATGATTGGTCTGATTCGTGGTTTCAATATGTTTCAATGAAGCATAATCGCCAATTTTGAGAAGATTGAATCAGGCCAGATTAAATCGACAACCAAATACAAAGAAAAAAAAATACCGAAAACTAGACCAAAATTTGTTCGGTCTGATCTGGTTATGGCGATCTGCTATGCTTAGCAGACAATTGGTACATTACATTATTGCATAGCATTGTTATCTTCTCAAAATCCAGGTTACTTTCTTAGTGGACCACACAACATTATTATTATTATTATATAGTATAATTCAGACACGTGCTTATTATTGCCAACCCTTTATTATTTGTTCAAAAGTTTATTATATCCTCACCTAAAATATTTAATAGTGTCCTTTCAAAAAGAAAATATTTAAATCGTGTCGTTTCAGTGTCCATGATAATACTTTTAGAGAAATACGGAGTAATTGTTATGTCTAATAATCATATTTACTTATATATTTAATAATTTGATTTGAAAAAATAATTTGTAAAGATTTGAAGAGAGAAATTACATGATACAATTGTATTAGTGATTTATGTATTAGACATATGTTTTAGGTATAAATAGACCTACTCATATTTTTAACCTTTAATTAAGGTTGTATGAAATTTTTTTTTTTTAACGACAATTTATTTTCACACCTATACCACCTATCTCAAAATATATCTTACAAATGTTTTTAGTAAGGCTTGAACCCACAACCTCTTTATTGATAGTCAACTCACTTAGGTTGGACGCAGTAAGAGGGTGACGATCGATTCATTTTTGTTGTCCCACTCGATCCTCTTACTGTGGCAAATCAATCGATTGGTTTGTTTGGGAGATTAGGGTCGCTTACACGATCGAGTGTGGCCTTTCGTTTCCTTTTTTTTTTTTTTTTTAGTTAATTAAATATAAAAGGTATTTTGTGGGGTATGTTTTTTTGTAGTGTATGTCGCTTTTATTGGGGCACCCAATCGTCTGAAGGTCGCTGTAGAAAGAAATCTGACGTGGCAGAGAAAATAGGAGGGATTGGGATCCCTTACTGGAGGCCGCCTTACCACAATGATCTTTTAGTTATATGTGTTTTAGCTAAGTTTAGTTTTAGTTATAACTGAAGAAGCTTCATGGATGTTTAAGTATAAATCGATAATATGTGTTTTAGCTTAATCGCTAGTAAACGATAAGTTACATGGATACACGTAACTTGAGCTTAGTTACACGAAACGTATGCTATTTTTGACGGAAACAAATGAGTCATTTCACTATACGAGTAACAAAAAAGAGTATATAAGTCTATAAAAGGTTTAATATATAAAAATAACAATGCATTATATTATGCTTCATGTTTCACATCGGCATGTGAACTTAAAATAAAATGAAAGTGATTTATCATATACACGTGCGCAGTTGACCCCGAAAAAGTTGAAGGCGGGGAAAATTTTTTTTGTTGACAAAAGCGGTTGTAGCAAAAAATAAAGATAAGATATAAGGATTTTACGTTGTTTGGGCTTCGCGATGGGGGTTTTACGTTGTTTGATTGAAAAAAAATGATTTAATTTTGTGAGGGTGCTGACTTTAATAAAATGGTCCAAAAATTTTTTTTTTCACTATCGATTTTTTTTTGAATTAAAATAAAATGTCACATCCCATCGTGTAGTTATCATACACATGTGTGAAGTTTCACATTAAAAAAATAAAATAAAATAAAAAATAATAAAAATAAAAAGCATTATATTATCTGGTTAACTTGTCACATTTTCGAGTGTTATGTACTTCTTTATGTTATTATGACACCAAAATTGATGTCCGTAATTTTGTGTGAGACATATGAAGAAAATACTTTGTTACTATTTTATAGCTTATATATATATATATATATATATATATATATATATATATATATATATATATATATATATATATGCAAATGAAAAGTATTTCGGGAAAGAAAAACCATAAATACGAAAAAAAAACTTTTGAGAGCATATATTCACATTTCCCTTTTTAGAAGTATATAACAACAGTTTTAGAAACTCTACTGTGCATTACTATTATATCTCTAACATCCAGACAGACCATAAAAATCTCGTTCCCTCCCAACAATTTTCGGGACAAGACTTTTGTTCTTGTACGTATAAAATCCTGGTTTTTTGTTATATTTGTTTTACCAGTTTCTTTATACATTTTTTTTTCCTGGGAAAATTTCAGTTTTGAGTTAGAAAAATGGAGAGAGATTTTATGGGTATTTCTAAAGATACAGTCAAGGAAGAAGCTAAAGAAATAGGTATATTTTTATAATCATTTATAGCTCAGTTTGGAATTATATATGTCTTATTATTTATGTATAGATATCTTTTATGCCATGGAAACTGTTTATGATTATGATGCTGTTAAAACATTACTTTTTTAGTGCATGTTTTTATTTAGATCGCTGAGGATTAATTTATCATGGGTGTCTGTTAATGATATGGATTAAGATATTGTCTATTAATGATAGTTTTCGAAATTATTTTGTAACTAATTTGGAGGTCTTACTATGTTATGTGAGATTCTGTGTTTTCTTATAAGCTATGAGGATCCTAGGGAAATCGTAGTGTACTATGGCTCGAGTCCGTTGTCTTTTAGGCAAGAAAATAAAAGAAATGTGACCTATTATGTAAGCGCACACAGACATGTCTGTGTTGCAACTTGGACTGAAAATTTCTTGGTTGGTGGACCACCTTGATACGGCTAGGCCAAATGCATGCTCGTCACAAAAAGTGACCTTGCCGGTTAGTAAGATGACTAAAACGTGTTAGATTGATGTATTATTGATGTATTGTTGTAACTTTTGCAGATGGTTTTGAAGCCTTTAAGAACCACCAAGAGGGAGGAATTCAGGTTTGTCTTTTGATCGTATATACTGGAGACTAGAGGTCCATAATCAATCCTTTTTTAGCTGAATTTCCATGCTTATTTCGTGCAGCAGAGTGCACAATGGCTGCAACTTCACCATGACACGAAACAAGCAGTCCCGGTTATGATGAATCCTTTCTTTAGGCCCGTTTTTGCTGGTGCTCCTGTGAAAATTGCAGGAGTTCCTGTTACTTCTCATTCAGTTCTTCCATCTACCGGCCCCTTTTTTGCTCATCCAACTGAACCATGGTACAATTTTCTTCAATTAGTTTTTTGCTTTTTGCTTTAAAGTTTCATTTTAGTGCTCTTAAAAAAAAATTATTTTAGTAGTCTGCTTAGCCTGTGTTCAACTACTAATTTTGCGCTGGTATCATTAACTAAAACCTTTTTTTCATCAGCTCTTGAGTAGTTAGATTAGTTTTGGCCCAAAAGGCAAAAATCTTGAAAAATGTCTTCTTATTTAACTTTAGGTATAAAAGCTCCAAGGTTGCTTCTGCTCCGGCTCAACTAACCATATTTTATGGCGGTATGGTGAATGTCTATGATGATATATCCCCTGAAAAGGTTATCCATTTATGTTGTTTTACATTTTCAATTTTTGGGTCCATTTTTTTAATGTTGTAGAAAGTGATTGGGGGCTTACAAATTGCATAATAGAATTATTATTTTTCCACATGTTATACAGGCTCAAGCTATAATGTTCATGGCTGGAAATGGTCCCTTTATGACAGCAGGAAATTCACCTCAACCAAGGACACAAGCTCCAGTACCTACACCAATGATTCCAATTAGCACACAACCCTACTCGGCCGTCTCAAGCCCGATATCCGTGTCGTCACACCCTTTTGGACAACCATCTCGTGGACCACATAACCAAAATGAAAGAGTTATGAGTTCACTCGGACAAGCGATGCAATCAGGTAAAAGTCTATCACATCATGTGAGTTTCTTCGCTACTCTATGCCTAAAAATGAAAAAATTTCAGTTCTCGCAGTTTGAGCACAAATTTACCATTTCCCTTTCATCATAATTACAATGATATTATGTTGCTTTCTAACCACAAGATTCCCTTATGTTGTTAAACTTGAGGGTAGTTTTAGGCGTTTATCTAGCATTAAGACACTTGTACAGTTACTTCTATGTTCTCAAACCTTCCGTTCATGTTCCTTTACAGTTACACTATAACAAGCATCTTGCCATTTTTGTGTGCAGCCGTACCTCAGGCTCGCAAAGCATCATTAGCTCGATTTCTTGAGAAACGCAAGGAAAGGTACAATAACATCAGCATAATCTTAATAATACTTTTTTTTTCTACAGTAGCATTTGCTTTAGAATTTTCTGTCACTTCCAGCGTTTCCTTAAAAGCTTGAAAGAGAAAATGAGTCTCATTGACCTCAAAAGTCAAATTGTATTGACCTTATTGGAAATTTGGAATCGTGCCTGATCATTATGATTCCGTGTTAATTTAAGATCATTATGCTGTATGTATACAGAGTGATGGCTTCATTTCCTTACAGTCTCAGCAAGAACAACGTTGACTATGCTTCTAGTTCCAACAGCGATGCTATCGCTGTGGCAAGCAAGTGAAGGAAATAAACAACAATGGTGCACCATCTTTGATTCTACACTAAAAACGGTGAAATATGTGCTGGTTATTGGATTTGATTCTAATCTGAATCCATTTTGGGATCTGCTATAAAGATCTTATAGCTGTTTATTTCTTTTTGTGATGATTACACTCAATTACATAAATTGTGTCATATTTACTTGATGAATTCTCTTTTTCCTGTAATAGGAAGACACTTGATTATGTTAATTGTGGCATATCGCATATGTACGTCAAATTGTTTTAAATGAAAATTTTTGTGATCACAAGTGTCTCATTTAAATTGATTATGTCACACTTGATAATGTTATTTATGTCGAATTGTTTGTGATATTGTACCAGTTTTTTTCTGTAACAAAAGACATTTGTGCCTGTTATTATGCCAAATTTGTTTTGGGAAACACAATAGAATTCATGGCAGTTCCTACAAATAGGGGAGAGCTTCTTTTGATGTGATGACAGACTTGCGTTGCATTTGAAACACACAAGCGATAGAATTCATAGCAGTTCCTACACCAATCGACATTGCTTTTGAAACACACTTACAAAATAATTCTAAGACAACGGTTTACATTAGTTATGCATTGCTCGTCTATGATACATCTACAAACTTTTCACCCAGGACTACTCTAAAGTCAAAACGGAACCGGCACAAAAGCATACAAAAGAGTGTCCGAACTCTAAATATTATTAGGTGGATCTATAGCTACAACTGAGGCTTCTGTTTCAATCGATCGAGCTCTCAAAGGAGAAATCCGGCATTTAAGACATCCAGTAGTCAAAACTGTACATTATTCTGAGAATGATGACAAGAACCCAAATCTCAAGGGTAATCATCAAGACGGACTTTGAAAGAGCTTTGGATGGGTAGCAGCATAAATAGAACCACTTGCATCGGTTTTTAGATGAGAAAGAAGATGCTGCACATCAGTGCGTAAATTTTCAATGGCTCTTCCACATAAAGCCAATACATCTGGTCTTGCCTTGGAATTTGGCTGTACAGGGCCTCCTTGACCCTCATAATGCACAATATGATGACTGCAAACGAAGAGAAAAGGCATTATAAGCATATAAGGTCCTTTCGCTTATGTAACTTTGATCACATGGTGATGTGCAAAATAAATCTTACAGAAAGTCGATAAGGTCAGTTATTTCTGATGCTTCGACAGGAGTTGATGGTTGAGAGTTCCTCCCGAAGACGTCCACCATCATGTTTAGCAGCAATTCAAGGGTCTGGAAGATCAGTTTAAAAAGATAATGAGACGATAAAACATTTCATTTGAACCATAAATGAGAAGAGGTTTGGAAATTCAAACTTTTAGTTTCAAATTTTAGTAGACATCATTTCATCAGTTTTTCAGTGACTAATGTACTATGATCACTTCTCATGTAGAAGCACGTCAGCTTTTGTTCTAATGTCTCATGAAACTTAGACATCTTAGTAGGCATGTAGTTCGAGGGGTATAAATATTAGTCAAATGATTTAAATACCCTTCAATAGTGACACAAAACAGATCTCATGCACTTCTGTAAATGATGTCAATTAGTAAATATATAACTCTAACTTAAAAGTTCCACTTCCCAGATATGTAAATTGATGCAGTTTTTTACAGGACCACAGGTTATTAAAAACAAAGCTCAAAGAATAAATCATTTGAAGGCAGAAGTCAATTATGGGTCTTTTTGGGTAGACTTCAGAAGTAGGAACCCTGGCCTATGGGTATGTGCGAAAAGTGATAGTATAGTTAATAAATAAGTTACCTTGCTGAACAAGTTGTGGGCATTTGCTAATCTTGGCAACAATGGAGCAACGATGCGAAATGCTATTCTTAGCATAGCAACTGATTTTATAGGCCGGAGATGGTTTACAAGGAGATGTGTTTTATCTAACCATTCCTGCGGAAGATTACTAAAGAACGAATGAAGCAGAGCCACCACATTCCCTGGAATTAACATAATCATGCAACATAATCAGTCTAGTGAGCTGAGTGTAGAAAATTAACTAAATCATGGTAACTGCGATTAGTTATCAAACTTTAAAAAAAACAAAAACAAAAACAAACAAAAAAACAAAACAAAAAAAACTTGTATCCTGATTCGTGAAAACTTTATCATTCCTAAAAGGCTAATATGATCTCTAGCATGCGTAGAAAATCAACTTAATAATGGTTACTGTAATTGATCGTGAACTCGTATCTCGAAGTCTCACACATGCTTGGAATATATTTAAGAAAAAAGAATGCTTCATCCTGTATGAACAAGTTAGTAACAAACAATACTTAAATAGTTTCCAGCTTACCGATGACGGTGGAGGTATTGTCTTGAGCAGCCCATGTTGGATCCAACAGAGCGTAACCAACAGCAGAATCAAGTTCACTAGTAGATCTCTTAGCATCCGTTAGCCACCAAGTCTCTTTGATCACACGTGAGGCTTCAGCATAAAGCTGTATGTGGAACTCGGCAGGAAGCTGAGCCAACAGGAGGCCACAAGCTTGAATCATCAAGCAAGACAGTTGCTGGCTTGCATAACCACTCCGTGAAACAAATCCCATAGGATTAGGAGTTTGTCTGCCTCTGCCCAATGAATCAGTGCTTGCCCCTGATGGGGAAGCTGGCAAAGCAGAACCTTGCCCCCCTGAACTAGTCGAAGGTCCATGGAAACCCTGATTAGATTGAGTAAGGGTTGCTTGTATGTGGACAATAATCTGTACAAGTGCTGTTACAATCTGTGCTGCTGTTACAGGGAGAGACATGATTTCTATGATTGCAGTTTCAAGAATGAGTTGTGTAGATGTGCCAGGATCTTGTATCTGATAGAATGCTTTTTGACCTTCATAGGCATTTGTTGACCCAGGCTGACTCGTTGGATTCCTGTTAATGATGGTACGCGCACTGTTGTTTGATGTATCCACTTTCGAGTGGCATTGAGGAATAACGTTATGCACGATATTAAATAAAAGAGATGCAAAGTACTCCAATGGCGGGCACATGGCATTTGACGCATTCACATGATGTGGAAATGACTCGGAGAATGGCATCTGGAAGATAGGTATAATTTAAGTAAAAAATGAAGGACCATCAAGGAGAATTTATAATGGAAGAGCATTATACCTTCTTTATATCAAGAACATTCAGTATTCTGAAGATGAGCTTTCCTGGAAGGTGTCCGTAGAAATACGCAAGTATATCACGAACAAACGTGACGTTTAATGGATAGTAATGAAGGAAAGTTGAATAAAATTGGAGAACTCTATCTGCTGCTTCTGCAGCATCATTTTCAATTAGCCTATAGATGATCAAGGGGATAACAGGGAGTAAACGTGCTGCGATATCATCGAAAAATGTTGGATACCTGCAAAAAAACAATAATTCATATAGCAAGAAAAATTAAAGAAGGATGAAGCAACATAACACATGCAAATAGAACATAGAACGAAGTTCTTTTCATTATGTCACCTTTCCTTCCATGACAAATAATTGCCAAGAGCCTTTTGCAGATCAATACGCTTGAACGGTCCAGTTTGAAGCCAATGCTCAGGCTTCCCCCTGTTAGCAACATAAAATTTTATCCTCTGTTGAATCTCTTGCCGTTCAAGTAAATTAACCTGAAATATTAAAACGCGAAAGCATTTTAGACTAACAGCACAAAGTCATACTAAATAGAACTAACAGACTCCCACAGATAAGTTGCAATTAATGTTGAGACTATTCATTTCTAGCATCATAGTAATGCTAATTTGCAAACATGCACATAATACATACCACAATGCGCAAGGCATGTGGATCATCATCACGGTCAATTAATGCCAGAAGCAAAATGTCCAACGGAAGCAACTCGTGGTTCCAAATAAAGTACGCCAGATTTGCACAGGCCTTCATTATAAGATCCTGAAAAAATTGAAACCAGATTGCCGAGTTGTGACAAATCAGAATATACAAAAGATACCACTTGACAAGAAATGCTTGGGTACATGATTGACAGACCACCATGCACACATAAAGGGATGTTCTTTGTCAAACCTGCAAGAGATGTCCATGCTGTAGCTCCATCTGCATATTATGCAGAAGGACATCCACCATCGCATATATATTTGCAGTCACTTCTTCAGGGGAAAATTCTCTGAGAACACGTCCCTGTAATCAGTAGGGAGAGACAGAAAGGATTAATGTTATTACTATGAAATAGTAGCACCCCATACCCTGCCTCGGGGGATTGGGTTTGTTGTTGTTGTTACTATGAAATAGTAGCAAGTGCTTGGCCAAATTAAAGTAATTGCCCAAAGATGTAGAATGATAACTTTACCAGGTTTGCGCTGTTAATGTTCTCAGGGTGGCCACGCATCTGTACCCATGCTCCAGCACAGAGATATTTCCGGTGTTGAGGAAAACTAGTATTAATATAAGTCATGACATAAGTAGGATTAGCTGATGGCGTGAGGAGCTGGGTACACTGATTGATAACAGTAGCTTCTGCCTGTGAATGAACATCATATACTCATTATCGATAAAAAAGAAAAAATTACAGTGTGGTAAGCATTTCAAAATTGAGTAAACCTTCAGTTTTAGCATACGTAATAGCCGTATTAGGTACTTTTTGGCTGTTTGCATAGCCATAACATGGTAAGTAAGATAACACGTGGTAGGTAAGACAACAAATAGTAAGAAAGACAACACATACCTGCTGCCATGCTTGGATTGATAGGCCTCTATTATCTATCCTCCCAATTAAGGCGTCACATAGAACAGGTGGGAAGTAACGCAGGGTCTTCCCTGACCAAGTGTGCTGGCTTGTGGCCAAGATTTGTTCTAACATTGTTTGAAGATAGAGAAGGTGTTCAGCATCCGCAATTCCACGAGTCTTGATAATAATTGCAAGATTCACTACAGTTATACGATTCAGTGTTTCTGTGAATTCAGTGGGCCCCTGCAAAAGAGTTATATTAGCTTAATAGTGAAGTTAATAGAAAAGTAAAGTTCTGTTTCCGGCACATGATCCTACCTTTCCTTCCTTCCTCACAAAAAAGAACTCTCTTAATGATAAAATGAGATTCATGCATAGGTTTTCTGCCAATCGAAAGACACGATGATCTCCGCGCTTGCCTTTTAGAGTAGAGAGAATTTTGGTAACATCATACATTAATGTCTTGCTCTTTCCTTGGTACCTACAAGGGTGCAAGTTTATATAGACAAACAAAAAACATTGAAAGGAGCATAGTTCCATCTACAATTACATATTTTAAGATATAAAGCTGCAAACAGCCATATAGCTCAAAGTGAATGAGATTAGTTAAGTTGATACATCTTTAATTACCTGTATAGGGAAAATAAACGGTAGTTGAGAATTTCAAGCACCAAAAGAGTAGCTGATGGCTTATTTAAGATAGATGGATTCCTCTGATGCAAATGCTGTAAAATTTTAAATTATAAGAGTGTAATTGAATGAGACATAAAGAAACAAACATGCAACAGAAGAAGCTTACACTTAAATGTGAACGGAACAACGAATGAGGTTGAATAAGTAGCAATCTGGTATATGTTTCGACCATCGCAATGTTAGGCACATGCTGAGTTCAGATGGAAAAACAACATATTAGACGTGGTGTCTATGTACATTAATTTATAAAAACAATCATACATCACTATTTAACTTGCCAAGCGAAGTTCATAAATACCAACACTATTTATCAGCTAGCTCCTAGTCACCCTGTTATATATTAACAAGCTTTTACTGAAGAAATTACCATATGAAAATCTTTGGTGCATGGAATGACATTATTTATATGGTACACGAATCGATTTACAATAGACATATGAGGTTATTATTAAATTTCCTAGAAACAATAAGATATAGCTGGTGATTATACTCCTGGTAAATGTGCCATTCGTATATTTTTCCAATTCGGCGGTTCAACCTATTATTTATCATTCATGGACGTTGATAAGATCCATAATTAACAAAAGAAAGATTCCTTTTAACATTCTAAATCTAAAATAGATAAATATAAGGAAAAAATAGTTATTTAATATATTTAGTAGTATTATCTATACTACACAAACAAGATATACAAATTAATAATAGATTTGATCTAGATTAAATGAAATTCATGAGTCAGTAGATTACTTATTAAATACATGTATATCTTAATTCAAATTATATTATATCTGAAGTGAATTATAGATACAATAAGTAAATTATTTACTTAAGATATGGAAAAGAAGCCGATATACTAGCAGATACTCCTCGTCACAAATATAACTGAGGAGAAAAGGAAAGTAAGGTTGGTTCGAATGAGGTGATGTTTGTTAACATTTAAGGGGCATATGACTGGCCATTAACTAAATTATCATGTGGGATTATAATCTTATTGCAAATAGAAGTAGATGAGGCAATTAAATGAAAAAACAATATGAGTTCAAAGTGGGAGAATAATGACCCTTTTACAGTGCATCTAATAGCCCTAAACAGTGAGATTGCTTGAGCATTTTAGTATGGGGCTATGTATTCAAATCTTGATAAAATTCTTGATTTTAAGTCTACAATGATTGAAAAATTATACAGCGCATATGTTTTTCGAAGTCTCTTGAGTGTAACCTTTTAGATAAGGCCACATTACTTTGTAATAATTGGAAAACTATTTTTCAGCTTTAAAATTAGCCATCTTTTCCATTAAACCAGCTTACAGACCAATACAAATAGAATATAATCAGCATAGAGATCTTTCTAATTAAATGGTGCAAGCGAAAAGAAGACTTGAACCTCCCCTGTCATGTTTCTGCAGCAACAGAAAAATGATAACTCTAAGTGGGTGTCTGGGATTGCTTATTTTTTCTGCTTGTGCTTGTGCTTAAAAATAAGTGCTTATAAAAGTACTTTTGAAACCGGTGTTTGGATTTGCTTATCTTATTAGAAATGCAATATGTTTGTAAAAATAATAATTTTAATATAAAATTTCAATCAAGTCATTGTAAAAGGTTTTAGGTTAAATATGAGAGCAAAAAGTCGTTTTTATTCAACATAGAATAACAAACACTGAATAAGCAGAAAACTGCTTTTATGCTTTTTCTAAAGCAGAAAAACAGGCGGTGTTTGGATGAAAAAGTGCTTTTCTGCTTTAAAAAAAGCATATAAGCAGAAAAGAAGAAAAAATAAGCAATCCCATTCTAAGGCTCCATTTTCTTATATCATTTCTCTCCATTCTGTGTATGTGGGTCGCTCCTTTATTCCTCCCCACATCATTCACGCACCATATATATGGGAACCAAAACGAAAATTGCAAATGGCCAAAAGTAAGTTTGGAAATACCCTAAAAAGTTAGTCTCGTCTCCAATACTAGAGTTACCACCGGCTTTATGTTGCTTATGTACTAGATGAGCCTAGATTTAAGCATGTCATTAGTTTGTTCTAAGTATTCGAAAAGTAACATAATGCAACAAAGACTTGAGTAATTGGCCGCAAAAGTTATATAGATTACCTCTCCAGAGAACATAGCCTCCTCCATCTGAAAAGCCAGCTTCAGACACAAATTTATTGAAAAACCAGACAACAGTGATATTGGCACAGGAGGAACTTCCCGCATCATTGAAATTCTCTCACTAGACTGTAGATTTGGTCCTGGTAAATCTGCATGCCCCTCAGATGTCAACCAACTCATGACAGTGTCAGAAGCAGGCTGTGCCATTGTGTAAGACACAACCCAAAACATTCCAATTGATCTATCATCCAAATTCGTATAGTCCATCATACGATCTCCTGAAAAAAAAAACACAAACTTGTTAACGGGGATACGAGTGTGTGACACTATTAAGTAATACTCCGTATTTGTTTATAAGAGATACTCCGTATATACCTTTGGTTACTTGCCTCCACCATTCATCTATCTGTTTTCCTTTCTGAAGCTGCTCACTATTCAAATATTCTCGGGTAGAAGAGTTCAGTGACCATATGCGAAGGTTTTGACAACTGCTTATGAAATCAAGCAAGATACTTTGGGGATTATTAGGATCAGAGCTACGATCTTCTTTATGAAACGACAAAATTTTTCTGGTTGTTTCCACCTACAATCAGACATCGATTTTAAGTTAAATAAATGAACTAAAGCCTGGATATGTTTATGGTTATCTTCTAAATATGAACTTAACAGATGTAACCTTTCTAGCGTCAGCATTTAAAGCATGCATAACAAGCTCAACCCGAATAATCTGCGCAAGCAACCATGTGACATGATTTGTCCTAAGAATCTGGTGATCATCTTCAGCTAGGCGTAAAACTAACTTGTCCACAAAATCAACGAAATCTATGCAACCACTTTTCACAAGGAAAAAGAATACATCTGAATAGACAAGCCACTCCTGCCAGCAATTTATCTCTGCATGAATGTGGGGGGAAAGGTATGTCAAAGCTTGGAAAACAATTTACCCAAAAATAAATAACGTATTATCAGTTACTAGGGCTTGCCATTTACCTGAATTTGTCAGCCTCAAGAGTTCAACAATTCTATCGATATTAGCCTCACAGATCATATCTGAAGTAAAGACAGCACCGGGAGTAGGTGCTTGTGGGTGTTGGCGGTTAGATGGTGCCACAAGAAGCACGCGCCTCCACCAATCAGGTGCTGGAGTACTACGAAGAGCATGTCTGATACAACGCAGGGCCCGCTCCCAGTCCAGACTTCCTCTCTGAATAGATACAGCAATATCCTACACATGCAACAGTCATGAGTAATCAACAAAACAAAGAGTCATGAGTAACTAATCGCGAAAGCTGATTACCTCCCCATGCAGCGGTTCACCAAGCACACTTGGATATGTTATAGGCGAATATCTCATGTTAATGGCTGCTTCACCTGAAATAGTAGTTGTAGCCTGAGATAGAAGGCGTTGATTCCCGAATGTTGGGCAGTGAATATGTTGATCCAACATTTGCATATGCGTAGCCATCATATCTCTTCTTCTGTGAATCTCCAAAATAAGCGTAAATAGTGCCTCATCATCGGAAATATTTTGCAAAAATTGTAGACCACTCCGTACTAATTCATAAAAGGGTACACGACATTTCTTATCATCTACCAAGAGCCAAATCACATCTAAACAATTGTGTAGCCATTCAAATAAAGCTTTATCTCGTTTCCATGATTTTATTCCATCAACTTCGTCACTCCCCGGCTGCTGCTGGTCCCAGTTGACTAACCAATTCATCATGTGGTTGAAAATTTCAGCATGAGTAGATGGTTTCAAATTGACTTCTAAGGCAGAAAAGATAATTTTGCAACACAACTGGCGCAAACTGCTTATAGCATTATCTCTTGTTAACATGTTGCTTCTTGATGCTGAATGCTGACCATTGTTGTTGATATCAGATTTTACAGGTGACAAAGCGGTAGTAGATTGTTCATTTACTGATTGAGATGGGGATCCGATACCATGAACGGATATTAATGGAGATGCGGGACTTGGAGCCTGAAAATTGGAAGTATTGGTAATTGTGGACGATGGTAACATTCCAGTTTGTGATAAAGATGTAGAAGAGACGGCAGGCTGTGGTGAAGCTACAGATGAGATACCAACTGACATTTCCGCAGATGAAACTGAAGAAAGAAGAGATGGTAGAAAAGTGTCCCAGTTTATGTAACCTATGTTGTATAAACTGCGCAAAGCAAAAAGTAAAAATTCTGCTCTTGGTGCATGATTACTACACTGGATAACCAGAGAGATAAGCACTGATTCTGACACGGCTCGTAATTGTTCCCGGTCCTGAAAAAGTAGCTCTCAACTATCAATGATTATAAATCAAGTAATTCACACATCTCGTTTACATTTTTATGTTTGATGCTTACAGGAAATTGATTCTGAAGCTGCTCAAAATCCAGAAGAAATTGTTCGTTGCGGGGAGGAAGATCTCTGCTGAGAGCAGTAACTCGCTTCTGTGTCTTGTTCCTGTAGGTAATTTCATCGCCAAAGTCCATGTATCAAAAAACTTTGGATACTGATTGTAAGAGAAACATGGGATATGAAAGAGAGTGAATTCAACGACTGGTAACAGAGATGTAGTTGTTCTTAACAGGTAACACATTAAAGTTACAGGACAGTCTGTCGAGATAATGATGATATTATGGATTAGAAAATGGAGTCCTTGGGAGAGGTTTCCCTGTATGGTATTTTCATGTTCCTCCCTCCCTTTGTGCAAATCTATGGCTACCAAACTCTATTTGCTAACGACTAAATATGTGATTTGAAACGATTTCTCACTTTATAATTAAATTCACTCTATAATCGAAGCAAAACAGCTAGGGTGTGTTTAGTTGAAAGAAAACACTAGCTTTTCTTCATCTTCAATCGTTCAAGGCAAATTGTGCTTCACAAGTCAAGAAGATTCAATTAATGCTTATATTGAACTTCATAGTATAACAAAATTGTAGCATTACAGTCTTAATTACATGACCGTTTCCAAGTCAAGAATTCATCGAGGTCAATGACAATTATAATGGTGTAAAAAGGTTTAGCAATAATGTTTGGTCAGCCTATCATACGAGGGATATCTTAGCTGTAGAATGTGATTTCTCTCGAAAACCTTGTCGAAGCTACACACAACCTGACCTAGAAATATTGGTTACTATATAAACTCAGATAAAATATATACACTACTACCAGAGGCCTTTGGCCTAGCGGTATATGAATGTGCCCATCGATCAAGAAGTTGTGGGTTCAAATAGATACACTAGTTTCAACATATAAAATTCACGAATGAACAACGTAAAACGAACACATTCGACATTAAAATTCCAAGCTAAGTAACTTCTAAAGTGCATATTTCTAAAACAAAAAGTAAAAGTGTAATACATACGGAGGCTCTCGAACGACATCATCGCGACCACTTCTCTGCAAAAACATTAAAAAAAAAAAAAAAACAATTAGCTAAGTAAAAAATATATACATAAAAATAGACATTCAATTTAACAAAAATTAGCAAACATACACCGAGATATAAGTTAAAGAGGTCGATTATAGCGGGTCGGGCCGGGTGAAACTGAAAAGCCCTAGCAGCAGCTCTATGGTGGCTCTGATCACCCATTTCTACTGGATTTGGTGACTGAGTGGTTATGGATGATGTTAATGGTAGGCTGGCGCCGCCGCCGCTGGCTGCCGGAGCTCGGAACATATTCTAGGTGATTTATAGTTTTGGAAAATTGGTGTTTTTATATCATAAGTGGATTATAGTGCTGCAAGTGAAAATTGGAGTGTTTGACTTTTGAAAACAATTTATTTGAGTTTTTGACTTTAGTTAAACTGGAAACTTTCAAAACCAAAGTCTAACTTAAAAGGGTGTTTAGAATAGTTTGGTTTTATTATTTTACATTAGGGCTAATGATCCCTGCTGCAAGTAGCAGGGAACTATACCTGCTGTTAGCATTCTCTTAACATTATTAGGCTTCAATTACAAGTTTCTTTTAATCCCTACGCTTCAATTGTTCTTTCTATGTCTTTAACGTGTGAAAATTTAGTTACAAGCCTCTTATTTTAGAAATCATTAAGTGCATTTTGTCATTTCTGTGGTATTATCTCATAAAAAGAAACAACAGTTGCAGTGAATAATGGAACTTGTAATAAGAGGCTTGTAACCAAAATTTTCAAACCTTAATGACATAGAAAGCACACTGAAGCGTAGGGATTAAAAGAAGCTTGTGATTGAAGCCTAATAATGTTAAGAGAATGCTAACAGCAGGTAAGGTTCCCTGCTACTTGCAGCAGGGATCATTAGCCCTTTACATTAAGACAATTTTAAAAACCCACCCTCATTTTTTTTTTCTAACTATTAATATATTTTAAACAGTTAATCGTTAATTGAAAAAACAAATATCATTACGACGAGCATTTAATTACCTTTCTATAGATAATCACTTTAATATACTTTCAACAAATTATTTTTTTTCGTGTTTTTCACGTTTTTTTTTTTTTTTACGTTTTTTTCATTTTTTTTCGTTACTGAAATTTACATGAAAAAATCACATGTGATTAAACAGTATTTTGAATATTCTAATAATATCATATGTGATTTAACACTAATATCACATGTAATATTCAAATTAGTGTTTAATCACATGTGATTTTTTTCAAACAAATTTCAGTAACGAAAAAAATATGAAAAAACGTGAAAAGACGAAGAAAAAATTTGTCGAAAGTATATCAAAGTGTCCATCTATAGAAAGATTGTTGTTCCCAATTCACTATCGTATAAAACAGTTAAGTATTTAAACATAAATAATAGTGAATCAATGACTGAAATGACATAAGTAAAAACACACTGATAAATTTTCAACATAATATTCTTTATTAGAAATGAATCAAAAAGAATACATTACCCAAGTACTTGCGGAATAGTACTTGGGATTGAAATGACAAAGGGTTGGTACTCCTCACTCAAAAGCTTAGGTTAAGTCTGAGCACAACTACTATGGAACCATTGAAATATCTCGGGGACTGAGTTGTGTTGGAGGAGTGAAAGATGGCTTGTGTGTGTGTGTTTTACAATTCAAGCTTAAATCTTTCACTCCATCTCTTATGCTATTTATACAAGTATGAGTATTAACTTTATCCTAAGTGACAATCGACATTTCTGAAGACAAAATCTCATGTATTTTGTCTACATTCTAAAGACTATTCTAAGTAAGAGACAAGACGCTTTCCATAAGTCGGTGATGACACCGAGCCCGATCGTTTGCCATTCGGGAAAGTTGACTTTGGTTGATAAGGACTTCGCCTTATCTCGATTCAAACTTATCCCGCCTGTCCCGCTCATTCTTGATCTTCATTGCCTTGATCTTCTACTTGGTTTGTCTTGATGTAAGTAGTTGATGAGGAGTTTAGGGATTCGATGAGTTATTGTCATCATTCACCGAATCCACCATCTCTTCTTGACTCGATCTTCACCTTTTAAGTTCCGCCTGCGAGTGGATATACTTTTCGCCTCTTCTGAGTATCTCGAAGATGGCTCATTTGAGAGACTATGCACTCATTGACTGTTAGTGTTTAATGGTCTAAACACTTAAGGTATTTTCTATTCAAATCCTAGACTTAAGGGTTTGGGTATTTATTGAACCCAATGAGTCTCCCTATTGGATATACAAATAGCCTAAGTGTTTGATCGATGTAAGTGAGCAATTGGCTTTTTTACACTGAATGTACTAATAAACATAATAAGGAACACTGAATATTTTAACAAAAACATGCATCGTTTATTGATCAATTACATAGTTCCTATCACTAGTACAAAAGATAAATGATAATGATGTTAATCAAGATGGATCCCCAGTGCTTCAAGCTTGACTTTCTTTGTGATGAGTGTTTCCCTGTCGGGATGCTCTCTTATCTTGGCGTTTAAGTCAGCACATAACTTGACATTTGCAGGAGTCTGAATTTGAGAGGCCACTGGTATGTAGCTCAGCATTGTAGCCACACCTGCCTGATCAATGTCACTCCATCTTTGGAATGTTGGGTTTCCATAGACATCAATGAAAAACAGTCCTCTTTCAGGCTTTTCAATCACAAGACAGTTTACAAACTTCACACCTTCAGGTAGCTCCCTATTACATTCCAGTCCAAGCACTTTGATCTCAGGCTGGAACTCAACCTCTTCGTTTTCCCCTGTGATGATTGAGGTGGAGATCCTTGAGGTCTTTATTAAAGCGAGCTAAATTCCATATTCTTGGTGCTTCTCGATCTTTCATACCTTTTGCTAAGCATTTTCATCGACTCCTTAACCACCGTATTACGCTTCTTTTCAATGATAGGACCAAGCTCGTCGAGTTTAGTGATCCCAAAGTTAGTGGATTTCAGGGATCATGAACCTCGAAGTGTCTTTATCAACCCCCAGAGACATTCATTGCGCTGGTTTGGACTTGGGATGATTACGGCGTCGATTATTTTCTCGAGCGACCTTCCGCTTGTCATTGACGATTGTAGTGGTCAAATCTTTCTTACTGATGGATGCGACTCTTTTGTTCTTTCATTTAACCTCTTTCTCATTTCGACCATTTGAGTTGCTGAGCATCCTTGAACTTCGTCTGCTGACCCTTTTCAAGCTTCTAGGATCAATTCCAATGTTCTCGACTTCCTCAAGAACAACTTGTACCGGTGCTTCTTTGCTCTTTCTTTCTTCCTCGGCTAGTTTCCTCCTCCTTTCTTCCTTAGCAAGATAGGCACTTAGCTATTGTGGAGTGAGCGGTACTCGGTGTTCTTAGATCATATAGGGATCTTCTCGAGCTCGTGTGTTTTCATTATTGCCTTTCCTTTGTCCCGGCACGAAGAAGATGATGCTACCAATGGTGGTGTTGTTGTCATGATTGTTGTTGTTGGTGGGATGATGATAAGGGTGTTCTTTGGCCGGTAGGATTGATGATATTGGTGTTGCAGAGGCGGTTGGTGGCTCCCCTCGGTGTGAGAGGAGTCTCTTGATGGTCTTCTCCCCTCAACTTGCGGCAACATCGGTGAGAGCAAGAGTTGCCTCGGACACCGGGGAGTTGGTGTTGCTTGATCTTTGAAGGCTTGGTAGATCTCTGTGACCATAGCCTTAATGTCGATTGTATCCTTCGAAGACCCGGTGACTTTTTCGCAGATTAGCTGAAAGTTCAAAGGCGCTCATTCGAGGCCCAAGATTCCAAGCCATTGAAGATGGTGCCTTAGCCAAAGTAGTCACTGAGCATCCAGAGAACCAGTGTAGCTCAAGAGATTGGATGAAGATTGAAGACCACGAACATTGGCGCTTTGAGCATGGTGATAAGTTCGGTGATGCTGGAGGAATTTTCGAGTAAGCCTCGAGCCTCCAACACTTTGGAGTTGAGTGTTGGGTCTTCTTTGATCGAATCCACGATTTCATCAATCTTTGTCGCATAACCACGAAGGTGCTTTAGAAATTTAACGATTTTCATCCAATCATGAAGATGTTGGTACATGAGATCTCTGTGTTCATCGGTGTTTGCATCAAAGGTTTGTACCTCGACTTTCGGATCTGCATAGTGGCGGCAGCTTGATGTGTTGATCCCATAAAGTTTGAAGAACCCGCAGTATAGCTTCCTTGAAGCTTTAATGATCCACATAACAAGTTGCCTCTCAGCGATGGAAGAGTATTATCAAACTTTCGAATTCTTGGGACGGAAGATGCGAAGAGTCGAGTCATTATCTTGAGTGGAAAGGTGACTCTTTAGGCTCTTGTGGATCGGTGATGCTCTTGTTCGGTTTGAACATCAACGTCCACTTCTTCTCCTGTGATAGAATTTCATCTTCACTTTCGACTTGTTCTTCATCGGAGAATATAATTTCGTTAACCTCGGAACTATCAAGAAACCAAAGGTGGTGATGGGTTCCATATCGTGGTGGTTTTAATCCTCCGAGTCTTTGTCCTCCGTTGCTCCTTGACATCGATGGGTTTTTCGGTGATATCCTAAGCGATGGCGGTGAGATCCCTATCGGTAGGTTGTTCGAGTTCCTCTAAGTCTTTGGGATCATTCGATTGGCCTCGACAAAAGTCGTGATTTGCGAATGTCCTCCTCGAGCAATGTGGAAGCGCTCTCCTACCGGTAGGTTGTATGTTTCCTACGGATCTTGGGAGTAGTAGTTGGGACCAAGGGCACCGATGTGATGTATCGGTGTCCTTCGTTGTCACGGGGTGGATGTTGTTTGGTCACGGTGGGTGGCGGATCGATCTGGGGCTTTCTTTCCCTTTTGGTCAGTGCTCCCAAAGCCTTAGGGCCCGAGACTTGGGTTTGGTCTTAGTCCCATCGAGACTTCCCTTTCTCTTTTAGGAGCGGGGTTTGGAGACCTTGAGTCCCTTTGGTTGTTCTGACAACCATATGGGCCACAATTCTATTTCAATGACTTGGGATGGGTCTTTTGAAAATTAGATTGACTCGGGATACCGAGTAAAGCGGTGTATTTGTATTCACGAGAGTAATTACAACCCAAGAACACTTGTAAAAGCACATGAGACAAACCTAGGGTATGAAACGTATTTCGCCTAGATTTGCTCGATAGCAGGTTACGAGATCACCGTAAATGATCTCACTAATGTCGACAGTGACCCCATTCATCAAGCGGTATGCCACCATCAACCGAATAGAGTTAACTTGTTCATTGGATGAGTGGTTCCCACGAGAACCCGAATCACAAATGTGAGCAGGATCTTCCAAGCCGCAGAAATGAGTTCTTGGTGATCGGGTTACATCCAAAATTTTGGATCCAAAACAATTTGTTTCGACCCATCTTTAACTGTGGAGGATTCGGGATGGGCAACATAGACTCCATTATTATAGTCTAACCTGTTGAAGTACAAAAGTTTTATAGTCCAGGTGGTGATCTTTCCCCATTAAGCATGAATTTGATGAGATACTCCGAGGAAGTGCGAGGTCGATCTCATCGGTTGAGGGTGTCGGGTCATAGGCCATTCTCTGTGCCCAAAACTCCTTGAGGAGGTTTTGATGCGAATCGATGGGGGCCGAGTAAAGGCCTTTTTCAGTGGGCGGTTGAATAAAAACTTCATTATGTCCTTATAGGTTGGGACATTTGGGGGGCATTCAAAATTGCCTATAACATTATTTGTTTTAAATTCAACATTACTTAGATCCCCTACCCACTGTGGTGCAAAGTGAAGAAGTTGTGTTCTTGCCATTTCCATTAAGAGTTTTAGGGTTTTGAAAAGATTTTTGACAAGAACTATCAAGGTGTTTTGATGAAAAACCTTTTGTAAATTTGTTACAGAGAAGATTTTCTTGTTAAAACGGGTTGATTATTTTGAAAAACACACAAATTTTCTGGGTTTGAGAAAGAATTTTGACAGCGTTTAGCTTCAGAAAATTATTTGTGTGTGTTTATGAGGTTTAGAAGGGGGTATTTATAGAGTGGTGAGAGGGGTAAATCTTGTATAAATGAGGATTTGTAAAGTCATTTTTTGAAAATTTTTGAATCTCCTCATTTAATGCCACCACTCCACTACCAGCAGTAAAATCCTGGTTTTCAAGGGAACAGTTGCAGTGCACAGTAAAAGTGCATTCTGCAGTAATAAAATATCTTAGGATATTTCATGTAAGATGAGGCATTTAATGCCAAGTGGGATGAGGTAAGGTGATGAGAGACCCTTGACTTGGATGATAGTAAGACACAGAGACATATATTCCTATATTAAATTGGCATGGTTACCAACCTAGGACATTTAAGTAACTGATACTTGGTGCATTTAGTTACTCATTCAATGCTCAATGTCAAAGTCAGGGTCCCCGAATGAGTCTTACTCATTCGGTGAGAGGTTGTTTTGGGGTTTTGTTCGGGAGGATGAACCATTTTAGAAAACTTATTGAGATTGGGATTGGTTTTCGTGTCGACTTTCAATGTCTAGCATTCCCAATTCAACTTTCGAGTCTCTGAAGGTAGGTTCATCTAAAGGTTTGGTGAAGATATCGCAAGTTGATATTCAATAGGGATGAAATGAAGTTTTATGTCTCCTTTCATTATGTGGTCCCCGATGAAATGATATCGATATCAATGTGTTTGGTTCTTTGGTGAAGGGCGAGGGTTGTTGGAGATTGCAATAACACCGGTGTTATCACGAAGATGGGTACCATTTTGTAATGGATGTCATAGTCACCGAGTTAACTTTTCATCCATAAGACATTGGCACAACATCCTGCAAAGACAACATACTCGACTTCGGTGAAGACATAGCCACCGATTGTTGCTTTTAGCACTCCAACAAACCGGTTTTCCTCCAAGAAATTGACAGGACCACGAGGTACTTTTACTCGTCCATGTTCGACCCAACATAATCAGTCAAAATATCCTTTGAGGTCAAACCACGAGCACTTTGGATAGTAGAGTCCAAGGCTTGGAGTTCCTCCGGTATATGAGTATTCTTTTGGTCAGCGGTGAGATGTGATTCTTTGGGATTTGGTGATATCTTGCTATTAGACATCTTGAGAATTGTATATCCAGTGCAGGCAGTAAGATACATCGGTGAGCCAACAATCCCACGAAGTGGGTTTGATTGACCGATTGCAGGTGAGATCGGGTCGAAGGTTGTTAGGAGGGACCATTGGTGTCTTCATGAAGCACAATCAAATATCTCATATTTCTTCAAGAGATTTTGGTGTATTTCTCTTGGTGATGGATATTCCTTTATCGGTTTGCACGATTTGTAGTCCAAGGAAGTATGTGAGTTCACCCATCATGCTCATTTCAAACTTCTTTGTCATCAGTTTTTCAAACTGTTTGCAAAGACTATAGTTTGTTGAGCCAAAGATGATGTCATCAACATAATCCTGGACCAGTATCACATCTTGCTTTGTCATGTAGATAAACAATGTGTTGTCCATCTTTCCTCTG
Source organism: Chrysanthemum lavandulifolium (assembly GCA_022545495.1). Lineage (NCBI taxonomy): Eukaryota > Viridiplantae > Streptophyta > Magnoliopsida > Asterales > Asteraceae > Chrysanthemum > Chrysanthemum lavandulifolium. Next base: position 104,637,977 of record CM040246.1, read on the forward strand.
ACAAACTTGTTTTGAATCAGGAAGGCTGAGAGAGTTTCATACCATGCCATGGGAGCTTGTTTAAGTCCATAAAGGGCTTTGTCAAACTTACTGAGACATAGTCGGGGTTCACTACTCTCAAAGCCGGAGGTTCTTGAATATACACATCTTCCTTGAGTTCACCATTCGAGAATGCACTTTTACATCCATTTGGTAAACTTTGAAGTTCATGTAGGTAGCAAATGCTAGGAAGATCTGATGGCTTCCATTCTTGCAATAGGAGCAAATGTCTCATCATAGTCAATGCCTTCTTGTTGATTGTAACCTTTGGCTACAAGTCGGCTTTGTTTTTAATGGCGGTGCGTTTTCATCGCTTTTGTTTACGAAAACCCACTTCATTCCTATGACAACGACATCCCGAGGACATTTGATCAAGGTCATGACCTTGTTTTTATCAAGCATTGAAGTTCTTCTTGCATGGCTTGAACCCGGCTTGGGTGTTTTAGAGCCTCGGTGACACTTTTGGGTTCTATTTGTGATAGTTAATCGGCATATAGACATTCATTGGTGAAAATTGCGATTAACTTAGCGACCATGCTTCTAGTGAGCATGCCTCGGTGGGTTCACCAATGATGTTTACAAGCTCGATGTTACGAGATTTTGTCCACTTACTTTGTGGTCTAGGATGCGAGCTTGAAGAGGTCACTAGAGACTCGGGAGTGAGTTCAAAACGAGGAGCCATAGGATCATTAAGATCATCTGTTGAGATTTCTTGTTTAGGTTGAGGTTCTTGAATAATGGGTTCTGAACATTTGGTTCAATATTACCTATCAGCGGGGACCGATTGATTATCAATGAATTCACCGATGGTTGGTTGGGGAAGGTTGTGAGTAAGACATAATATGAGATGTCGATCGACTTGGTATGAGGAATTGATTTGATGTTATACTCATCGGGAGGTATAACAACTCGTAAATTTCCGGATTATTATAATAATATTTATTACGTCAGAAAATGCAAACCGGCTACTTTCCGACAGATGTGAATATTTAGATTTAAAAACGAGAGGTTATCTCGTTTCTTTACAAATAAGACACCGCACACACGATACTTGTCCACAAAGTATCCGTATAATAAAAGTGAAATTTATTATTTTCCAAGTTAAAATTTAAGCATTGTTGGGGATTATGTGAGTAGAATTTCTCTGAGCATTCTTTAGAAGGCAAAGCGAATCTGCAAGATGTAATTCTCTTGAAGAGTTCAAGCATTGCCGTGTTATCATTGAAGGGTGAAAGTGACTAGGATCACCATGCGCCTATGAATTAAATGCTCACTCATTATTATCTTTGAACGCCCAAGGTTGCATGGGCGGTATTATTAGACTACTCTATATTTGTTTAATGTTTTAGTCATTAAATGCATGCAAACATGTTTAGTCGATTGAGTAGTAAGAGATTAGGGTTCCTTGTTTATAAAAGGAACCAAATAGTTTGTAATAGATAACTCATCCGAAACATAGAGTTTCGATGAATAAAAGATCCATAGAGGATCTAAGTGTTCTTAGTTATAACATCTTGTGTTTACTTTCCGCTTTAGAATACAAGTGTTAGAGGCGTGTATTAGTTTGCTTATGATTACATATGCAACACTAACGATCCACGAGTGCTTAAGATCCGTCAAGGTCCGAGAGTTTCAACAAGTGGTATCGAGCCTCGGGAGAGTCTCTACGATCATCGAGAACCTTATTTACCTCACCCCATACAACCAAAATCATATTTACAATGCAGAACCGATGATGAATCGAAGTCACCACCAACAACATCAAACACAACACCACATCTATGCAACAACCGAGTCTATCCAACAAGAATGGTAAGTTTCCTTACCTAAAGAAAGAAGAGTATGATCTATGGACCATGAAGATGCAGAATCGGATCTCCAATATTGATTGGAATCATGGGAGATTGTGAAGAATGGCAGCAGTCTAAAGAAGACCATTCCGGATCTTGATGGTAAGTTCACCATTGCTCCTCCCAAAATCTGTGAAGAGATTCTTGCGGTACAAAGAGGGCACAAGGTAAGAACCATCCTTCTTTAATCCATTCACGAAGATCACTTAGGTGATTTTCACCACATGGTTGATGCTAAGGACATCCGGATGGCTCAAAGCAAGGTTTGGTGGGAACGAAGAGTCCAGGAGGATGAGGAAGTCTATGTTTGAGACAACACTTCCAAGAGTTCAACATCTCGAGGAAGAAGGTATCCATGAGGATATGACAGTTTCACAAGATTCTCGAGTCACCGAATCACCGAATGCAAAGCGACAATGATGATAGCAACTCAAAGTTCCTTCGATCTTTGCCTCCATCATGGTTACATGTGAGCATAGCCCAAAAGCTAAAGGTGGGTGGACATGCTCACTTTGATGAGCTATACAACAAACTCGAGCTCTTGAACGTGATGTCGATCTCCTACCGTGCATCCTCTTCTCGGTCATTCACCTTTGTTGGGACATCTCACTCCAATATGATGATGCATGCTTCAAGTCCATCTTATATGCCATCATCATCTTATCGTCCCACTCCTTCACATCCTCAAGCCAAAGTCGGCGGTATATTGGAGGATGTGCTTCATTCATTTGTTGCGATTATGATACTCAAACATCTTGTTTATGAAGATTTTGACCGGTGGACCCACTTGATATGGAAGAGATGAAGTCGAAATGGCGGTGGCCATGCTTTCGATGGATATCAAGAGGTTTGAGGAGAAGGTCGGAAGGAAGTTTGGGTTCAAGGAAAGGATCCACTCGTTTTGACAGGAGAAAGGTCAAGTGCTTCTCTTGTCATCGATGGGTCACTTCTCGAGGAGTGCAAAGACAGGAAGAGTGGAGAAAGTACTAGCTACAATACCTATCGCCAGAATCGAGAGGAGCTAGCACTTGACCACTAGTCACCATGGATGAGCAGTCAAATGGGCCGCACATGAACTCATGACTAAGGAAGTCACGTCTGAGAAGCTTGGATTGTTGGCAAGATGCACTTCGAAGATAGGCATGATCGGTTTGCCTTCATGGGTCTTTCTCGGTACACAATCAGATATTTGGTTGTAGTGAAAGATACAATGAACTGAAAGAAGCTTATGATACTATGAAACCTAAGTACAATGCATGCTATGTTGATAATGAAGCTTATAAACTCTCGTTAAAAACATTAGAAAGACAAAAGGTTTGGTTTCGGAAGAATCGATAGCTTATGAAGAAAAGATTAAGGTGCTACAATTTGATTTAGATATTGCTAATATTAACGTTAAATGCCTTGAAAAGAAAAAGTCGATACTATCATTCGAGAATCTAGAGCTTAAAGAAAAACTTGCGAGAGAAATAGCTAGACAAAAACAATGGTTGATATCGGTGACAATCTAGCTAGAGAACTCTATAATAGTCAATCTGTGAACTCGGGAATAGGCTTAGGTTTTCGTAAGTATGTAGGATTGGAAGCTAGAGTGCGATGGGCGAAATCTACACCGCAGCTTAGAACACTATAGAAAGGAAGGTGATTTACATGTCGTCCCTGGACCCATTAGAGGTGAATTCATGCCCACTAACTTATCTATCATCGCTGACTTTGATGGATCACACCATTTGTATGGCGAAAAGTCAAATGACTTACTGACTCGGATGCTTCATCTTATGACTTTGTCTCTTTCTCCGACAAAGACAATTCATCGGATCAAGGGTCTTCGCTAGTGTGATTCAAATGAGAAGTCGACCTTCCCAAGCCCTCACTAAGCCTACACCCAAGCTCGCACCCAAATCTATCTACAAGCCTTCTAGGATAGCTCAAGTGTCCACTTCAAACCTGTTTCTCCCAAGACTTGTCTTTTCAATCTTTGCATAATTTGTCTGTTAAAAACAATTCCTTTAATGTTTCTTGTTTAAGTACTTCTACCTGTAATCGAACATCTTCTTTGTTGAATACATCTTCCAAAAGGAAGACTTGTTTTGTTTGTGGAAGTAAACTTCATTTAATTAAGGATTGTGATTTTTATGAGCAAAGATTGGGTGCATATACTCCTCAGCAGAAACCTAGACCATTGTGGACCAATGTTAAGAAAATTCCACCTTATGTCCCACAAGCTAGAACTGACTCTCCTTGGAGGAGATCAACTGATAGACCTCATGTGCAACCTATTAGCCCATATTTTAAACATGGTTATTGGCCTGCATATGTTGACTCTATGAAAAATAGGAAAGGATGGAGGGGCACTACTGACAAATCGGTCAAAACTTCAACAAGTTGTTCTTGGAAGGATAAAGAACCAAAATATTACTGGAAACCCAAGAACAATGGTGGATCTTTCTCTTCCCTTAACTGCAAAGTTTAAGGGGAGGCATATGCCTCAGGGGAGGATTTCATAGTAAACTTTGTATATATGTTGTTTGCTAACACCTGTTTGTTCACTGTTTTTGTCTGTTTTGTCTCTGTATTGTGTGTTTCTCTGAATTTGTTTTGCAGTATGCCCTGTTCAGTTAACTCCTCTAGTGTGGTCCTTTGGTATATGGTCTAGTAAGCTCAAATCTTGTTTCCTCCGAAAGCTAAGTAATGGAGTGAGCAATTGGTTTCTCTCAAGATAAAATCTCGGAGACAAGTATTGAAGTTAAAAGTGTTTGTTCATTCATTCAAATTACGACTACGACTTACAATCAACTTCAATGCAACTACAAGAAAAGAGCTATTCTACTTATCCTAATCTAGTACATATCATCTATTCCAACATCTAACATAATGTTGGATATGCATGATCGCACACATCTTTCACACTAGATGTTGGATATGCGTTTGTCAAATCTTGCATAACCACCCATTCCTTCTATATTTATGGATGGATATGCATGACCAGTACGACGAAGAAGCTAAGGATCAAAATGGAGAGGATGGATTGATGCAAACGTTGATGATGACGATGACCACACATGATGATGGAGAAAAATAATATGTCCTTTGTGCTTCATCTATTCATTTCAACCAAAATGCAATCCACCCACCCTCCTTAAGCCCTTCCCTTATACGATGTGTGTTGATGCACCAAAACATGGTGCAGAAAGACTAAGAACCACCCCTCTATCCTTAGGGAGTGGCGGATTTCGGGCTCGTGGCCTTCGTGGAGGCTGAGGTGCTGGAGGTTGGAAGTATGTTGTTCTCTCCTTACTGGAGTTATCAGAATCATCAACAGGAAGGGAAGGCTCATTCACAACAGCAAGGGGAGGCTTTTTCACTCTCTTTGAAGTTGCTTCCTCATCTGAGTCTTCATAAGGAGATACATAAGAACTTAAGGATGAGCCCCTTGGACTGCTTGCCAAATAATTTTTCTTCCACCTTTCAAAACTGCTTTTGGAGGGTTCGTTGTCCTCTGAAGAAAGTATGATTGGGTTGGAACTACTCATGGTTGAATGTGATTAATTTTGGGACATTGATGAAACTAGGGTTTTGTTATGATTTGGGGATCTTTGTTGAAGTGTTGTGTGTGCATTGGGATCATTTTATAGACGGATTCGAGTTTCAATGGGAGTTAATGCGAGTGGTTGGCACAGTAACTTTCTAGAATATTACCGAAGATATTTTTATCTTTGATGGTTGCTGCTGAAGTGTATTGGTTCAGCAGATTGACCATCTGTTTCTGCTGAAGCTTTACACTTTCTTTGGTCAAGTTGAAATACACGTAAGCGACGGTCAACCAAACGGTCTAATTCCTTTGACTATACCTTGGGCAACCACTACCACTTCGCCATTCACATTCTTCCACTTCAAAACAACCCAATTCCCTCTCCTTCATCCAATAACTCTTCATTACAAGCCTCATCACCCTAAAATCTCAAATCATCTCATGGCGCTTGAATTTAAGAAGGACCACAACAAAGTTGCTTTTCTGGGAAAATCTAAAGATGATGAATTGTATGAACCAATGGTGGAATTCTTAAAAGATCGAAGATTTGCTATGCTCAACACATTCTCCGAATGCAATATCCGAATCACTTGTTACTCGGTTTTGGGCATCCGCCAAAACGGTGAAACAGAGATTGTGGCTACGATTGACGAACAGAGCATGTGGTTACGGAAGAGACGATAAGGAGGAAGCTTCACTTGGAAGATGCTGATGGAGTATATCACTCTAAACAGATGGAGGTGCTTACTGGGCTGAGAGCGATTGGCTATCAGGGTTCAAGGACTGATATGTGGCTGAAGAAGCATCTTTGCCCTATGTGGAGGTTCTTGGTTCACACGTTGCTTCAGTGTATTAGCAACAAGTCAGGAGGATGGGACCAGTTCTCTACCCAACTGGGATGTGGTATTGTGTGTCTTTCCCAAGGGGTTACTTATAATTTTTCTAAGTTTATTTTTGAAAACATGATTGAGAACATTCAAAAGAAAAAGAATAAGTTTTTAATGTACCCTAGGTTTCTGCAAATGATTTTAGACACCACTTCCCAAGTCCAATCCTTTTATGCCGTAGGAGCTCTGTCAGCCAAACTTTTTGCCTCTATGAGAACTAACTTTGAGGGGGCACATTTTCCCTTGACAGAAGCTATGTTGCCTCAAGGCAATGTGGCTGCTGATGAGGAGAATGTTGCCAACATCCCACCCTCTTCACCTATTGCTACTGATGGCCATCCATCAGTCAATATTGATGAGGGCCCCTCCTTTTCTGCTGAAGCTTCTCATGTTGCTCCAGAGCAGCCTCCACCAACACCAAATCTATCACATTGTCCTAGTCCACCACCAGCACATGATCCTCTTGATGATTTTGGGTCTGGTCTATACAGAATGGCCTCACCTAGCCCTCCTAGGGTACCTGTTGATGAGGTATCTCCTCATGTTGAGAATGACCATGTTTCCACTGAAAGGTCCAATGAGGCTCCCATTACCACAGAGCAATCTGCTGGTGGAGCTGAGGACCCCATTACTCTCACATCTGTGTATGATCTTGTGAACAGGTATGCAGCTGAAGTGTCCAGTCTGAAAAAGGAACTTGCAGAGACCAAGTCTTCTCTTGGTAGTAAGATTGAAGATCTACAGAGCAAAGTTAAGGACCTTGAGAACAGACTTGAAAAGGAAACCAAAAGGAAGTTTGTGGTTTCTTCTGAGGAGGAAGATGATGAACCTCATTTTGGGTCTCTTGATATATTAGCTGATGTGTCTCTTAATGATCCTTCATCAGTAATTACAGAATCTTCAAAGGAGAAGGATCCTGTTCTTTACAAAAGGAGAAAGAGATCTTACTTGAATAAAGCAACTACTGAGTATCCAAAGAACCAGAGTGTGTCAAAGCTGCATCTGCTGATACCCCAATGGAGGATGTTGCTGCTGAACTTGGTCAGTCTTCTGTCTTCCAAAAACCTTCAGTGTCCACTCCTGCTGAAGCACCCCCACAACATGTTTCTTCTGAAAAAGACTTGGGTGTTTCTACTGAGATTCCTGTTATCAATATTGCTGCTGGTGATTGTGCTAAGGAGACTGCTGATAAAGGAAAAGGTTTACTAGTAGAAGATGAACTTGGTCCAGACTTGATAAGTGAAGAGGAAAGACTAGGACAAGAAAGTCGGTTGGCTGAGTTTGAGAAGTCTAAGGAAAGTGAAGTATTGGCTAAACAACTTGAAGCAGAGGATGTCTCAACCTTAACTCCTGAGAGACGAAGAGAATTGGATGCATTACGTGTTCGGATGCTCGCCAATCATTGGGATGCTTACACTCGAGCAAGTCATAGCAAACCCTTCACTTGCTCAGAGTATCTTAGGAACAGACTTCCACAGTGGAAATTTTGTGGATTTGATGATGGCTCGTGGAAGACAAATGAAGAAGGAAGCAGCTGAAAAGAGGAGAGCCATCAAAGCTCAAAGGAATAAAGATAAACCTCCTACTAAAGCTGAAATGAGAATTGTGGTGAAAAACCAGAGCTCATCTCTGTATAACTCTGGGTTGTCAATGAAGCAAGTCAAGGCTTTCCCGATCATATTTTGACTCATAAATATAATCAAATCATGAAGCTTTATTCTTCTGACACTTCAAGCTTAAAGAGAATTGTCGGTAATTCGGTGCCCCTAAGGCCAAGAGGTCAAAGACACCGAGATTGTGGACAATTTTGATGTTGTGTCATGTCCTCCAAAGTCTCTCATCAAGCTACCATAGAGACTACACACTCATCCGAAACAAATCAATCTGTTGAACCCTATGCTTCCTCTAAGCAATTGTCATGTTCTCTTCCACCCTAACCATTGCATCTCACGAGGCGTAAAAGATATTTTGGATAGGAAAGATAACAAGGTTCTTTCACGAACCATCTATGGTTTCTGCTGAAACTCCTACAGAGATTGCTAGTTCACCTGACAAAACTTCATCTGCTGAACCAGTTGCCATTTCTTCTGAAGTACCTATTGTGCCAACTCCCACTCCATCGGTGGCATCTGTTTGCTCAGAAGCTGATATCACAAGTATAAGAACAAGGAAGGCTAGAAACATGCTAGTAAGAATGAATGCCATTCGAGAAGATACACCATCTTTAGGAATCTATAAGCCGGGAAGAAGGAAGAAGAGGATGGCCAAAATCACTACTCTGGACCTTGAAGCTGATAACGCAACATTCATTATAGAAGGTTCTGCTTCTGATTTTCCTGAGGGAGATCAAAATGTGTTGGTCAATTGGACTCTGAAGCATAATGAGATGAATGTCATTCATCGAAAGGATGAAACTTCAATGGAATTCACCTTTCTGAAGGAAATACTCCATTTGGTAGAGCAGGCGGACTTGATTACTCAGACTCTCTCGAGTTACCGACCATTATCGCAACATTGCACCACAAGGTTCTGGGATGTTCTTACTAGGAGATCTTCAAGTCCTGTTTAAATCTCATTCTCCGATAGTAGAGGACATTCCATTTGGGAGAACTCACATTTATGGCGAGTTGTGTCCGGAGACTCTATCCTCTCCTCGTATGCATGTGCTTGAGACCAAGGGTGGAATCACAGTCCGCATGTTTCTTTGAAAGAAAGTATCCATTGCCCAAGAGACTTATGGAAAGGATGTCAGTGTCGGTTGGAAATTCCTCCGGATCCATGGGAATGAAAGACCAAATCTTTGAACGATCGGTTGGTTTGATCAAGACTCAACTTCGCAAGCACAAGTCGCATCTTCATCATGAATGTGGTAATATATATTGTCCTCTGTAATTTGTACTTGATTTTGTTTTGTCATGTTGTTTTGTTTGTTTGTTTGTTAGATTCTTAGTTAAAAAAAAAAAAAAAAAAAAAAAACTAACTTTCTTTTCGAGTTTGTTGCATTTGTTATGGTTTTAACTCACCGATATACCTTGTGTGTATCAAAGAGTTAGCTAGTCCAAAGGGTACAGCTTTGGTAAAGACATGTCAAATCATTGATAGTCGTAATGATTTGCTCAAAATCATAGGGTCTCAAACCACCCATGCTTAATTGTCGAGTGTTGTATGGTCATCAATTCACCATGATCTATTCCTTGTTGGAATCCAAGAATTGACTAGCCCACAAGTATATGGATTGTGGTAAAGGCAAATATCTCCATATTTGGTTATCAATTCACCAATTCTAAGAATTGACTAGTCCTGAGCAAACGGCTACAGGTAAAAACAAGTGAAAAGTTTATATGGTTTCTGGTTTGCCTATAAATCAGATGGTTATCAGTGTACCATAGTTTTCGAACTTAAACATTTGGCTACTCCAGTAGAGATGGCTATTGGTAAAGAGACATCAAATCCATTATTTTCAATGATTCACCTCTCACAGAGTTCACACACCGGAAGTAATGAGAATAGTATGCAACCGATAAGTATTGATGTACATTATGTCATTTGTTGTTTGCAAAGACCACAAGCGTTTCAAAGTTTGATCATCATAGAGATGAAATCATTATTGGTTCTTTGCTAATGATCCGAGAAAACAATCCTCTAGTATCAAGTCTCAAAAGATCTTTCATAGTCGAGAACCGAACTTAACCAAGTCAAATTCCGCTTTAGGGAGGATTGTTGGGAATTATGTGAAGTAGAATTTCTACCGACATTATCGCCAAGGTTTCGCCAAGGCAAAGCGTAATCAAAGATTTAATTCTCTCAAGAGTTCAAGCATTGCCGTGTTATCATTGAAGGGTGAAAGTCGACTAGGATCGAGATGCGCCTATGAATTAAATGCTCACTCATTATTATCTTTGAACGGCCCAAGGTTGCATGGGCGATTATTAGACTACTCTATATTTGTTTAATGTTTTAGTCATTAAATGCATGCAAACATGTTTAGTCGATTGAGTAGTAAGAGATTAGGGTTCCTTGTTTATAAAAGGAACCAAATAGTTTGTAATAGATAACTCATCCGAAACATAGAGTTTCAGTGAATAAAAAGATCCATAGAGGATCTAAGTGTTCTTAGTTATAACATCTTGTGTTTACTTTCCGCTTTAGAATACAAGTGTTAGAGATCGTTTGCTTATAGATCCGCAAGGTCTCGGAGTTTCAACAAGCATACATAAGCTTAATCCATTGTTTCGAGAAGTTATTCCGCATCTCGCAACAAGAATAGCATACAAGACTAAAATAAATACTTAGATAAGTGAAATATACATTTTATCATTCATTGAAAGAAAACGAGAGGTTATCTCGTGAATTTAGAAAGTCACGGCACCGCACGCATACCGACACCAATTAAATAACGAAGTCGCTATAATCAAATTCCAACATAATAAAATGCCATATTATTACATTTAAGAAATCGTTTCCAAAATATGATTTCTATATTTTTCAAGTACCGGAAGGTACGCTTACTTGAGGATTCGACAAAACACGGGTACAATCTATACGTATACGATAATAAAACAAATATAAAACCACCCTACCCACCCCTAGTCTCCCTTTTCTTTTTCTGCTTCCTTCGCAGAAACCCAACAAACACCAATATGGGTGTTTCCCTTTCTTTTGAATGTCAAGATTAGAAAGCTACTTTGTCACCATCCCAATTCCATCCAAGCTACTCCCTAGCTATCATGAGGAACACCATGCGTGGTCGAGCAGATGGAGATTAGAGCCAAGAATGGGTAAAAGTCAAGTTTTGAAGAACCAAAGCATCACTATATTCCATTCTCACATCTATAGAAGGAACAAGATTTCACCAAGTTTCACCGACTTTCCATCACATCTGAAAAATTAGGGTTCCTCAAATCATGGGGCTTCTCAAAATTGAGTTGGGGGTTTCGTTAATTGAGGTATGAGGAAGCCATTTCAAGTGTTAACCGTTCTAATTCGTCCAGAAACTCCTCCAATTGAGCTCGTTGGATTCTTTTTTTTCCCGAAGTTCATCTACTTCGACTCACGAAATTTATTGTAAGAACATATTCATTGTTACTTTATCTTTTGAATCAATTGAGTTGGTTATACCATTTGTCCAATTCGAAAGTTATATTTTCTTGATCATACCGTATATTATAAATAAAAGAGATATTGGTTAATATTGATGTTGATTTGATTAAGTGGTATACATATTGTTGTTGTTGTTTGATGAGTGTCTAAATACTCATCATTTTGTACTCAATTAAACCGCAAAACATCCGAAAACACTCGAAATGCATCAAAATGATAAAAATATCACAAATAAGTGTTTTATGTGTTTTAAATGCAAAATATCAAAATCGGTGAAAAAGATCAAGTTTGCATAATTGGCGCTTTAGTCTCCCAAGTTTCAAAAGTTGTCAAAACAGTCCACAGTAAATCAAAATAAAGAAAAATGTTATTCAAGGTCCCCAAATATTCTAAGTTGTCAAAATGGTCCTTGAATAAATCTTTGTCAAATGGCGTAAAAGGTCCCTCAACTTTGAAAATTGTCACAAATAGTCCTTTGAAAGTTTGAAAATGTCAAAATGGTACTTGTACTATTAAAACTTGTCAAAAGTGACCCTTGTGAGAACTTTGGAAAATGGCGATCTGGTCCTCAAATATCAAGAATTTCGCTTTGGTCCTTGTATTTAAAACCAAGCCTTGTCAATTACATCATGACCCCGCCATTATACATTGTGACCGCTTTAAACCTTTGACCTCCCTTTTGAACCCCTAGTCAAACCTCACCAAAAGTCGCTTTCCTCCACCGGCTTATCTCTTCCTTCCCACTTCTGCTCTCCTGCAACATACCTTCTCCCAACACCATCACCTCACCTTATTCCTTATCCCTCAACCCCTCATCATCACACCTATCCACCCCCTAGTTGCAAGTGCACCACAGTGGTCAAATACACCTTTTCCCGCCAAATGATCAAACGCCAAAATCAAGTCTAGACATCCAATGGCCAAGATCTCACCGGGATTTGCTCGAGAGGAGAGAAAGCTTTTGAAGTATAAAAAGAGGAAGAGAAGCAAGAAATAAGTAGTAGTTAGTTTTATATTCACATGTATGTCGTTTTTATAGAAATATCTTAGTTTCAATCTTAAAATGTAATTTTTCAGTTTCTATGTATTGAATTTAAGTTAACTCAGTGTTTGTAATCAAGTCTAAGTCCTAATTTAAAGTTTTACTTAAGTTTCAAATCTTCATGTTTATCATTGCAAAGTCAAATTTCAAACTCTTGTTTCCAAGCTTCTAATGGCTCGCTTTTAAGTTCAAATAGCTTAGGTAAGTTTATTTATAGCTTTTGAAAAGCTTATGAATTAGTTTTAAGCAATATGTTCATGGGTCAACAAAAGTCAAACTAAGCTTGTTTGGACTTGGTGATGGTATTGGGTGATGCAGTTGAATTGGAATAAATTTGGGTTGGATTAGATTAGTTTAGGATATTGTCGGGTCCGAATTGTTGGTCCGTTATGGAATTGGGTTGTGAGGTGTTTAAAATGAATGGTATTTGGTTGATAATGGCAAGCCACAGTGGCTAGACAAATGTTAGTTTCTTTCCCTCCTTACATCTGATTTAGTTTAAAATTAGGTGTTACCCTTGTGTCAATTCTGTTCACTTGAGTTAATTATAGTATGCTTTGAATTATTTAGTTATAGTCTTGGTTTAAATCTGTTTCATTCTTTTTCTCAGATACCCATAGTTTTAACTGCATAATCGTGTAATTTCTCATTAATAGTTATAGTGGTAGTACTAGCATCATTTAGTCTCATAGCCTGTTCATAGATAGCATGGTCTAGATTTGAGTTTCAGTGGTGGAAATTTGTAAATCTTAGCTTGAACCTGTGTTTGGATAAACTTGCTCTAGTGAGTTTTAGGCTTAGCTTGTGGTAAAGACCTGTTAACTTAGTCTCTGTTAGGGTAATTGGATTTAAATCAGGTATTCAATTGCACTTCTAATCAGTAAAAGTCAAAATCATATGTAATCCTTCTTAATTTGCATATCTATTAGAATTTTCAAAAGCAAAAGGCTTGATTTGTGTTCTAAATACATAGGGATAGATTGCATTAGCTTTATTTCATCAATTTACATCAATCTCAGTCCACCATTTTGAATCAAATTTCATTTAGGTCAACAATTCATGTCTGCTTCAAAAGTCAAAATTGCAGAATTCCAGTTTTTATCCAACCTAGAATGATTTTTCATTAAGTCATTCTTGGACCAAATCAAATGAAACTCTGGGTTCTATAAGTTCAGTAGGTCTAGTTTCTTATTAGTATTTTTGTTGATTTTTAGTAATTTTTCAAAAGCTCCAAATGAGCTTGTCAAAAGGGCAAAAGTGCCACATCAAGTGAGGGATCGAGACCGCACAGTATTGTGCGGTTTGTGCGATCCTTGCACAAAGCTCCTCCGAGCTCCTGTTGGTCTAGTTTTTGGTCTACAAGCACCTAGCCAGGTCTACTTCAAGTTCCAACTTCAGTTTTCAACTCTCAGCTTATTTGTTGGCTTGTGCTTAAGCTCAAAGTGGTACCCAAAACTGTTTTAGCACATTAAGCTCTAAACACTCAAATCTTTGTAGTTTGCAATTTATAGGTTTAGGATAGTTGAAGTAAGTTGTTTTCAAGTATTTTTAACATAATCTGACTTCATGTTGGTTTGGTGCCCATTTGGTACCCTTTGGCTTATTCAAGTGCTTATTTCATAAGCACTTGTATTGCAGTTTCAATTTCTTGCACACAAGCACCTGTTTTTATATTTTTCCTAGATTCTAAATATTAAATTAGACTTTTCCTGAATTTTCACATTTTTCTAGGTCTGTTTGCTATTTTTCCTAATTTAAAGCAGTTTTTAAGCATTTTAAATAGCTTTTAATACAATTAATTAAGAAAAGTTTCAAAAAATAATTTTTCATTTTTCTTAGGTTAAGATAAATATAAAAAGCCAAAAATTATTTTTCCAGATTTTCATAGTTTATTTTGTAATTTTTAGCATTTTAATTAGTTTTAAATAGTTTAAAATTCATAAAAATAGAAAATAATCGAAAAATACAAAAATAGTTTTGAAAATTCTATTTTGTTATTTTAGATTTTTCTAAATCATAATTTTATTTTTCTAGCTTTATTTCATATTTTCTTGTGTTTTAGGTTATTATTAAATAGTTAAAATTAGTTTTTAATTAATAATAATTAATTAAATAGTTATAAAAATAATTTTCTTTTTCTAAAAAATTTCTTTTATCATTAGGATTGTAAAAATGTCATTTTCATATTTTTAGGATTAATATTGTTCCAGTTTCACATTTTATTTTGTACGTCACGTAGTTTTTAATTCTAGTTTTATAAAAACATAAAATCAAAAACATCATTTTGCAAATAGTGATAGCGTTTATTTAATATTTTTTATCTTTTAATTTCTTTTAATTTGCATTTAAGCCCTGTAGTTTATGTACTTTTCTTTAGTATAATCAATCATATCTCTTTTCCATTCAAATCATCTCGATCACTACACGCTTGATTATTCTCGCACACTCGTTGGGACTTAACGACACAGGAAACACTATACTCTCGATCTTCATTGCATTTGTTTACGAACTGTTTTAAGTTTCTACGGTCGGCCATTCACAAGTGGTAAACGTGTGAGAAAACTTGACGTTTAGCACCAATCATTGTTGTTAACGAAAGAACCCAAAAGAAAACAAGCATAATTTTCGAAAAATGGATTAAGTCATGGATGATAATATAGTGTGGTAAAACATAAGTTAAAACTTGTTAATTGGCTTATCTTAATTTCGCTTAATTCCCACTGCTCAACGACGTGTGTTTTGGGCTAAAATCATTGCTCGAATCGGTGTTAGTCTCGATCGAGATTAAAACCTCAATCGAGGTACTTGTTTTATGTGTTGTCCCGATCAGCCACCAAGGCTCATAAGGGTGTGGTTGAGTCGAGACCCTCACTTGAGTCGAGTAGTACCCGACTTCAGTAGTCATTAGTCGAATGGGACTTATTATAATTATGTTGCTTTAATCTAGTGTTCGCATAGATTCACAAGGGTCTTGCGTTTTTAGTAGTATAAGGACACTCAAAAGGGTCATTTTGATCACTTTGTGTGGACTTATGAGACCCCGTAACCGCAAGAGTAACAAGGCCACGGGTTGTACCCGACCTCAAAATCACTAGTCGAGTATGGGCTTCGTCATTCTCGTTGTAGTTCTGCACTCAACTGCACCCGAAGAAGTCTATATGGGTGTATGTAATCAAGTCTCTATGCTCCCGGATTATACCTCTTACTTTGAAAGTCATGTTTGTTTCAATGAGTAAGTAAACTCAAAAGGTGTTAACTTTTGTTTCAAAATCACCCCAAAGGGTGCTTCATCAAGACTTCCTCAAGACCACGAGATGGTCGGGAAAAGTTCACGTATTAGTTCCCTAAAACCGTAAGGAGTCGATATTATAACGTTGTTATGTTGGAGACATTCTCGCGTCAAACATGGTACAAAAAAAATACGATTCGAAATATGGCATTGATTAGTAGTGAACATGGGCCTCAATGCCCAATTTATAAGTAGGCTTGTTACTCTTTTGGGCTACAAGCTCATCCGGGTCTAAAAGGATGCAATTGTTTGAGCTTATTTACCGTGAAGAAGGTCCGTTTGGTTTTGATCACCCCACCTGTGTGTTAAACTCGCGATGTCTCGAGTCTTCATTCAACCCAAATCCCACTTGATTCGATTGCCATCTATTCGGATCTACTCGTCATACGACATTTCCATTTGCAAATACAACATACAAAATTTCGCGACATTAATAATTAATACGTGATAATGTTTGAACACGAAAGCATTAAAACAAGTTAAACTATACGCATTTAAACTATTCTTATAAACCTCGGTTCAAAGATATTATAAACATACTATTTTACTTTAAAGGCGCTAATAAAAATGCTATATATACTTGTAGATATATATAAATATACATACACTTTACTCATAACGATAAAACATAAGTGTTATTGTTTCTAAAATGATCACGACTCGCTATTTTTATAAACCTTAATGAAGACCATCGGAGGACACATATATACATGTAATATCATGAGTAAATATTTACTTACTTCTAACGTTATTTAAGCTAAATTTTCTAAAACTATATTATATATTTTCAATAACAATTGGAATGATTATGTTGACCCTTACTTCATTTTTCAAAGTACAAGCTTGATCATTTTTGCTTAACCACTCTTTTAAAAGTATATACATTTATATTAATAACACATGAAAGGGATTTACTAATATATATACAAGTTATATTGTACTTGAGACTTTTCATTATGCAATTATTAGTAACGACATAAACATATATATGTGAATTATATATGGGTATATATACTTCCTTCATCTATGATATCCCTTAGTCCGATAATGTCCAAATAGATGTACAAACTTTTCGACATCGTCATTCGCTTACCATCAAACCAAAGTCTTGTTCAACCTTGATATCTTTTTCTGCGTGTACCCTTCTAAGTATTATCATTTGGTCATCATTGAACCAAAGTCGAATTCTTTCCTTGAGATTTCTTCCATGTCATCCTTCCTGCCGAAATCCACTCAACTCTTGGTAAATTGTTCTAAGATCAATGATGCCACATAAACAACAACAACAACAAAACATTTAAAATCTATAAAGTTAGTTAAACTTTATCGAGTCTTAAACATGAAGACTAAATATGCCGTACTTAATTAGGTTGCGTGTCGGAGCCGCAGCACTATCATCCTTTGATTTAATTCCTTTAGACTTCCTATTGCACATGGCCAAGGTGAGTTTCATAGCCCCTACTTTTAACTGCTTTTATACTTGTTTTGGGAAGATACGTGCTCATTTTACTTAAATGATTTTAATAGTGCATTTCCATGCAAACTATGCCTTTTGATTGATATGTTTTAAGATACATCATACATAGATGTTTTATGGACCATACCAAAATGCTTGACTTAGAATATTACGCAGCTTAGCCTAAGTCCTTAGATCCCAAATTGCCCTCTTCATGAACCACAATTCCCCGCCGTAAGCGCGAATGTTATAAATAGATCTATTGGGGTGACTCCTGCTCAGCTTGACCCGCATGGTCAAGGCGAAACATATAGCATGTCGGGACCGAGTGTATTGGGATAAACACTCGCCATGGGCTCCTTATTTGTATGACTTCTTTGTGCATACAAAAACTGTCGTAGCTTCAGTTGCATAAGCTTAGTGCTAGCGTAATAGATTTATAATATATGGCATTATATTCATTGTAATGTGCATATACTCTTTTTATGGTCCACTAATGAAATTCTTTTATGAAATGTAATCATAAATTTTATGACATTGTGCAAGACGTAATTGATAACATCAAATAGTCCTGAATATTAAGTGTCAATTTTCCCCGATAATGCTCGTTATTTATATCATTTATATGGATTTAATCTTGTTTTCCATTGTTTTCCACTTTCAGGTAAATTACGAGCATTGGAGCTAAAGAGACGCGAAAATGGAAACATAACTAAAGATTTATCACAAGATGCCTATTTCAAGAAGTTACGGCGTAACTCTCTCTCGCGTACGCCGTAACTATTGTGTGACCTCGAATACCAACTTATCAAGAGGTTACGGCGAACTCTTCCCAAAGGTTACGACGTAACTCCATTAAGTCAAAAGAGGTTCCACGCCGATACTTACGCCGTAACTCTCGCATCACTTACGACGAACCGAGTTTATTGAAGACTACGGCGTAACCACTAATAAGGTTACGCCCGTAACTAGCGTATCTAGTGTATTTACGAAGAAATAGAAGGTTACCAGAACTCCTATTTTGGTTACGCGTTAACCCGCACTGCCTATAAATACCCCACTAATTCCAAAGATTTCTAATCATCCCATTCCACACACAACACTCGAGAACATGGGAAAAAGCTCAAGGCAGGTCTAGGGGAGCATAGGAAGTCGCTTCCAAGGAGAAGTCACCCATTACGATAAGCTTTAGCGTTTATATTTCTTTACTTTCAATTCATGTATTTCGTACCTTTGAATATTGAATTGATTTGCATGATTAATATGAGCTGCTAAGCACCTTTGGTGCTAGCCTAGTTATGATTCCTTAATTGTTTTGTTTTCATTTACCTTTACTTCCGCACAATTATTTCTAAGTGTACGCATGCATAGTCCTTTGGTAGTCACCCTTGTTTTGGTAGTTTTGAATGGCGGTAGAGGCCAATTGCCTAGGAGATATGACCAACCAACCCTAGGTGAGCTGACCGAGACGGAAGGGTAAGATATGACTAATCGACGACCCTTTCTACTTGTGCGATTTGACCAACCGATCACCTATCGTTTGGATGCACTTAAGAATCGGGGGTGTAGTGTCTAAGTTCCCAACGGCCGGCACTCACTATTTTGAATCTAGCATGTAGCGGTACTTAATGACTTGGCTTAGGGGACCGTGAACAACAGGACTTATGACGGTGCGCTTGATTTCTCCCTGGTGGCATCTTTGCTTTGATAGGTTAGGCGAATTGACTAAATGTTGTCCTCTCGAATTTGACCCCACCAAGTAATTGGAAGTAGGTAGACGAGACATAACTAGCTAGGAGGATTGACTAGGTTAGCACCACTATTCCTCTATTGATTTCCATTTATCCATTTATCTCGCTTTTATTTCATTCTCGCATTAGTAGTTTAATTAATTAAATCCTATCGAAACAATTATTATTCGTGACACTAGACTTAGTAATAATCGAACACACATAGCTCTTGGGACGACCTCGGCTTTACCATTTACTACATTACACGCGACTGTGTACATCGCCTGTTAGTGCATTAGGGTAGACCATAGGTATAGCGAGACACTATAAATATTAAGACACGTCAAGAAACTGCATCAAGTTTTTGGCGCTGCTTGGAGCTATATTAGGATTGATATTAAGTCTTTCATTTCGCTTTTAAACTTTTCTCACGATCATATTTCAAGTTTTCAGTACCATGGAAGTCATAACATCGATAACCTCACTCTTGAGGAATATTTGGCATTGACAAGAGAAGAACAAGGACCATGGATTGTTAGGCCAGCCATTGCGTAAGATGCTCAATTCAAATCAAACCTCAATTCATGAGGGAATGTGTGCAATCCTTCTCCGGAAGCATCGCGATGATTCCCATGAACATGTAGACAATGTCGAATACATTGTCGACTTATTCAAAATTCCCGAGTCTCACACGATGCTATAATGTTACAGTATTCCTATTTCTCTTACGGAGCCGCAAAAGATGGGTCGATCGATTACCGCGAGGGAATGTCAAAACTTGGCCTATCTTAAAATAGTATTTCATTCGAGATACTATCCTCCATCAAAGATGGCTAAGCAATTGGAAGAAATCCATAACTTCAAGCAAGAGGTTGGTGAAATGTTATACCAAGCTTGGGAAAGATATTACGAATTGTTATACAAATGCCCTACTCATGATCTCAACAACCAACAAAAAGTGAACGTCTTCTACAAGGTACCGAACATCTCATCAAGACAAATGATTGATTCTCGCGGCGATTCCTAGTATGACGCCCACTCTGGCTTTATAAACTATTCAAAAAATGGCATACCACTCTCACAAATGGCACAATAGAGGAAGCAACCGAAGTAAGAATGATGATATGGAGGGCCTTGCAGCGATAAACAACAAATTAGAAAGCCTTGGAAGAGAAATGAAGAAGCTCAAGGAAAATATGCATTCCATTCAAGTTGAGCGAAATAGGACTCCTCCTTCTAAAGAATGTTCCTCCAATGAAGAATTTAAAAGGATCGGAGAAGTTAACTATGGAAAAGAATTCTTTCAATAACTACAATAATAATGGGCCTAGGTATCGAGAAAAATCCTCGGTTCTACACTAGAATCAACAATAATCCTCCCAAACCTAGCCTTGAAGAAATAATGCACCGGCACATCAAAGAATCTACAAAAAAGGGAGATAGACTCAAGGAATGGATGGTCAAAGTAAAGGAGGACACCAATATGAACCTACATAACCAAGATGCTGCAATTAAGAACCTCGAAACACAAATTGGGCAATTGGCTAAAACCTTGAAACAAGTAATGCTAAAGCCATAACCTGCAAGGCCATATTTGCATAAGATAAAGTAAAAGAAAGAGCACATCCTCTATCATAATGATCTTTCCGGGATTAACTACATTAGAGAAGATGATAAATCATAAGACGACGAGTTCCCGCCAAGCCAATTTCCTAAAAACAAAGAATACCGGAAAGTTCTCTCCCATGCACTATTGGTAACATTAAGATTCCCGCATTAGGCGATTTAGGGGCCGGGTAAACCTTATCTCTACCACTTTATTTGAAAAATCAAACTTACCAATTTAAAAGAAACAACTATTATGATTGAAATGGTTGATTCCTCTAAGGTCGCATCGAGGGAATTATGAACAATGTGCTTTTAAAAATTGGAAAATTTTTCTTCCCACCAATTTTGTGGTTATTGACATGGGAAAGCGGGAGGCTTACAACTTGATTGTTGGAAGACCTTTTCCGCCACTTGTAGGGCTCAGACAAGGTTTTGAAAACAAATTTCTTTGGGAACTAAAATGAACGAATAACTTTTAGTATGAAAGAGCATTTAAAACCAAAATTGAAATTTCAAATGATGTTGTTAATGTTCAATCGCTAAATCCCACTCTACACTCTAAACCTATTATCGATGATCGTAGAGAATATTGATAATTGTGGCGTAAACAGGATGAAATTGTCCAAAGCATCGAGGAAACTCTTAATCCAAACAAACATTTTGCAACTCGATGTCAACCAAAGATAGCGAATCGGTGATGGCCACCGTTTACTCATCCTCAAAAATGTGAAAGAAAGGCTAATGAATGGATATACCCTCATAAGGAGACAAACATGATGTTGAGTTAGCATTGGAAGATTGGTACAAATTAAAATTTGGAAACTCAAAATTCATTATGGATCGGTTAAGCAAGATGGGTGCAATCATCTCACCGACACAATAGGCGGTACAACATCCATCATCAACATTACTAATAGTATTATTACTTGAGATGATGACCGAGGAAAATCATGTGATAAATGGATTTCACATAAGTTTAGAACAAATGGCATCAATAATTCTACAAGGAAAAAAGGCTCGACAATTGGATGAATAAATACCAACGAATGATGGAAGAGGGCAAGTCCAAAGGCCCCATAGAAGCCCCATGCTCGAGTCTAACTTAAAGACTCAGAATAAAGAAAGTGCTCTTCGGAGACAACCCGAATTATCCCTTTCTTTTGTTTTATTTCCTTTTGTTGGGTTTTGTGTTTTCTAACTATTTTTGCGTGAAACGAGGAACTAATTGTTGTTGCGCTTCTTGATCGAACAGAGTTACAACAGAACTCATCTTGGCGATTACGCCGTAACCAACATTTTAGCGTAATAATTCTTGACGTATTACCAATTACGGCAATACCATCTCAATGGTTACGCCAGAACCACTCGCTTTTCAACTCATTCGTGTTTTGCCGATTCACGACTTAACTCTCTCATAAAAGTTACGACGTAACTTTCCTCTTTTAATTCTTTCATTTTAAAACACTAAAACCTTGTATTAGTTTTAAATGAACTTTGTGGGTGTATTCCATGTAAACCCTCACGAGACTTCACTCATCCACTGGGACACCAAGTGGTTTAAAGGCTTGTTGCATTCGCTAAATGCAACCGTGATTCCTAAGAAAGTGAGTTAGGTTTGTTTTGTTGTTTTTCATTTTTTCTTTTAGAATTATGCTTGTCGGTATTGTGATTTCGTGGATTAAAGTTTGTTCATGATGCTTATACGAAGGCACGCCTCTTTTCGTGGGCCTTCTTCTTTATGGAGCAAATTTCGGGGAAGTTCTCGCCTAATTCTACCTTTCTCTTCACTTTTATTTAAATGTCTAGTACAAAGGGACTTTGTACAATTCAAGTGGGGGGACGGGAGTAGAATTATCTCTTGAACTTTATTTCGCCCTCATTTTTCTAGTTTATTTTGAAAAATTATGCCATTTTTAAAATTTTGACATGTTTTTCTTAACCTAACTAGATTAGACTTTAGCCGAGCACATACAACCCTTGATATTATATGGTGATATTAGCCTTATCCGTTTCTAATATTTTACCCCAAATCCACCAAATTATGAGTGTGTCGGTAGCTTGTAAACTTTTGAACTTGGCCTTTGCATCATTTCGAGACCATAGACGAGGTTGTTGAGTTAGATCGTTTTAGATATTTATTATCACCCAAACAAATTACCATTGTTAGTTGATGATTTTCAACCCCATGTGAAACCCTGGTCTTGGATCGATCAATATATTGTGTTGATGATTCGAGGTCTTGGATGATCAAAATACATGTTAGTTGAGAGAGAAAGTAGATAGAGAGGGTGTTCTTGCTAGAGACTTGGTTCACAAATTATGGAATATTAGATTGAATGAGAGCACCACCCTTCCATGGATGGAAGGGTATTTATACTTACATAAGACACGACCTCCTATCGGCCCGTGGATCGTGCATACAATGGGTAAAGACCCGTCCTTCCTCCACGGTGTTACACTACGCTAAACTAAACTAATAACTAACTAATAAACTACTAAATAACGTAACTAACTACAAGTCTACGAGCTAACATATGCTAGACTATAATTGGGGTGACCGACACTTTAACATGGAATTTCCAATTCCTAACAATCTCCCTAAGGAGGTCACCCCATGAAATACATTTTGCATCCTAGCATTCTTTCTTTGACTTTGTTCTTGAGCTCGTAGACTTCAATTCTTCAATTTCACAATCTTTGTGCTTTAGTAGCGATTCTTCAAAGTCCGAATAGATTTGTACTTTCGGTGGAGGTCTTTGAACCGATCCACATCTTTGATGATCTTCGAGCTTTCATTGAGATCATCACCACAACAAATCTCTCCGATCACCCTTTATTGTGTTGCCATCATGTGAAGTTGTGACTTTTGGACCGACATGCTCACACTTTTGAATCATGACATCTTTCCATCGAGTAGCGAAAGCTTTATCGGTTCATGATATTTGCAAAGCACAGTAGCGTAAGCATAGTATAAAATATCGAACCGTGTTATGTAGATATGCACCACCATGATTTCTTCAATTAAGTGTGGATGCCGTGAGCATGCGGCTTTGGATTGACTCTCAATTCGATCACCGCAACCGTCCAAATGTACCGCAAACAACAAGCTAGCAATAAAACACACGAAAGTGTCTTTGATCACTTTCGTTGAATTGAGGTACACGGCCCACGGTTCCCGCTGATCAAGACAAGTATTGCTCGTGATCGTAGGATTCCAAGAATCTCCTCGACAGGTTTCGCAATGTTCTAGTTGTTCTCAAACCGAACGCCTCAAAGAAGACAACACGGAGTGAGTGAACCAAATAATTGAGATTCACCGATTGATGAAAATGATTTGAAAACAATCGCGTATTGCTTGAAGAAAGAGTTTTGCAATACGACGAAGGTTTTATGAGAAAGATCAATTTTCAATCATAAATACTTTTATATTTGAAATGAGTACACATTCGACGTGCTAGATAAAAGAAGAGATTCGCACATCGAATGGTTTTTCCAAAAGTATTTTTCAATCGAGATACTTTTGTGTTTGAAAACATGAATACACATTCGACGTGCTAGAGAAAAGAAGGTTTGCACATCGAACGGTTTTTCCAAAAGTATTCGCAATTCCATTCTCGGACCAAGGTTGATTCACGAGTGAATCGCCCATCGTTTCTATCCGCTTGTCACAAGCTTGATCTTTAGAAAAGATCTCACATGTCACCCACCAAGAGCTTGTTTGATGTTGGCTCTAGAAGGATTTCCATCTTCATCGTGAATATTTTTACATATCACTCGGATGTTCCGCAATACCACAAGGATAATGCGAGGACTCTTAATATATTCTTACTTTCCACATTGTGTGAAACAACAAGTCTTCATTAATTTAGTGTCCTAATGAGATATTGTGGATGATCTCTTGGCTCTAGACTCAATAGTGCACATTTGGTTCCTATGCCGAGACTAGGAGAGGGTCTCCTTCTTCAATATCAACAATCTCTAAGAGAAAGTCGATAGATAATGTCGGTTCCCGTGAGAATGAAACAAGCCCTTTAAGAGGAACTTGAGTAGCTTGGGAAGTTTAGTGCAAGGCAGCACCGGGTCCATGACGTCTTGTCTTCAATACCAGTGTTACCTTAGTAACTACCAAGAGCATATGTATTGAACCCGGTTTCGCCTCTAAGGTTGAATTATTGAGGGCTATTTCTTTTCACCCTTTTCACATTCATTTCTTTTTCATTCTTCAACCCTTCAAGCTTACCGAGACTTCATAACTAGAACCTTGTTGGGTTTATTCCAGTACTAGCTCTGCCTCATCCGCACTCTTCCCATTTCTCATTTTTCTCCTTTTTCATCATACCTAAGGACTCTACACTATCTAGTGGATTGTCCTCGGTAGATCCCTCCGGCTCGGCGGATCGTGGGAACGAATACCTAACCTAACCATCCTTATAACTCCATGCATAAAGTAAAATGGTCGGTCTTTTGGTATTGTTCATTCCTTCTTGAAACCAATTGAAAAATCATTTGGAAAATCAATCAAGGTACTTGTGATACGAGATCAAAGCATTTTGTACCTTAACAGTTTTGATCATTTAGAAAACCTCCCCCTCAACATGTGCATTTGATTTAGAAATTGTTTAGCACATGGAGGCAAGAGGACTTTGAAATATTTTCTTTGATCACAATTTTCATAGAAAAAGCCATTTGATTTTCTTGGTAAAATTCTCCCCTCAATATGTGCATAGGATATTTGAAATCATTTTATCACATAGAGGCAAGAGTTCTTTGAAGCACATTTACGATCACACGCCATTAAGAAACCATTTAGAAAATCAATCAAGGTACTTTATGTTGAAAACATAAAATCTTTGTACCTTGATAGTTTATTTTCTTTTGAAATGCTCCCCTCAATATATGCTTCGAGATTCGAAAGCGTTTAGCACATATGAGAGAGCAACCGCACAATTGAATCAAAACGATCACCATTTATCAAATTTCATTATTAAATCACAAATTCTCCCCGATCAAAATATCAAACCCTTTGAGATTTTGGATCCCAAGTGATTTAATTAGGTTTAGAAAACATGGGAGAATATGTGGCTAGGTTTAAATACTCATCTTGTTTTTGGATAAATGATCCTCCTCAACATGTGCATTGTATATTTGAAATCGTTTGGCACATGGAGGCAGTGCCTATAAAGGACTAAAACCAATTCCATTAAAACAGATTTGAGATTTAAATCACGATCTCTCCCCGATCAAAAATTTCAAACCTTTTGAGATTTGTGATCCCAATTGATTTAAATCATTTAAAAGATTTTGGGAAAGACGTGGCAAGATTTAATTTTGAAAATGATGATAAGGACCAATTTAAGACATTAAAGATTGTTAGTGTCGTATGATAGTTTTAAGAGATCTTTAGTAAAATAAAACAATTTCACAATCAAACAAGAATGTAAAAATTTCATTTTGAAAGATCTTGATTTTAAAAAAAATCATACCATGACATAACATTAAATCTTTAGATCACCACTTATTTTGTACAAAGCGGACTTTTATGAAGAAATATTGTTTGAAAATAATTTATTTTAAATCACTCTCCCCTCAATCGATGACCGTAGTCGATGATTGAGTGACTTAAGTTTTGATAAAATGAAGTCCGTGATTTTCAAAATTAAGTCCAATTAATTTTCAAAACAATATTTTCCATTTTCAAAACAATTTAATCAAATTGTTTAAAAAAATGTTATAAAAATGGTATCCCGCACAAAGATACGTTAGGTGGTTGAGAAGCTTCCGTTGTTGTTGTCTGTAGGGCTTGAAGAAAACCGTCTGCAAATGCAATGAGACTTCTTCTTACGTTGCATTTTAATGCCAACCGAGGTCAAATTAAGCTCCGCTTTCTTCAATCACTTGAAGAAAACCATCTCACGATGCAAGGAGACCTCTTACGTTGCATTTATGCCAACTCTCCATTGAAGTCCAATTAAGCTCCGCTTTCTTCATTTGTCAACCCAAGATATAGTTACCCTTTCCTTTCGCATCCAATCATCTTCAATTGTGGGATCCGGATCGGGAACATTCTTATATACCAATATACCGCATACGTTAGTGAACACACATACAAATATATGGTGGTCGACATCACCCAAACAACAATCGACTAATAAAAGTCAATTCAACATATCAATCGGATCATATAAAGTATGGGAATAATGTGTTTATCAAACTCTAATCATCTAATCCTAACAATCATATCCTAGGCACCTAGTCCTTCAACATAGGTTAACATCATTTTAATTAAGCACGTAGGATAATTAAGATAATCTCGTTAGATGATATAGATTTGAAAACATTCTCCCTCAATCAATGACTTATTTTCCGAAAAGTTTAAAAGCGGCTGAAGTCATTGATTGAGTTTTCAATTTTATAAAACTCGAATCGATTGATTTTCAAGCAACTCATTTACCACCATTTTGAAAACACCAAATATTTTTCTCAAGAATTTTAGACGGAAAAACATTTGTGTAGGAACAAAGATCCTTCGACATACTTTCCTCATTTTGTTTTAGGATAAGTGCACGAAATATTTGAAAATTGGTTTAGCGCAACACTTTCCTTTCTTTAAAAAGCGGGTTGCTATCTCAAATAATAGCAAACCATAGTTTAAGCGCGGTTACCATAGTTTTGAAGCCAAAATAATCGTAAGCCATATTTTGAGACATGTTTTGAAAAGAATATTTACACCTCCTGCTCGAACTTCATCTATGGTCCCGTGCCATTATTGAATGACATTTCTAAGACCGCAGATGTTATCGATACCAGAAGACATGTCTTGAGAAAACATATTTTTGGTATTTTTAAATTTTCTGATTTTTATGGGTTTTGTTGGTTTTATATTTTTCTATTTTCTTTTGTTGGTTTTATATTTTTGTATTTGGTTTTTCATAAATATATACAAAGATAGAGTAGATGATATAGTTTAAGAAGATGATGATACGAGTACCGAGATAAGGATATCGAGCAACCTCGTTGTAGAAGATAGAGTCATCATCTCTTAAACATTCACCACCAAAGCTTCCGAGGCTCTTGAATCAAGAAAGAAATTGAGCCATCTGAGAAAGTGAGACTTTGGCGCTTCCCCAAACCGAAAATCCTTTAGATGAGCGATTCAAAGCTCTATTTCAAGCTTGCCTTAGCCAGTGCACAAGAAGCACACCATTATCATAAATCTTGCCGCTCCTTTTAAGAATGATAATCGAGATTCTCCGCTCGGGTTATATCATCAACAAGAACAACAACGTATCATCCCACTCATAAATAATCTTCTCAAATTTCATAACCATCAAGTCCGACGCAATCCATTCCAAAAGGTGTCAAGAGACCACTTCCCAAGTAGTTGAAATGATGCAACCACGCCTCTTAGTATAATGCTCAAGAACTCTCCGAATACACATCATGAGGGTAATGAAGAACACCTCCCTATGTTCACATCTTTCGTCCCGATGAATGTGTATGAAGCTCAAGAACCAAGTACACCAATATCCAAGAACTCTCCGAATACACATCATGAGGGTAATGAAGAACACCTCCCTATGTTCACATCTTTCGTCCCCGATGAATGTGTATGAAGCTCAAGAACTGGCACACACATTCCCAACGAGAGAATAATCGATAACACCTCCTCATGTTACACATTTATCTTCCCTCAAATATGTCGTACTTGTGTACCTCTTTTATCTTCGTAAACTTTCTCTAACATCACTTCCCCACGTAGTTGGAATAATAACACTAAACGCCTTGATGAGTAAAACCTTGAGTTTCTCTCGTGGTCATGACATTTGTTTTCCGGGATATCTTCAATCACTTAGAAGAATTAAGTTCATCAAGTTTACTCGCCATGAGTCAAACCTTGAGTTTCTCTCGGTAATAACATTTGTCTTCCCGGATATCTTCAATTACTTAGAAGTATTAAGTTCATCAAGTTTACTCGCTTTAGATGCGTGTCTCCTTCCCCTTGCTGGTTTTGACACTTCGTAATCAACAACTCTTTGAAAGCCCAATACTAGAAATCTGTTGAGAAGAACACTTGAAGTCTTTGTGAGAATCAACTTGTCAAGTAATGTGAGCAAGTCTAATTGGGATTAAATCGACTTTTCACTCTCCCCAATTAGTGCTCTCCCTAAACCGACAACTGCTTGATAAATGCCCGATTAAGAAGAAGTCTTTAGATCGTTAAATGCAACTCGCCTTTAGTCTTCTAACATGTAGCAAAAATGTAGAACCGATCAGACTCGACCTTCTTCAAGATTGTCCAGTTGGGGAATAGATAGTTAACATCTTCAACTCACACCAAAAGCATCCTACTAAAACACATCCCAATTAACTTACATCTTGCAAATCCCTTAACTAAAATCCTCCCAATCAAACAAGAACAGAAAGATGTTCATCAAGGAAATCAACAATCGTGCCGCAACGAACACACAAGATGGTAACACCAAACTACCAATCACATCAAACAAGAACAGAGAGATTGTTCGAATCATCATGTTGATGTATACGTGAAGCATTAACCGAAGCACTTTGTCGATAAACTCATCAATCCGAGTGAAGATGTCAACCAACGGCTCTTAGAAGAAAACTCCATGTGAAGATGACCCGATAAGAAGAAGCTCGGTTCTTACATGAGTTTGGAGCCGTTTGACCATTTATTCTCAAATATCAATCAACCATGCAATTAATTTCACACTTTTTCTCCCTCAAGAATTGCATACGGAGTTGCCATTCTTGATTAAATAAGTGAAAATCATCCAAATGTAGTCTATTCACACTTCTCCCCGCAAAATTAGCACATGATGTCGCCATCGCCATTATAGTTGAGCAAGTGGAATAAGAAAACAATCAACAAGTAGCCCGGTTCACTTGATGACCAAGCGCATGGAAAAGCATGAAGCATGTTGATGAGAATGGTCATAATAAGAAGATTTCTTCTTCCAAAGATAAAGCGCATCGACACGCACACTTTTCTTTTCTTTAGAGTACGAGGCTTGAATGTTGTGTTCAAACGTCATAAGAAGATTTCTCTTCTTCAAAGATAATGCGACCAAACGCACACATTTCTTTTCTTTGAGTACGAGGCATGAATCGATGTGTTCATACGTCATAATCTCTCTCATTTCAACTCTCTTGGCAAAACATGTAATCAACCCCATTATCATTCAAGAGGCTCTTTGTCGTGACAAATGATGGAGAAAACCCAATATGATGAATTTGACCTCAAGTAAACTAACCCGAACTCGTGACTTAAACTTGCACATATGTAACAAAGAGCGGTCGAGACTTCATGCTCCATTGAATCTCTAAGTACTCTATACTCTTCAACCAACCAACCATCAAGTATAAGACGACATTACCTCTTGAAAATCCACAATTAAATGTGACATCGAGCACTACAACGTAACTCCTTAAAGTGATAGTTATTTTGTGGTGGTAGAGCCCAATTCCCCAAGTGGTAAAAGAAAAGGTAAAAGACTCCCAACAATAACTAGATTTCCAAGTCTTCGTTTTTGATAATAAGCTCGAACAAGGATCATGAAGAATCTTCATCCAACCATCCCCGATACCTTCGGATACTAAGTACACTCGCCGTGATAATTCACTTCAACCTCAAATAAATAATAGTGAATTAACTCCGTTGTCACATCTTCTTATTAAAAGCTCAAATCTAGCCTTCTTTGACGCTTTAAATGAACTATGATAATGGTTTCATCCCACCATGGTTAAGCACATAACCCCATAAAACCATGTAATAACCAAACCGCCATGACGAATATCCAAACACACATCCAATTCATGAAGTACACCCTTTTATCCCTTCTTCAAGTAGAAACCGTAGCACCAAAGATCAAAAAGATCCCAAATACACTTTCCTTTCTCCAAGATGGTTCCATCATTACGGATTTTACAACTCTATGGTTTAAACCGAGAAATAGTTTCTTTCACGGATTTTACAAAACCAAGAATAAACCGTAAGATAGATCCGAAATGCACTTTACTATTACCGTAATGTTTCCATTGTCACGGATTTTACAAGTCTATGATTTAAACCGAGAAATAGATTCTTTCATGGATTTTACAAAATCAAGACAAAACCATAAACAATGTCACTTGAATGTGTTATGACAACTTTGGTTTCGTGAATATCTGCTTTAGGGAACATGCAATGGTTCATCAACGGTTCATTATCCAACATCATCAACATCATCAACCATCCAATAAACACTTTGGTAAACACATCAATCACGCATTCTTTCGGCTATTGTAATGACCACATGGAGAAGTAAACCCGATATACCAAACTTGATCATGAAGTAGAATTTCCCGATTTGTTACTTAAACTTGTACTAATCCTTGTGAAGAAGAAACGGTGTACCCAATGTACAAAACCTCTTGACATTCTCAATCGAGTGAGACATCAAGTGATAGCAACGCAGAAAGAATCACAAACGTAACTAAATAGCCAAGTCTTTATCACACTCTATAAATGCCCAAACAAGTCATCTTCGCGAAGGGTAGAAAGAAAGAAGACGAAATAAGTAAGTGAACTCTCACTTCAAATCCAAAAACCTCACTTCAAATCCAAATAAGAAATACCGTGATAAACAACCCCGTAGTAAACTTTGTACAAACAAATCAATTCAAGCCGTGACATACTATCCAATTTGAAACGTGAAAATGTATACACCAAAGTACCCAATCCATACATAAACCAATCTCATCATCATACCAAATCTCATCATCACAATCCAAAACTTATTCTATTATCAACAAGATATACGCCTATCCGATTATTAATCACACCAACTTGCCTCCTTATGTTTAGCTCGCCACGTGGTTGGCTAGAGCTCCATCTTCGACCCACCGGACATGGTATGATGCTCGACAACGATACCACAGGGATGGTTTCAACATCTTAGATTCGACCTCAAGATACCTTAACAAACAAAGGTTCACGGGTAGGTTTTTCATTAATCATTCTTGAGTCATAAGTTAAGTCACGAAACAAAGTGAAGAAACAACATAGTTGTTGTATTTTTTGTCTTGTAGATTTCGAATATTTCCAAGTAGTACAAGTAAAATTAGTGATGAACACATCGTGTTGAGGGCCTTTATCAATGGTCTTGATAATATATGTATTACCATACACGATTGATTTATGAGATAATATGTGTTTTTGATTTCGTATTGTTGTTGATTGAGACTTTGAGTAGTGATGTGAGGGTATTTTGATGAGATTAAAGTAGGTTAAGATTTTGTTGGATGATGTTGGACTGTGTCGAAGCTGTTTTTTTCTTAGACTGATGATGGGTTTCTTGAACCTGAGGTCATGATTTTGGTATTGGTCTTGCGTTTGTGGTCGTGTCTCATTTGTTCTTCTCCTTCATCTTCCTTTCTGTGTAAGTCGCTAGGTCTGTTTATCAAGTCGCTAGATCAGTTAAACAAGTCGCTAGCTGCTTTTGAAACAAGTCGCTAACATTTTATAACACAAATAGCTGACTCGTCAATACAAGTCGCTATCAGTTTTTATGATGTGTCAAATCGCTACATGATATAGTGTCAAGTCGCTACCAGAATTTGTGAGTCAAGTTGCTAACTTATTTCAAACCAACTCGCTACTTGTTAAATAACAAGTCACCAGGTCAAGTTGCTACATTTTTTCTCAACAAGTCGCTAATATAATACAATGAATTCGGACACTTGTTAAGTCAACTCGCTAGCATGAATATTTACATTCATACTCAAAGTTACCCAGAAAAAGAGACAACTAAAGCTTCTATAGACCCATGAATGTGACCAGTTTATAAACCCTGAAAAAAATGATCAAGACTGCATATTTGACCCATGACAAAGACCAGTTTTGACAAAACAGATAAGACTAAATGACCAACACAGTATGATATTCACGATTGTATTCAAGACAGTATAAGACCAAATGACCAAAACATATACAAATAACCCTTGTTGAAAATCTGTTTATCCAAAGTAAAATGGAAGAAATATTTCATACCAACCAAAAAATACAAAAAAATAGTTGTTTACAAGAATCAATACCACGAAGAATCAACAAAACACAATAACCTTGGCTCTGGTACCATTTGTAGGATCGATATATTATTGTGTTGATGATTCGGGTGGTCTTGGATGATCAAAATACATGTTTGCCATTAGAGAGAGAAAGTAGATAGAGAGGGTGTTCTTGCTAGAGACTTGGTTCACAAATTATGGAAGGTTAGATTATGAGAAGCACCACCCCTTCCATGGATGGAAGGGGTATTTATAGTTACATAAGACACGACCTCCTATCGGCCTGTGGATCAGGCATACAGTGGGTAAAGACCCGTCCTTCCTCCACGGTGTTACACTACGCTAAACTAAACTAATAACTAACTAATAAACTGATAAATAACGTAACTAACGACAAGTCTACGAGCTAACTTATGCTAGACTATAATTGGGGTGACCGACTCTTTAACATGGAATTTCTAATTCCTAACACTCCTTTAGTGCAAGATACCCCTAGATACACCCTTCTGAGCCATTCATTTCATTTTGTCAACCCAATATATTGTTTCACACACCTATACACCTTAGCCTACCCCGTAGTCTTTATTTATGATCGGGAAGTTATCATTTGCCTAAGTTCAAGGTTCGAGTGGAAAGGTTTGGAAATCACGCTTTCATCGACAACATTTATGAAGATCATTGAAGACCCCCCCCCCATATTCCCATCTCAAGTGGGGGGATGTTATGTTATATGTTATTTTGAAAATAAAACTGATTCGAAAAAAAATGATTTGAAAAAAGTTGATTGAGTTATGATATTGTAAAGTGTGATGTTATAAGCACTGTAGTATGAGCTTTATTGATTAGTATCGAGGAGGCCACCTTGGTCATATTTGAAGATTGGAGTTGGTAGTTATGCCAATAAAAGAAGAAAAGGTAGTGTGCCCATCACGACGTCCTCTAATGACACATCTACCTTGCATTTCATGATCCGGTTTCTAGACTTCTAAGCTTGAACTTTGGGCGGACGATGAAGTGGTGATGACTTGGTTATAGATTTAGATTACCGCTTGTTTTTCATTTTACACCAATTATATATCCCATGTCTTATCCTACCCTTTAGTCATGAAGCATGTCTAGTGATGCAATGAGCAATCTTTGGTGTCTTGGCCATGGATTTGGTCATGTATCATTGATTTTGTCCACTTCGCGTGACATGTTAGTAATGACGAGTCACCCCTTAACCTTTGTCGTGTCTCACCCATATTGCCTTCGAGAATTGTTTAGCCCTTAACTCTAGTGGTGGAGATTTGTAACCGCCAATCTTATGATAGAATACATGCTATGACTATGCGATTGAGTGATCACCCGAAATTGACACTTAGAATAGTTGAGAGATTTGAGTGTTTGTTCCCTTCGTGAGGTGTTCGGCTTTGTTTTATTCTAGCATAAGGATTTGTAAACTCATATTTTCTAGGTTTTGGGAGATATCTTTTAGGAATCTATCTATTAAGGTCTACTTGAGGCAAGTAAAGTTCAAGTGGGGGATATTTGATAACATCAAATAGTCCCAATATTAAGTGTCAATTTCCGATAATGCTCGTTATTTATATAATTTATATGGATTTACGCTTGTTTTCCACTTTCGTAAATTACGAGCATCGGAGCTAAAGAGACGCGAAATAGAAACATAACTAAAGATTTATCACAAGATGCCTATTTTGAAGAAGTTACGGTAACTCCTCTCTCATGTTACTACCGTAACTATCGTGTGACTCGAATACCAACTTATCAAGAGGTTACGGCGTAACTCTTCCCAAAGGTTACGACGTAACTCCATTAGGTCAAAAGAGGTTCCACGTCACGATACTTACATCAGAATTCATCGCATCACTTACGACGTAACCGAGTTTATTGAAGACTACGGTAAACCACTAATAAGGTTACGCCATAACTAGCGATCTAGTGCATTTACTTAAGAAATAGAAGGTTACAGCAGAACTCCTATTTTGGTTACTGCTAACCCATACCGCCTATAAATACCCCACTAATTCCAAAGATTTCTAATCATCCCATTCCATACACAACACTCGAGAACGTGGAAAAAGCTCAAGGCGTGTCTAGGGGAGCATAGGGAGTCGTTTCAAGGAGAAGTCACCCATTACGATAAGCTTTTAGCGTTTATATTTCTTTACTTTCAATTCATGTATTTCGTACTTTGAATATTGAATTTATTTGCATGATTAATATGAGCGGCTAAGCACCCTTTGGTGCTAGCCTAGTTATGATTCCTTAATTGTTTTGTTTTATGCTACCTTTACTCCGCATAATTATTTCTAAGTGTATGCATGCATAGTTCTTGGTAGTCACCCTTGGTTCGGTAGTTTTGAATGGCGGTAGAGGCCAATTGCCTAGGAGATATGACCAATCACCCTGGTGTGAGCGTGATCGAGACGGAAGGGTAAGATATGACCAACCGACGACCCTTTCTACTTGTGCGATTTGACCAACTCGATCACCTATCGCTTGGATGAACTTAAGAATCGGGGGTGTAGTGTTCAAGTTCCTAACACCGGCACTCACTATTTTGAATCTAGCATGTAGCGGTACTTAATGACTGGCTTAGGGACCGTGAACAACAGACTTATGACGTGCGCCGATTTCTCCCCGTGGTGGCATCTTTGCCGATAGGTTAGCGAATTGACCAAATGTTGTCCTCTCGAATTTGACCCCACCAAGTAATTGGAAGTAGTAGATGTAGACATAACTAGCTAGAGGATCGACTAGGTTAGCACCACTATTCCTCTATTGATTTCCTTTATCCATTTATCCGCTTTTATTTCATTATGCTAGTAGTTTAATTAATTAAATCCCTATCGAAACAATTATTATTCTCGTGACACTAGACTTAGTAATAATCCAACACACATAGCTTTGGGACGACCTCGGCTTTACCATTTACTACACTACACGCGACCGTACACCGCCTGCTAGTGCATTAGGTAGACCATAGGTATAGCGAGACACTATAAATATTAAAACCCGATCAAGAAACCATCAAGAATAATCATCAAAACCAAATGTGAAATAGTGTAATCAAGTGCCCTTTAAATAAACCTATGAACTCACCAAATAGTTCTAACCCTTTAGCATGTATCTTCGTGTTTTTGAGGTGATAGCTTATCTTTGGAGGCGCAAGGCAAAGGCATGGCATGGTCATAGACGACTCGATTTATGTATTGGGACAAACTTTTATAATGGGCCATTTTTCCGACAAATCAATAATGTAAACATTGTTTTAAGAAATGAATAAAATTTTTCTTTATGAAAATCATTGTTCTATGCTTATGTTGTGATATCAATTTAGTAGCACCTCAATACTTGTATGCTCACTGAGCCATTTTGGGGTGTTACAGGAGGATATCTTGATGAGTTATCAATTCCTATTTCCTCTACTAAGGTGTTGGTGAACCCGATGCTTTATGAACTCTCATCAAAGGTGACATGAAAGGTTTCAACTTGTTGTCTCCTGTGTTAAATACCCAAGGCTTTGGAGATTAGCTAGTAACCTAGAATGTATCCATCATCGCCTTTAGCATCAACTTGCCTAGATGATCCTTGTGGTTATGAATAAACACAGACATCCAAACACATGAAAGTAACTCATATAAGGAAGTCTACCTGAATATCTCATATGGGTTTTGTTATGTCTTTGACAATGATTGACCTGCTTTGGGTGTAACAGTCGCTTTTGACCGCTTCATCCGTAAATGTTTAGAAAGTGTCGAGCCATTTAACATAGTTCTAGCACCTCAATGAGAGTTCTGCTTTTCCTTTCACTACCCTATTTTGTTCGGGGTGTAAGGAGATGAAAAGTTTTGGGAGATTCCTTTTCATCACGTAAATTCTCAAGCTCTTCATTTCGAACTCGACCATTGTCGCTTCGATGAGTTTAACAATAATGTCATTCGGTTTCAATGTTCCGATGAATGACATTATTGTATCACCGCCTCGACTTTTTGGAAAGAAAGTATACCCAAGTGTATCTTGAGAATTCATCAACAATGACAAGTGTATACTTCTATGTCGGATTGATCTAGGACCGACCGTCCAAAGAGATCCATGTGCAAGAGGTGAAGGCGACTTCGATGGAGAAATGTTGTTTTGTTTTGAAAGATGCTCTTTGGTGTTTGCCTTTTCACAGTCGAGCATGGTTTATCTTTTGCAAAACCAAGTGATGGTGCCAAGGACCTTGTTTTGTTTTGCCAAGTTGTTGATGTTTTTGAAATTTAAGTGTGAGAGTCTCTTATGCCACAACCGCTGATAGTCTCAAGGCCTCGCAAAGAGACAAGTTCCATCTCGAGAGAGTGTTGACATGTCTAAGACATAAACATCATCTCTTCTAGGAGCTATCAAAACAACTTCTTTGTTGGCATTAAAATGGTGCCTTCTTTGTCATTGAATTGCACAATGTACTTAGCATCACAAAGTTGATCGACATCGATGAGATTGTATTTTATACCATCGACATAAGCTATTCTAGAGAAAACTATTCCATTTCGCCATCAACCATAACCTTCAGCGGGACATGATGAGTTATCACCAAATATTACCTTGGGTCTTGGTTCCTTTACATACTTGTGCAGATACTCCTTAACGCCACCATGCTTCGAGTATCCACTATCTAGATGCCAAATAGGCTCTGGCGTGTCTCGCACAAATAGTAAACTGGATTAGTTTCTCTTGCCGACCCACATACCGTGGGCTTTGGTCCGAAGGTCTATTTGAATTTGGCAATTGACTCATGGTCATGGTTGAGTGCATTGTGCTACCACGGTGTTTTGCATTTGAGACCGAGGATGACCTGGTGATTCGGGTTGCTTGGAACTTCTCCTTGCTTGGATGACACCGCCATGCCGGGATGTCTCGTGAGCTAGATTTCTTCAAATATCACAAAGATGTTCATGAGACAATCATCGTGATGATGATCATTAAAGCCATAGTGTGGACAAGGAGGAAAGGGTTTTGCTCTATACTTTTGAGCAGATTGGAGGTTGAAGCATACCGATGACCAACTTTGGTATAGTTTGCTTTATTGAGTGAACTTACATATTCTAAGTGATCGAAGTTCAGGATCATCCTTTTGCGCATCATACAAAAAGGATTCTATAATAGTTGCTGTGGTATGACTGCACAAAGGGCATAGATCACACTTCGCTTGGGTTTGGTGGTGGATTTTGACTTTGAGGAACTAGAGGAGGTCGACTTTGTTTCCTTGATTATTGAATCATGAACTTTTTCGATGGATTCTATCTTATCGCTTAGTTTCTCACAAGTTCGACCGCTGTCGAATTTGGTCACTTCATGGGGACCCACGACGTGGAAGTCTCAGGGAGTAGACTCTTGTTGGATTGGTATTGTTGGTCTTTTCGTGATAGTTCTACCAAGTCCATACCTTCTTTTGGTAAGTGAGGATTGAATTGTAATGGAGTAAGCTCGAGCTAGGGCAAGACCTCAAGAGGTTTCAGGGGAGGAAGCGATGCTTGAGATTCTCGCCTGCACTCGAGATGTGTTCAAGACTCAAGCATGCTCTTTAGAGCTTGGCTTTCGTGCTCTAGTATCCTTCGAGAATCGAAATTTGGAAGCTTACTCGTGATTAACCTGCTCAATCCAATCACCGGGCTTGGGAATAGTCAACACATTGGTAATCATGCCACCGCACACAAATGGTTTGGGAGATCGGTCTTTGTCGTGAGAGTCGTGAGATGATCTTCACCTATGACTCTCTTTTGCTACTGGGGCTCCCAAATCAAAGACTCTTGGATTTTTAGCAATTCAACTAGCAATGATATCCTTTTCTTTCTTAAGTTCATCTTGAAGAGCCCGATTTCTTTTAACTAGTTCAAGTGTTTTGAATTTGCAAAGTGATAGCCTCAAGCTTATTTTGTTTTAAAAGAAGCGCTCATCCCTACACTTGTTCGGGCTCAAAACTTAGCTTGTTATATTTTGAAAAAGATTTAATCATTACTCTTCTACAAACTTAAGATCAACATTGATATAGTTCATATAAGATCGCCAATCGTAGTCATCATCCAT
The DNA here is from genome assembly GCA_022545495.1 of Chrysanthemum lavandulifolium. Taxonomy (NCBI): domain Eukaryota; kingdom Viridiplantae; phylum Streptophyta; class Magnoliopsida; order Asterales; family Asteraceae; genus Chrysanthemum; species Chrysanthemum lavandulifolium. The sequence goes on from CM040246.1 coordinate 104,676,651, forward strand.
AGAAAGTAAAATATTTACCTTATTCATTGTGATGTTGACCCACCTCCATTCCCGGCATGATTTTTCCCAACGCCTAGCTTGTCCTCTTCGAGAGAGCCATCGGTGCAATCGACTTGCACCATTTCATCGTCCCGAGGAGACTAGCTCTTCATCCCGCCAAAGACTTCAAAGAACTAGGCCTTTGTTTTTACCCCGCATGCATTTAACATTGTTTGTTGTTTCGAGGGACTGGCCTCTAGCAGTTGCTAGCATAGCTTTGCCTTTCCTGTACTTAGCTTCAAAATCAACGCTTTTCTTTGATCGACTTGTTTTGAAAATTTTGATGAGACCGATAAATTTTGGTTGAAATTTGCTAAAGCCTGAGGATTGATTTGACCTCGATGGTTTGTAAGAGGGTTCGTAAATTGTTTTGAAAAACAGCCTTTGGCAAAATGGCCTCTTTTATGACACTTAGAGCATTAAGTCTCCTCATTTTCTTTAGCATTAGAAAACATTTGTTTCTTTTATAAACCTTCAAGAGTTAGCAAGGAGTGCCCTTTCACGAAATTCGATGTTCATGTCATTTAGGTACTCTTCGCTGATCTCTCATCAGCTCATCATCCGAATTTTCTTGAAAATCCCGAACCACACTGCTTGAGAAGAAAGCGAGATATAGGTGTTGAAGTGGTGGTCAGGACTTCTTGACTTCGAGACTTCCTAAGTCGTGGTATCGCCTGCTGATGAGGTTTTCCTCAAAGACAAATTTCCTATAAATTTCGAAAGTTCAAGATTCCGGATATGATTAGCATTCCTAAGTCCCCGAGAGAAATTCAACCACTTCTCGTGAAGACTATTGACAAACCAACATTGATTTCATGTTTGAACAACTTAAAACCATCATTTGACAGCTCATTTAACAAAGTTTTGTATCTGTAAGTTTGAGAGAGAGTTTCGAGTCCTTGGCCTCAAGGTGTTATACTCAAGTTTCGTGTCCATGATCCTATTTTCCTTGGTATCGTAAGGACCTTCATGATTGTGGACCAGTCATCTCAGTTTGTTTAGTCACTACTACGTACCAATAACAAACTCCATAGTATCATCAAGAAGACAAGATATGATGATACTTTTAAGCCTTTGGTCCCGGTTGACCACTCTTCTCTCGTCCCCGAGTTCATCGAGCTTGTGTTTAGGCAAACCTTCGCAGCTTTGGGATAAATAGACCTTCATTAATACACTTAATGTAGTAAGGTTCCATCCCAATAAATAGCAAAGCATTCGCTTCCATTTGTTAAATTTACTAACTTCGAGTCGAGGGCAATAGTCGAATAAGCTCCACCCTTTTGTCGACAAGTTGGGGCACATCAATTTCAGCCATTAGGATCCTGATTTAAAAATGTTTTGAGCGGCTTAAAAAGGTTTTATAATCAGCATGTCTATGATACCACTTGTTGTTCCCAATTCACTATCGTATATAATAGTTAAGTATTTAAAAATAAACTAATAGTGAATCAATGACTGAAATGACATAAGTAAAAACAAACTGATAAATTTTCAACATAATGTTCTTTATTAGAAATGAATAAAAAAGAATACATTACCCAAGTACTTGCGGAATAGTACTTGGGATTGAAATGACAAAGGGTTGGTACTCCTCACTAAGCTTAGGCTAAGTCCGAGCACAACTACTATGGAACCACCGAGCTATCTCGTGGACCGAGTTAGTTGGAGGAGTGAAAGATGGCTTATGTGTGTGTGTGTTTTACAATTCACAAGCTTAAATCTTTCACTCCATCTCTTATGCTATTTATACAAGTATGAGTATTAACTTTATCCTAAGTGACAAATCGATATTTACGTAAGACAAAATACCGATGTATTTTGTCTCGCTACAAAGACTATTTTAATTAAGAGACAAGGTCGCTTTCCATAAATCGCTGATGTCACCGAGCCCCGATCGCTTGCCATTCGTGTGAAAGTTGACTTTGGTTGATAACGACTTCGCCTTATCCGATTCAAACTTATCCCACCTTGTCCCGCCTCATTCTTCGCCTTCATTGCCTTCTTCTACTTCATTTTGTCTTCGTAAGTAGTTGGTGAGGAGTTTAGGATTCGGTGAGTTATTGTCATCACCACCGAATCCACCATCTCCTTCTTTACCCGCCTCACCCTTTAAGTTCCGCCCACCGAGTGAGAGACTTCTTCGCCTCATCGAGTATCCCAAGATGGCTAACTAGAGACTATGCACTCAAAGGACTGTTAGTGTTTAATGGTCTAAACAATTAGGGTATTTTCTATTCAAATCCAAGACTTAAGGGGTTTGGGTATTTACTGAACCCAACAAAGATAATTAAATGCTCATCGCGATAGTGTAATTATTTTCGCTTAACGATTAACGGTTAAACAGATATTTAAATTATAAAAAATATGTGACATATTAAAATGTTTTTAATCTCAATCATTGATTTCTTTTTAGATGAAGGGTGGGGATGAGTCACTTAGTATGTGAGAAAAGTTTAGTATGTAAAATAACTCTCCTCTAAGAGCATCTCCATCAATAACACAAGTTAAACTTTAACATCTGCCACGTTAGCGCCACATCAGCTTTAACATTTCACCTCAACATCCCAAAAAAACACCCACAACAATAACATCCCAAGTTAAACTTTAACATTTGATATTTTTAATTTCAACCCCTAAACTAAAACAAACACTTCATTTATTAAAAAACATATCATTACTTTGAAAACATATTACAATACGAAATTAAAAAAAAAAAAAAAAAAAAAAAGTTACAACGAAATAAAAAGACACCGAAAATTAAACGTTACAATATAAAGGAAATGACGAGAATACAATCTACCGACGAGGTTGCAAGTTATATTTTTGATGATTCGGTATTTTCAATCATTGATCCAAGCCACGACATTCGATCTTTGCCTTGAAGATCTCGTGACAACTCGCAATTTCGTGTCATTTCTCAAATTTCATTATTCATCGCTTATCGTAAACTAGGTTTACGAGTTTCAAAATCGCGTAACCTTAGTGGTTTAGCCGCGAATTCATGATCATATCATCGAGACATTTCATATAGACTAAGTTTAGTCTACATTTCATTAGCATCATTTTCATCATGTTAGTTCATTCATGATTTTGCATTTCACATTAAACGCCAGAAATTTATATTAAATAAACGCTATCGCGTAAGTTATTATTTTGAACATTTAATCCGATACTTCCAAAATTATTCCACATATTTTTATACTTATATTAAGTTTATAAAAATAATATTATGAGTTTACCCAGTGTTTTAAATTTATTTTGTATATAAATTGTTAAATTTATATTATTACGACGGTTTTCTTAAAAACTACACGATAATTATTATTTCACTCAAATTTTGCAAGAAATGCATTTTTATAATTTTTATGACATCAATATGTTTTATTTTGACCCGTTAAAATTTATTTTTAGTTAACGCTACCTTAAATACTCAAATGTGTATACAAGTTACTACATATCTTAAAATATTTTACAAACTTGACATGAAATCTAGCATGATCTAGTCAAATTGTCAAACACACATTTTTTCTTTGCTTATTCATCTCATTCACGCCAAGACCATTTCCTCTCATTAATATTCTTGTCTTTTGGTCTACTTGATATTTTGTTCAAGTCTTGCATATTTTTTTCTCTATATAGATACTACATTTTTTTTTATTTTACCACAAAACACAAACTCTCTCTTTTGTTCTCTCCCTAAACCACGACAGAAAACACAAGAACAAAAGGTGTACAAGTTGGGTCTTTAGCTTATTTGGTAGCTTCTTGAATTACTTATTTGGTAAAGAGTACTAAAACTTGGGTTTTTGGAAGCATACTTGGGTTTATACTAGAGTTCTCTTGTGTTCTTGGGTTCACAAATCATCCACATTTTCTAGTAAGCATTTCATATTCATCATCATCTTTCATATTCATGTTGTGTTCATTTTATCATAATTGAGTAAAGCATGCTATTTATATGGATGTTTATACCACTTAAATTGTTTTTAAGCACTATAAGTTTATATAAGTTATCCTATAATTATCCCTTGTTATATACTAGTTTTGGTGATGTCTAGGAACCCATGACACCCTAAGAAGGTGTATGGTAGGATTAGAATAGCTTCGGAGTTGTTTTGAAGGGATTGGAATAGGTTTAGCACGAGAAAACTCTTTTCGACAAGTCTAAATAAGGGTCTGATCGTATTTTGTAAATCTGGAAAACGACAGACATAAAATTTTGGCCTAGATATTTAGAAAATATACTTTAAAACGAATCCGTGGTCGCTTGAACGGATTAAACGAGCTATAACGAAGAAGTTATGAATTTTCAAGTTTGACGACCTAAATATATATATATCCCGAAATTTCAAGAAGTCGCTTTTTGTTTTGTACGAGTCAAAGACAGTCTTAAGCTTTATAAATTATTTCGACTTATCAAAATATATTAGTATACTTTGATACGAGCTAAGGACGATAATACGAGAAAACGGATTTGTAACGACTAAAATATACATCGCCACAACATTGCCGTAACTTTATTAGTTAAGAAAACTATATTATTTTTATTTGACAAGTGTTACGGTAAAACAAAACGACCATATTGAAGGCTATTTTTAACGTTGACGTAGAACTTCTTGTAACGAGATGTCTTCTAATAAAATTGAGATCACCAAGCATATTTTTTTCAAAATGACCAACCGTTTGTATAGCGGAGTTGTAATAAATTATTTACGGTTGCTTAAACTTTGCCGAAATTCACTTTTAAACAACGTTTTGGACAAAATCACCCTACTTAACCTATATTTTTCTTTATGAACGAGACCTCTAGGATAAAAACTTAAATGCCAAACTGAGATTTTGATACAAGCTTTCCAAAACCGTTGAGTTCGCTTTCCTAACGCTCGACGACACCATTTTACGACTAGCTTTTCGAGGCCATTTTGTCACTTTCATGAAATTTCCAACGACAATATTTTACTTACGAAAAGTTAAAATTTCACAATAAATCATTAAGAAACTATTGTAGGATGACATTTTGACGTAAATACTTGTAAAGTAATTTAAAATGGTCAAGACGTCAAAGAGTATTTTTCGACGATAAGTATTATTTTCAAAACTCACAAGTGGTATAAATAACATACTTAAATGCATGCATAACATTACATCATAACTCATTACGTATCATATCATTCATAATAGGTCATTTTCGAGATTCACGCTACATTTCATGTATCCACTTTTGCCATCGATTATTGTCCAAGTGAGTTCATAGCCCCACTTTCTATTTCTTAATTGTTTTACAAACTCTTGGGAGATACATGCTACATTTTAATCGAACACAAATGCTTTGAACCGTATGCTATATCCGAATGTTTTATTGTCACTAAGTATTTGCCATGTTCAAGTCCCTACATCATGCACCATTAGTCACTTGCGAGTGAGCGAATATTGTGAATAAGCCTATTGAATTAACACTCCCGCCTTATTGACCCGCTTAGGAAATCGAGCGACTATATTTGAATCATTAAGGTAAATTGGCAAGTTTACCTATTAGGGCTGCGATGAAACGATGATTACCAATTTTTATTGGTGCGATGTTTACGCTTTGGTTGTCATGAACTTAGTGAAATAAATACTGTTTTGTTTTTAACGATGAGTGTGAATCAAATTAACTCACACTACGATTATTGTGTTCAAACGAATTAATTAAACCTATGGATTTCACTCAACCTTTGTGTTGACTGTTTTAAGCATGTTTTATCTCAGGTATTTAAGACATTCACTTCATGGCATGCATGTGGACATAGCATAGAGTCGCGGTGACGACGCGTCTCACATGGATTTTATGCACTTTAAAACATCGTTTAAATTGTAACAAATTTATTTCCGTACATGTTGAGTTTCATTTGGGACCTACACTTTGTAAACTCTGATTGTTTTATTAAATCAAACGATGGTCTTTTCAAACGACACTTTAGGTCGCTCAATATAACTTGATTGTGATGCTATGACAATCAATCCCTGTGAATTCCATTCCGGCGCAAAAATGTAATTGGGGTGTGACAAGATCAACCATCAAAACTTCATCTCCTCCAACCTTGTTATTGTTTCATCTTTTTCTTGATGTGCCTGATACGCGCTACGCGGTTTCACGCTTGATACAATACTGCTTGCCATAGTTTCGTGAAATAAATTGACGAGCTCGTTCCTCCCGTGCTCGCTCCCCAAGATTTGTCGTGTTTCGGATCTTACTTTCTTGGAAGCACGTTTCTTTCCCATGGGGCGTGGTTGTTCATCATGACCAAACAAATCCTCGTTTGTTTGGCTTGGGACATCGCCGGTTAAATCAACCGATTCCGGCGTGTCCCATTTCTTAGAATGACGCAAAACCTCCCAAGCTTCATCGAGAGAAAACGGTGCTGCTTTGTGCTCCTCACGATACCATTGCTTCGCCCGTTTCATGATATCCATCTTACTTTCCACGCTTCGCTGTTCCCGTTGCGCACGTTTGTAAAAAGCGTTGAACTTTGTGCAAAAGTGGTTCAATGTTTTCCACTTGCTTGACATCATTTCCTTGTTGCGCCGTTGAAAGTTGAGTCTATTGAACTCATTTGTGACCCGATACCAAAACGTATCTTTGGGTTGTGCACGCCCAACTTTCGGATCCTCCGTAACAGCTATGTAACACATGACAAGTAATTCTTCCTCTGCTGGTTGCCAACGCCCGAGAGCTAATTCTTCTTCATCATCGATTGGTTGGGCTCGGGTCTTTGGATTTTTTGACTTTCGCTTAACACGACCTTTGGATTTTTTGGAGGAGACGTGGGTGTCTCAGGCACATTATGTGTTTCAGTTTGTGAATGTTGTGAGAATTGTAGATTTTGAAAGTTGGAGTTTAAGGTGCTTTGTTGCCAATACATATATTGTTGATGTTGTTGCCACATTTCTTGGCTCGACAAGCCTAGTGGGTTGGAAAAAGACAAGTTGGGGTTTGAAGATGAACCCGCGTTCGGGTTTGATGATGAACCCGGGTTTGAGGTATTCCACCCACCACCGAGAATATTGAAGAATGTATCATCGTTGCCTCCCGAATTTTTTTTCTTCAGTTAATGAAAGATTGAAGATTGAGAGGATTGAGAGGACTGAGTAATGGAAGTGTGAAAAAAAATGTTGTTTTAGTTGGGTATTGATAGTGGTAAGAAAATGTTTTTAATTTTTGATTTTTTTTTTTTTAAATAAAACTAGCAGTTTAGGGGCTAAACGTAATTTTTTAAACCCCAACGGTAACTAGTGTTAGGGGGTTTGTAAAATTTTGATTTTTTTTTTTTTAATTTTGATGACGCCTGTTTGGGCACTAACGCCGGCAATCTAACGCGCCTTTAACGCCGGAACTCCAACAATAACACCGGTTAACGCGGCACTAACGCCGGATCCGGCGTTGATTATTGGGATTGCTCTAATAGTTTAGTGTGTTATAGAAAATTTTCTTTAAATTTCTTTATAATAGAAATAATAATAATATACTTACTGATCATCATCATCTCGTTTCATCTCCTGCTATGGTTCTTGATATAGTTAAAAGTTTCCCTCATGGTACGTCTTGTGGTCGGGATGGTTTGCGTACCCAACACCTTTTGGATTGTTTATGTGGTGCCGCTGTGGCTATTTTTGATGAGTTAGTCGCTTCTATCACCCAAGTAGTGAATCGTTTTCTTGATGGTAAATGCCCTAGGGCATTGGGTGAGTATATTGCTAGTGCTCCTCTCACACCGTTGGTCAAACTGGGTGGTGGTATCCGTCCTATTGTTGTGGGGACCATTTGGAGGCGTTTAGTTTCCAAGGTCAGTGCTTTTATAATTTACCACTAATTGGATGGTTATTTAAATGATCTACAGTTCGATGTTGGTGTATCAGGAGGAGGGAGGCTATTCTTCATGTTGTGAATCGATTGATTGAGAACCGTGGAGATGATGTGGGTCTTTCAATGTTGTTGGTAGATTTCAAAAATGCCTTCAATATGGTGGATTATGAGGTTATGCTACAAGGGGTTCGCCTTTGTTGTCCTGCAATTTCATGCTGGGTGGAATTTTGTTACTCCAGCCCAACTAGATTATATTATAGGGAACATACCTTATGGTTACACCAAAGTGTGAAACAAGGTGATCCACTTGGACCTCTGCTTTTTGCCTTAGTGTTACATCCTTTGGTATGCAAGATTAGAGATTCCTTTAGCCTTTCCTTTCAAGCTTGGTATCTGGATGATGGCACTACTATTGGAGATACTTTGGTCGTCGGGAAGGTTTTAGAGCTTATTATGATGGATGGACCTCGTTGCGGTTTGCACCTGCAATGTTGATAAAACTGAGGTATTTTTTCCTAAGGAAGACCCGAGAAGCAGGCTTGCGGGTGTTTTCCCACCTAATATTGCCCGACCTTTGCATGGTGTTAAATTACTTGGTGGGCCTGCTAGTGTGGACTTTGATTTTAGTAATGAACTTGTTATGAAAAGGGTTGCCAAAACTATTGAGCTTATGGGTGTTGTTCCCAAGATTAATGACCCCCAGTGTGAGTTGTTGCTCCTTTGTGCTTGTGCCGGTATTTCCAAGTTATATTTTCTATGCGCACATGTTCTCCCCGGGTCTTTGAGCGTGCTCAGATTTCATTTGATGCGGCACTTCGTTCCTCCTTGGAGCGTATTGTCACTGCTTCGAGGCTTGGTTTTGGTGATTCCTTTGTGTTTGGAGGGCTTGGTATTTACTCTGTAGGTGATGTCTTGAACTACGCATTCCTTGCGTCAAGACTCCAATCTGCTAGCTTGCAGACTAAGCTGCTCCAATATTCTGGTATTGTAACTTCTAGGCCTTCCTTTGATGATGCTTTATGTGCTTTTAATGTGAAAATGAAGATTGATCTTTTGAGTAATCCAAGTTAGATCGCTGCCACAAACCTTATGAAGAAACTGGCAGATATATATTTCACACGTGTTACTCAAACGGCTGAATCCTTTTTTTCTCTATCTACTCGACAAATGGTTTTATGGAAATCTCAGATGGAGGACCATACTTCTAATTGGCTTGGGTGGTTCCGATCTCTAGGTTGGGGCAGACTATGAATGCTAGGACCTACCGGTGTATGTTATGATATCGATTGGGTGTTCCTTTATTTTCTATTCAGATGTCATGCTCAGCTTGTTACATGGTCTTTACTGGGATATTTATGGGGACCATGTTGTATCGTGTGCTGGCATTATTAGTATTAAACATCGGCATAACGTGATGCGCGATACCTTGGTTGACATATGTTCTCGATCGGGGATTTCAGCTCGTAAAGAAGTTGATATCGGGCTTAGTGGAGAAAGGGACAAACCATTACGCCCAGCTGATATGTTGTTGTACTCGTGGGACGGAGGGCTTGATGTATGTGTTGATTTGACCGGGTCATCGCCTTTACGCAAACCGGTATGGTTGATTTTGTGCACGGTCGTGCGGTGTTCGCGGTCGCACAACGAAACGCCAAGTATGAGGCTAAGCGCGGATATCGGATATGGGTTTCTCCCCTTCTCATTCTCTTCTTTTGGAGAACTTGAGAAGGATGTTGTGACCTTACTGAAGCGAATCCGAAAGTTCAGGGCCAATATATACATTCCACACTAATTTGTGAAACTCTTTTCGGAATTCAGAGTCAGCATCTAGATCACCCAACACCTGCAAAAGTATGTTGATGACTTTAATGGGTTTGTCACTTATTTAACATCTAAAGAATTATTATAATAGCAGTGAACATATAAAAAAAGTTAAAACAAGTATGCACAACATAAAATTACCTTTCCGGACAGTTTATGAGTAATGTGCCACATGCACAACCTATGATGGGAATCCGGAAAAACCTGTAAAACAGCCTTACGTAATGCAGCATCCTGGTCAGTAAGTGCCAAAGGTGGTTGTTTGCCATGAGTTTTAAAAAAGGCGTCAAGCATCTAGCAGTCGATTCATACTTTTCATCAAACAACAACGCCGCACCAAAAGTAACACATTTCTGGTGGTGGTCAACACCAGTAAATGGTAGGAAAACCATGTTATACCTGTAAATGATAAATTTAAATAAATGGTCAAAACTGACATAAATATGAAAGAGTAAAATGACATAAATACAATATAAACATGTATACTGTGAAATAGAAAAAAATATATCTGAAAAATAATATAAAAAAATTATCAATAAGTTTATATCTGAAAAACATAAAATGACATGACTTATCTGTTATAATTTGGTATTTTGATAAATACAATATAAACGTGAAATAGTAACATAACTCACTTGTTTGTTTCAAAAGTAGCATCAAATGCAACAACGTCACCAAATGCAACATAGTTGCATTTCATTGTTTCGTCCGCCCAATACATATGACACAATTTCTTTTCAATGGTGTGATGATAAAAAGAGAATTGGGGGACGTGTTCCTTCCTCTTCATCATTTTGTCAACTAACATTTGTGCATCCCTTTTACCAATGAACAAATTCATACCACGTCTAAAGTTACTCCAATCAACAGGCATTCCCCGAACTTTGTTAAACCCACCCAAAAGTGCTACTCTTAACCTGTGTGCTTTTTGTGCACCAATATTAGTCAAGGACGCGCGATGAATAAACATATAATTGTCATGTTGCAGCTTCCTTCGAGCAGGAGATAGATCCATGTTCGACTGATCTATAAGTGGATGGTTGTGATTCTCCACAAAATCAAACAATGTATACATGTTTGTCCCTCTAATGACTTTCAAGTTGATCCTTGCTTTACAATCGGTAAGTGTTGTTGAAGATCTACATTTCCTTTTTTTCCCATCTACATTATCGTTTTCTTGGACATGATGTTCGACATCTTCGTTTAGTGTATTTGTTTCAACCATCTTCCTAGGTTTACCACCTCTATTACATATGACATATTTGTGTGCCAATTGTCCATTCCATTTTTTGGACCCTGATTTACGTACACCAAACCTGCCCTTAGCCGCATAAACCTTGTACATGTTAACAGCTTCGTTAAACATTTGGTAAAGAGTACCCTTTTTAGGTTTTTCATCGACAGGAACATTTGGGACCCAATATGAGTAACCGTTTGGTGTGGGAATGAACTCACGATCAAGATCAAAAACATCAACAACATCAGCTTCTACAAATAATTAAAACACATGTATTGGCAAAACAACTTAACTAATCAAGGTGCAAAATTGTACTTTATTAAATATGCACCATATAACAGATAAACATGCATGTACATTATCCAAAATATTGACAATTCAGTCAGTCAATAATTATAAACATGCATGTACATCATCCAAACTTCAAGAAACATTATAATAACAAAACTACAACAAACAGTTTTGCAATTCAGTGAATAATTATAAAATTGAAAAGAACGAAACCATTATTGTCGTCCTAATCATGATGCGCATTCTCCATAATCAGATCTTGTTCAGATAACAAAAGTGTTTGATCATTTAGTTCTTGCACAACAAGGTTGTCTTCTGGAATAGGGTTTGGGTTCCAATCTTGAACAATATCATCCATGTTTGTTTTTTTGTGTCCGAATGAAAGAATAATTCTGGATTAGGGTTTGATTATCCTTCGTGAATTTTAGAGAAAAGAAATCTGGAAAATCAACTTGAAAAATAAGAAACCGTATATTTTGCATGATTATAGGAAAATTTTGAATTATCGTTAGAGAGTGTGAATGTTAATTACCCTTAATGCCCTACAAATTAATTATATTAATTTAAAAGAAAACAGTTTACTAAATTATGATTGGTCAATGGGAATTCTCATGATTATCGCACTCAACAAGGTTACGAAAATAAAGATACATATATATATATATATATATATATATATATATATATATATATATATATATATATATATATATATATATATATGAGACTACATACGACATCATTAATGCTACTAAGCATTTTAATGTTGACATGGCATATCTTATGATGAGGTGGAAATGCCATCATGGGACATTATCCGGTTACTTAATAAATTTTTTTTTGAAGCAACCAAGATTCGTACATGGGTTGTTACATTCAAAGCCAAACGCCTCAACCACTGAGGCAGTCCACATATTTATGTTTTATCTTCTACTTCCAACGCAATATACTTCAATTTGTTCCGAAATATTCTATTTCCAACGCAAGATGGGTAGTCACAGATCCAGCTTTTATTGGAAAAAATCAATGCCAGTCAAATGTTCTTCATAACATCTACCTTTTCAATCGCTTATTCCTAAATCTTATCAAAACAAAATATTCATCAAATCAATGCCATCTTTATTAACTATTTTTCCGGGGTTTGATTGTATGATTTTCAAAATTATGACAGAAAATCACGGATTATTTGAATTTCAGAATCATAATCATCAAATCATCAATCGGCCTTTCAAAACCCTACTATATATCTATAAATACCAACTCGACCTGTCATTATCCGATGTTCATCATCATCATCCACAACATCCGCCAAAATACAACATAACTTTGCTTACTGCTAAGAATGTTCTTAATCTTGCTGCTTCTATTGAAGGTCTCATATGTACATCTTTATAATTTGTTTATATTCAAATGTATATATGTTTATTGTTTTAGGATGGCTTTTGATAAACTGATTATTGGGTTATATTAATGGGGACTTTGGAAAAGTCTTAAGATGTGTCATTTTTATGTTTTATAAGATGTGTGGTGTTTTACGTTTAAATTTTACGTTTTTTCATGGCCATCGGTCTTGGTAAAACCAAATATTTAATTATGTTTCATGATTGTTCACTAACCAAACTATGTATATGATACAATATTATTGGTGATGAAGGTTTCTTCGCTTTTTAAGATATATCTATGGAGTCCAATGGATAGGAAGTTATATATATTTTTTTTATAATTTGTGTTCACTATGCTGATGTAATTCTCATTTTTGATGTGAAAGGAAAAGCTATAAGTACATACGAATTTATGTTGGGGCACAACACTTTACAGCAAGTGCTACATCTATGGGTGCCTTTAATCTTTGGTTGATTTTGTTTCTCCTTATGATGGCGACGGTCCTACAAGGTATGTGCAAAATTTACAGTGTTTTAAGCTTAATTAGTTTGTAATAATTGAGAAAAGTCTTGCACTTTGAACTTTGTGCTCAAACTGGGCACTTTTAATTATATTGTTTGACAGTCACACTATTCTATTGTTGCAGGAAACAATGAAGTTCATGTGCAAGCACATAAATATGAATTTGGAAAAGCAAGCAAAAGGACTCCACGTGGTATTTTTTTCCCCATAAGATATCAAATTTTTAACTTAATCTGCAATGACTTTTATGTTTTGAATACTTATCTATAAATAACTTTCTGTTTACAAAGCATCTATCAGGTGATTGGAGGATTTGTTGGTGATGTCGTTGCTGCCATTGACCAGGTTTGCTTACATTCATTCAATACCTCTAAAACATGCCAACATCTTTTTAAAAATGTTGTAATGTGTGTTTTGTTGTAACAGGTGGTTTATGATGGAGTTAACATTTTTAATATTTCGGTGGGGCCTAAAGGTCCACACGCCACCCACCTCTTCAAACCCATTTAATGCTACACTTCTTTCGGCTAACAAAGTTGGCGTATTTGTCGCACAAGCGACCGTAAATGAAGGCTCGATGTCCAAAAGACCAAAACAATCGTGTCTTACAGTCCATAGATCGCATATGTAGCTGCTGGTGTTGATTTTTAATGTGATGTTGCTGCAGATACGTTTGGCAGAAGGTAAGTTTGTAAAAAATAAGATAAATTTTCATTTTACTAAGTTACCCTTTCTAACATTTTTTATGTTGCATGTTTAGATAGTATTAAAACCTAAATATATGGCTTTATTGGAGGATCCTTTTGATACCACTATCTTTAATATAATTACCATCCAAACACCTAATATATTTAAAACTTAGCTATAAATTAACTAAACATCAGTCTATTTTCACAGCTAATAGAATCAAAGGGACTGCCAAGAATCAGATTAAGGGGTCTCATTTGGGTTTTGTGATTGATTAAAGAAAGTATTTCCTGTCGTAAACTTTGATTGCCTTTATGTGAATTATGTTCTGGGCAAAATTAAATATTTACCATATCCATCAGCCTGATGTGTCTCTGGATCATTTCTGATGTTACTTTTCATATATTTTATGAACTTATATATGAAAATAGTATTGCATGCTTCTAAGTATGTGACTTATCCGCCAGCTTATACAGAAATAATCCTTCTACTTGTGTAGATTGTTCTTTCTATTCCAATTTGATTTTCTGCATTATAAATGCTTTGGCAAGTCCTATTATTCTATAGCATAAAACTGAATTATAAATAAATTTAGCGGTACTCTTATCACTTACTCTAATATGATTGGCTTTGCGAATGTCTGTTAAATTGCACTTGAGGTTGTATTCCAAGATCCTTATACATGGTGATGACGAGGGGGATCCAATTATTTCCACTTCATTGGTTGAAGCTAGCATTTTTTTGGTTCACAAGGTAACTTTTTCTCTTTTCCTTAGCTGAAACGTGTTCAAGAGTCTTAGTTAAATTTCATCTGAAAAGTGGTTAACAACAATCTAATGTGTCAAGGGGATCCGTGATACAATCAAATGTAAATCTTGGTGTTCATGGACAAGGTTCTTTGAATTTGACTGGGTCATACAATGTTATAGAAGGTGAGCATATGGTTTATCAATATTTTGTTAATTTATAAGCTTAGAAGGCCCATAATAGATTTTGAGAATCATTAATTTTTTTAAGCATTAGAGCCCAATAAGATTTCCTCATATAAAGTTATATTAAGACGGTGCCAACCTGTACCAGTGTATGCAACTTAGGTTGCTTGACTTCTTTAGTTTTGAGTATAGGAGGACTTTCAAGTTCTTTAAAATGGGTCAATTGGGGTTATATCTAAATGATAAGGGGTCATTTATCAAAAGCTAGCTTAAACTGAAATGGTTCGAACATGTTTAACGTGTCAACGGCGTCTATCATGTATTCAGATTCTTATAGCATAATAAGCCACTTTCTTTTAATAGATTGTAATTGTTTCAAAACTTTTACTAAAACTCTTCTTTAATAAATTAATTATTTTTGAAGTTCAAAAAATTGAAAATATCAGGGCATCATTCCATGACCTGGCCTATTTGAGAATAAAAATGATTTTCCTTATGCTCTTTGCAGCATGATTTAGGTTTTTTGATAGAATAAGAATGAGCTTTTATATTGAATAATTTTAGTGGGGACATTGGCGCATGTACGAATTTTTAGTGTTTGTTATGCTTAATATATTATAACGAGTTACTTGAGTAACTACGTATTAATAAAAGTCAAGGTCAAATATTGTCGCAGGTTGGTTTGTTTCTAAAAAGGCCCGTATTCTCACACGGTCAACTATATGTGGTTGTGTCAAGAGTCAAGAGCAAGAAATGATTGAAAGTTCTCTGTTGCGACAAGGACGACAACTACTCAAACTCCACAACAAACTTCGTTTACAAAGAAATTTTATTTTGTATTTGAATAGGCATCCTACTTTTTTTTTAATTATGATATACAACATTCATTATCTTTTTGTACTTAAACGACATCATTGCTTTTTTGTAGATTTGGTTACATGATATATATACCGGCAATTGCCTCATTTTTTAAGTATTTCAATGCTACTTCACGGTTGGTTTACATACATTTAGAATTCAACATGTATTTGTTTTACCATCCCAAGGCTATGAAGATATATATATATATATATATATATATATATATATAAGAGGTTAAAATGAAAAGTTTCTTATAATGAAAAGAATGAGAAGCGTGTGGAGGTGACACGTGTCACCTTTGCCACATCACCACGCCACGCCATGTGACACGTGTCACCCCACCCCACCCACCTACCCACCCACCCCGCCAAAAATTTTTTTCCCGCCAAAAATTTTTTTGGCCAAAAAAATAAAAAATTCCGCCAAAATTTCCCAAAAATTTATTATCGCATCACAAGTTATAAAATCGCATCACAATTATAATTGTGATGCAGAATTTATAACCTTAATGCACTAAAATCATGATTATGATGCAAGAATTTATAACAGTGATGCAAGAACTTATAACCTTAATGCACTAATAAGTTTTGGTGCATCTTTATTATAAGTTAATAGTTCGATGCATCAACTATGATGCACTAAAATCAATGTTATAACCTTAAATGCACTAAAATCATGATTGTGATGCAATAACTTTATAACCGTGATGCAAGCACTTATAACCTGTGGGTGGCAACACTTTGATTCCATACCTCACCATACCTCACAACCCACCAATAATTTCATTCCACCTAATCTCATACCTCACCATACCTCACCATAGTTTTTTAGTGGCAATGGTCATTCCATACCTCACTTTTTTTTTTTTTTTTTTTTTTTTTTTAAATTCATAATTAAATCAAACAATTAAATAAAAACATAATATTTCATTAATAATAAAAACAAATTGCATAATACTTAAAAAATTGCATAATACTAAAAAAATACGATCTAAATATCCGCTTGGCCATCCATATTGCTCCGCATACTCACGTTTTTGGCAATCGTGATCTCGCATTCTCGGATCAATTACGTGATCGTGAGGTTGGTTATAGAACCTCGCTTCGATGATAAGCCATTTCTTCAATATTACGGATTTGGGCCGACAACAATTTTTCGCCAAGCCATCCTTTGTAGACCTTTGCTCATTATCGATTCCAATATTTGTGTTTTCCTTAATTATATATATATATATATATATAGATGGGATCATTTAAAAGTTGATCTCAAGAAAAGTGGGAGAAGTGATCTCAACCATTAGATCACCCCATCCTCCCCTCCTTTTTTTCCTACTAACTACAGGGCCACTTTGTCACTTTTTATTTTTTCGGGGTCTTTTGTAAATACACCCCTTTCTTCCTTATCATATATAATGCCTATTTTCTCTCATTTTTTCTCATCTCTTTCTTTTTTCTCTCGTTTTCGCTTTCATGACCTTCACATCCACATAATTTCACAACTGTTCCCCGTCGCTCACCACCATTCCCCACCGTTCACCATCTTTCACCATCATTCCGCACCGTTCACAATCGTTCCCAACCATTTCGTACCCAAAATGTAATCAGATTCATCATTCAAGTTTGAAAAGTAAGGTTTTTTTTTCTGTTACCGTCAATTAATATGATTATATTAATCTTCGTTTGCATATATATGAACTTTATTGATCTTATTTTGAATAATTTATTCGGTTTTTTTTGTTGTTGTTTGTCTAAATATGTTATATTTTGGAGTTTACTTTTCAATATAAAAAAAAGTTGAGGAAAAATAGATACTGAATCATGTTTAGGATGGCAAAGACACAAGGTGTTTGATAAAATGTCTCAACAAAATTTTATAAGCGTGATGCACTAATTTTACATTGTGATACATCAGTTGTTTATTTTGATATCTAGTTTTGGTCTTAGTTTATAAATGTCCAGCTTATTGTCACGACTAATTACAATGATCTAGTTTCCAATACATGGTTTCAACAGTAGTTTTGGTGCTGAAATATCATTTATAAATCTTAGGTTTCCGGTGAGGATTTGGATGATTGAAATGGTATCGAAAGTCGTTGCCACATTGGAGGTATGGTACCTGTTATGGTTTTGTAGAGATTTCTTTAGACATTTACATCTAAGTTGATTGGAACATATTTATATGATAATGGCTTCAATAGCTTATGTGATTTACATTACGTTTGAAAATCACTTTGGCATTAGTATTTTATTTTCCTCATCATAAATTCCATGGCACTTGGAGCATTTTGGTTGGTTTTGCTACTTGCGGATGTTGAATTCTCATTGCAAGTTGAATCAGATATGGTCCATATCGTGGCCTTTTATTTGGTTTTCTTAAGCTAGCTTCTTGAAATTTAGCAATTAGAAGAAAATTGATCGTCATATACCAAAAATCAAAGACCTTTACTAAGATTTTGGGCAATCTTTGATGACACCGATTGTTTTTCAAGTTGGAATGTCAATCAATCCAAAAATCTTGTTTCGCACTTTCTGTTATTATGGGCTCGTTAGGATTTCGATTGTTGGGAAGACCATAGTTGTTTCTAGAGTTAGTAGGCTTTTGGTGTATCATTGATACCAGAATCGAGTTGTGAATCAAAGTGACTATATTTGTAACTTTGAATTTAAGCTCTTTTCACGGAATAATGAGTTCTCAGTTGTCTTCTTTTGTTGTTTCTGGTATTGGTCATATTAATGGCCTTCACACCATGGTTAGCTGCTGGAGGCCGGTTAATAGCATATCGTTTGAGCATGAAGAATTTCGTAGTTTATTACGTGTAGAGAGTGAGGTAATATAACACTTATCTCTGTTTAGTTGTTTTTCCAAACGGTGTCTTATTTTTTCGCCTGTGTAGATTAATCATTAATGATCTTGTGACGTGATCTTGACACCTATATGGATCAAGTCATTTTCACATGGCTTATAGCTTGTACTTTGTTGTGGCCTATTTTCAAATAGTTGATTTGTAGTATCATATCATTATATATTAGCATGTGTTGATAGTGCCTTCACCAAGTTAGATAACTATGTTATGCACTAATTGTTAACTAACGATGCCCTTAGATAACTATGTGATGCACTAATTGTTAACTAATCGATGCCGTGAATTATATAGTGTGATGCCTTATTTTTTACAACGTAGATAACTATGTGATAAACTAACATTAATTAACTGATGCCCTGAATTAAATAGTGAGATGCCTTAATTTATGCAATGTGATCCACTTATATTTACCATTTGTGATGCACTTAGTACTATTACCTATTTTGTTTGCTAATTGTATCTTTGATGTAATTATGTTGTGTGCAAGATGATTCATTTCCAAAAGACATGGTACATGGAGACGACAGTGATCAAGATAAACCAAGAGTCCAAGAAACGTCTATGTCTAAAATGGCAAATGATAAAGATGAACCCTTCAGTTTTTTTGGCTTGAGCAAAAGAACACATCGTTATCACGGCCCCACTCGGATACTGCAACGCATACCAAGAAACCCAGAAAACGAGAACAAAAACTGAATCCTAAGTGCATGACGCAGAAGGTTTAGGCGATGGTTTCGTCAATTATTACTGATGACAAGACTTTTTCTTAGTTTGGTTACTGATTTTGAATTCTTAACCATAACTCTAGTTTTGAAGATTTAAAATTTGGAGACAAGTGTACAACTGGTACTTGTGCTTAACACATTGGAAAACAAATGTATAATGTAGCGTATAGCTAGATTATTATTATTATTATGAAAAACACTATTTTGCCAGAGAGCATAGAAGCTTTATGTCACGTATGTACAGCTAGATTAATATTATGTTTTTACTACAAAGAAATTATGTGATTACTTGAAAGACAAACATCAAATCCAGAATTTAAACAACCATTAAAAACTGAGGAAACTGTAGGAAAACACAGTTTTTGGTTTTTAAGTATGTCACTATTCGTTAATCAGTTTTAACCTATTGTTTACATTTTCTGAATACATAAATGGCCAAAAAATAAAGAAGAGGAAGAAGAAAACCAAAAACAGTTCAATATTTCGCAACAATCAGTACCTTTATCATTTACACTGATGCACCTTTATTATTCACACTGATGCACCTTTATTGTACATTTGTTTCTGCATAGTACGGATGCGGATATATCATTCCAATCATCATTATATAATCATTCAATCACTTTTACTTCAACAATAACATTATATAAAGCAATGTAGCATTTCATTTACACGTGTGTAAAAAAGTAACATATAGTTCTACTATGGATCTCATCATTTTATTTGCTACATCGTATTTTGATAAAACCAAAGATAATTGTCTCTACTATTAAAAGTACTTAAAAACATGAACTAATACCACATAACTATATCTACTACCATTTGGCATGTACTCATAAACCAAGAGTCTATAGTCTTCGTCTGTGTAGTAACCAGTCAAAGTGACAAGGTTTGAATGGCAAAGGGACTCAACATAAGAACCTCGACAATGAATTCTTGGTTCCCATGTGCGTGCCAGTATCACTCTTATTCTGGAATTCCTATTACCAGCCCATAATCCAAGTGTCGTCCTGCATTGCAACTATAAATTAGTTTTAAAAAGCATATCAGGCACCAAAATGTTGGCTCAAACTTCTCAGCATCACTTTCAATAGGCAAGTCAATTATTATATGCAATTACATTAATCACTTTATCGGGTCAAAACAAGCATGTCATGTGCTTAGGTTACGGGTCAAAACAAGTACTTTTCGGGTCAAATTGATTTGTGTCCATTAGCTAAACATAAACACATGTGTAATTACATTATTATTAGAAAGGTACAAAGATTACATGTTTCCAATATCAGTAACACATGTGTACCTACGTCCATAAAGTGGTTCAACTGAACATGTTTTTAAAATTGGTTCATCTGGTTCCTAAATTTGACTTTGACGATATCCTGCAGGGACATTTAAGGTTCGAAAATCTGCTTTACGTCCATTACCTAAACATAAACACAACAACAAGGGCCATTTTCTTAATTTGCTTCTAAGATCGAATCGTTGGATTATGATGGAAGGTGTTGGCAGATTGTGAAATAAATAGACCAATACATTATTACTATTCAGATGCAACAAACATCTCTTCATTTTAATCGTCTTTAATTGTCGCTTGGACTGTAAAATTTATACAGATGCCTTATTATTTCAATCTAATATTTCGTACAGATGCCTTATTGTTTTAATACATATGTATTAAACAAACAAATTGATGCCCTAATACATTATTAAAACAAATGCATTAAACAAAACAAAACAAACTGATGCTCTATTCAGTTTTAAAACATCAAACAAACATATGACTTGATAATTTCAAGATGCTATTATCTAACAAACAAATGTTCTTTTATGATACCTTGATGCACTAATCCAACATACAAAGGTGATACATATTTCAAAGATTCGATTTAATCGAATTAATCATATTGCCTAAGTATACTCAATTCAATGTTGTAATGTATCACGAGATTCACTAATAAGAATTAATGATTCCTTATGCAATATTAGTAATGCCCTGTGATGACCAACGATGCACTAAACATACAAATGGATACACTAAACATATATACATATGCCTTAATATGTCTGACAATGCACTAATCATTCTAATTGATGCCCTAATCATACTCATTGATGCTCTAATATGTTTCAATGATGCACGAAACATACAAACATATGCCCAAATATTAGCAAGAGCATATCAAATAATTCTCCCATTTAGATTGTAAAACTTAAGCTATGATCACAAATTGGTTTCTATTATGTTTGTTTCACTATTCTTTTGTCAAAAATATACAATGGTCAACGAGTGTTCTTGGTCACCAAGCTAACTCACATCGGCCGCATTAAAATGGCTTGTTTTGAACTGTTACCGACCCACCAAACACACCCTTGTTAGGTAGTAGAATAAAGTTTTATAGGCTTACCTTGGTAGATATTCGGTGACTAGACAAATTTAGTGGTTGAGTGACAACACTCATAAATAGAACAATATTCGAATGTTGTAAGCATCTCATGAACATGGTTAAAACTCACCTCCCGAGAACTCGTCAAATCTTCCAAGATAAAAATCTTGTTCCAAGGAAAGAGTCTTTACAAAGAACATCACGGAAGATTTGCACCGTTAATGGAACAATCTCTAATTAACAAAGATGCATTTATAAGAAACGAAACTACTTCAAGATCTTTCGTATTGTCGCATTAGCAATCTTAATAGCCACAACTTTTAGATGCACTAAACATACAAATAGATAACCTACTATGACCAATGATGCACTGAACATACAAACGGATGCCCTAAACATACACACTGATGCCCTGATGTGTTCATCGATGAACTAAACTTACAAAATAGATGCTCAAGTAGTTCCAACAATGCACTAAACATACAAACGGGTGCCCTACTATAACCAACGATGCATTAAACATACAAAACGATGCATTAGACATACTCACCGATGCCTTAATATGTCTGACAATGCACTACACTAGTCATACTCACTGATGCCCTAATTTGTTCATCGATGCACTAAACATATAAACAAATGCCCAAGTAGTTCTAACGATGCACTAAACATACAAATGGATGCCAATACTCAATTATTTTCCAATGATGCACTAAACCTACAAATGGATGCCCTACTATGACCAAAGATGCACTAAACATACAAACAGACACACTAAACTTACAGACTGATTTCTTAATATATGTCTGACGATGCACTAAACATACTCACTGATGCGCCAATCATATTCACTGATGCTCTAATATGTTTAAAGAAGCAAAACACAAACATTATGCAGCAATCACAATCACAGATGCACTAATACTATCACTAATATTATATGATGCCCTAACGTATAATCTATGCTCCAAATAGATACATAGATGCTTTAAGATGTCACATCATTCAATCTTAAACACATATGCTTCAAATTAGTGCATCGCCTATATAAAATCTTATTCAGACATTTTATCAAACACCTAGTGAGCAATTTTAATAAACATATTTTCGATGCATTTTTTTCTCAAATTTGTTTCATATGTGGTAGAAAACATGATTATATGATGATAAACTTTTAACAAAACTTAAAAAATCATTACATTATTGATTTTAAAAAAATGCACTAATTTTACTCATATTCACCTGGTGTATTTATTTCTGGCAGGTGTTGATGTCAGTGATTTGACGATTGTTGGTGGCTTCCAATGGTTAATAATGGTGGCATTTTGATGGTGGTGGTGCCCGCGGTGGTTGTAATGGTGGTTCCCGACGATAAATGGCGATATAATGATGTTGATTTGAAGGCTGTTGATGGTCATTTGATGGTGGTGGTGCCGTGGTGGTGGTTCTTGGTGATAATGACGATGGGGCGGTGGTTCATGGTGGTTGTAATGGTGTCATTGGTGAAGTTCTTTGAAGATCGGCTTGTTTTGATCTATGTGTTTTTTTCTTTTTCATTTTTGTTATGAAAATGATAATGGGTTACCATCTATTTGTTTGCAATGTTTCAAATTTTACCCCAAAGTTTTAGAGATGTTTATAATTCACCATAGAATCTACCGTGCAAACTTTTTTCTCACTTTTTTTGTTCTCTCTAATTACACTTTTCTCTAGAATAGAAATGCATCAAATGGACTCTATATATATATATATATATATATATATATATATATATATATATATATATATATATATATATATATATATATATATATATATGATTTGCACATGTATCAATAAACAAAATTACATAAGTATGTATACAAACAACAAAACTTTATTAATACATTTATGCACTTTTATAAAAACAACAAAACTTTATTAAAAATATTACATAAATATGTTTTATTACAAATATATGAAGCGTGCACACGTGCATAATACAATGTCTTTAATAGTTGGTTCATCTTTTAGGCGTGCGCATGTATTCCTCGTCTTGTTCAAAAACCCATGAAATCTGGACATGTGTTTTTAATCCTTGTACACATGTGTTTTTCCACATTGGCCACTCTCGATCTCTTTGTATGCATATGTGCAGTTGAGTTTGTCCATATGCCCTTATATATACGTATGTGTATTCTTCATATTGCTCATTATACTCGAACCTGTAATCACAAAAAAATAATAGAGGAATTATTTAATCATAAAAACTAACAAAACATATATGCACAATCCTTTCATAACAACTAAAATTAAACAAAGAAATAAGTTCATGAAACTGTAAAAACACATATGCATAGAAGGTTTCAAATTCACAACTATAAAAACTGTAAAAACACATATGCACATCCAAAAACACATGTGTACACTGAGACGAAAAGAGCAATAAAAATTAAGATTTGAACCATTGCCTATTTTATAAACACATGTGCATAGAAGGTTTCTAATTCACATGTGCATTCGTTGAATTCATCATTTTCATTACGTAAATACATTTGCATTCGTTTCAAATTCTCATGTTCATGACATAAGCACATGTATATTATTTGACAAACACATTCAAGAGCAAATGCAACAAAACTGAATCTATATAAAGTGATGTAACCAAATTTTTAATCATAGAAATTAGCGTAACACATGTTCAAAAATTTATGTACATCGAAATATATAAATACACTACACACATACATACTTAGCCAAAAACACATATGCACAATAGGAATCAAATTCACCAAAAACTTCAAAAAGACATATGCATTTCAAACTATACTTTTTTGTAAATAGAAAAGCATCAAATTCGCCAGAAACCGTAAAAACACATATGCACTTTCAATAACAAAGCAACAGTTCAATATTAACATCAAAGCAAGAATTTGAACCTTAATTGGTAAGAGGTGGATGATAGTTTTCTCCTTGTTTACGAAGAGAAAAATATCTATACGGATCTGGCAACAATGGTTCTCGTTTATTTTCGACCAATATACGGATCTCACAACAATCGTTTACATGGTTTACGAAGAGAACAATACCTATCATCTGATCAGATCAAAACTCCTTCATCAAGAAACAAAAATTCAACCAAAAACCAACAATATAAATCAATACTTCATTAAACCCATTAACAATATGAAAATCTTGATCATACCCACAAAAAATATTCAATTCGTTAAACCCAAAAAACATGACAATATCTTCAACCAAATTAACCAACAATATAAATCAATACTTTATTAAACCCATTAAAAAATGACAATCTTGATCATACCCAAAAAAAAATATTCAATCGGTTAAACCCAAAAATTGGGCAATATACGAAAGAAGAAAAATTAACATGTATTCAATCAAATTAACCCATAAATGATTAGAAAGAAGAAAAAAATTTTAACATGTCCCCACAATTGGGCAATATACGAAAAAATAAGATTTCAATTTACAAAGACTAGATGGATGCGGTTTGTAGAATAAAGATAACCGAATGGAGCTTTAAACCATACCTAACGAATCAAAAAAAATCTTCATTAACTCTTTTTTTTTTTTGTGACGAAATTGATAAATTAGCGTGATTGTTACGAACAAGATAGGAGAGGAGGGAGAGGGGCGGCAGATTTAAGGATGGTGGCTAGGGTTTGAGAGGCACAAATGAAAAGTGTGTTACAGGAGGAAACAGTAGTAAGGTATATAGTTATAAGATGCTATTTTTATGGAAGGATTAAAATACCTATTTTGCCCTTCATTTAATTTTATTCTTCAAAATAGTTACATATTTTCTAAAATGCCATTTTGCATAGATTTGTTGTACATTATGCATTATTAAGAGTAATAAAGCGCTTCTCGATTTTTTTTTGGTTACAGATATAACTATACACTATATATATATATATATATATATATATATATATATATATATATATAAGAGGAGGCATGCTGCGTCATAATGCCACTTGGCATCCCATAATGCCATGTCATATTTCCATGTCATCAATGTATTTATGTGGCATTTTTTTTTAAATATATGTACAATTTTATTTTTATAACTTTTAAATTTCGTTTTTTATTTGTTAATTTTGAATTTTAAAATTGTTTAATTAAAAATAAGACAATAGTTGGATTTGAACTTGGGTCATTCATGAGTTTTGTAAACAACTTACCACTAGAGTAAGTTGTTTTTTGATTTATATCTTTTAATTCAATACAAATAAGGAGATGTTTAAAAATCCTAGAATTTGTAATTTAGGAATGTATATTATGAAGATAACAATTAAAAAATATATGATATATATTATTTACAAGATATTTTCCTCTAATCCCTTAAACACGATCGACATAAAAAAAAAGTTCATCAACCAATCCGTTTTATGCTTTTTTTTACAGATCACGTACAGAAAAAGGTTTGTCTATTTTCTCTCAAAACCCTAATGATGAAACTTTGTTGCCGTGTATGCATATGTTGATTTGTTTGCAGCTTTTTGCAGGTTAGACATCGTCTTTACAGGTTAGTGTGGTTATGTTAGAATCACGTTACAATATTCACTTATAAATTCTCATGCAGCGACTATGATCTCAACTTGTGGTCATGTCAAGAATCTTTCTAGATTTAATCAGGTACTTCACTTGTCACATAAGCATGTATAAAAGAACATATGGTTCGTTAATGTAAGTTTCATTATTGTTTTTGCTTGTATATTAGGATATTATGTTTGATTGTAGGTGAAAAACTTGGACACATACATGTATATTCGTGTAGAGGTATGGTTTTTGCATTTATTTTGTGTGATTTCCGTTTGTGAGTTGCACATGTAGTATCTAAAATTACGCTTTGGTTCATATTTTTCCGGCTATTTTCACAATACCCATAGCTATATATATTCAAGTTATAGTATAATAAATTTACTTCAGGTCATTGTCGAGAAAGCTGAAGTGTTGAATTATGTTACGGCTAAGTTGCCATTCTAGGTTACCGGTGCAGATGATGACAAAAACTCCATGAAAGAGGTAATTCGACTCAACTAACTATTATCTCTACATTATATGATAATAATGTTACTTATTTAGATGCAAATGTGAGTATGCATATTTTGATATATAAACAGCTATTTGAGGATGTAAAAGCTGTTGCCCATAAGCCTATCCAAAAGCCTTGAAAATTAGCTTATTCTAAAATAAGGTAACAAGTTCATGCTCATTTGTACTATTTAAACACTTTTATGAGGTTTTTGTTGACGCTCAAAGGATTTAAGTATTTGGTCTACTTGACGATATAACAATGATTACGAAAGTGAAGTAGAGTCAGCAGCCTTATGGATATTCTTATAATGAAACTTAAATAACAGTTACTTAATCTACTTTTAGAGTTTGAAGATCGACTTGACTGAATTTAAAGAAAGGAGTAAACCCAAAGATGGTGGAAGAATGATGGCAGAAACATTAAGCTTTTTTCTTTATAGGAACGTGCCCACATATGTGATGTTGTAGCTACAAGTGAACATGACTCAACCTCTTCACGTGTTGAAAGAAGATTTTGTTATAGCTGCATTCCCTTTTAAGGAAACTAATATCAGTTACGGAATTAATTAAAGTGTATATAAGCCCATCGACGATGCTGTTGATTGTAATGTCAATATCAGGAATAGTACTGCAGCTTATATATCCTTTAATTAACCCTTAACAGTTAACTATCAATAACCTTTCTTATACATGCTTCAGACTTTTGCAGCATTCAGTAGTTATCCTGATTACACTCGATAGCCCTCTGATTTTGCTGCAGGAAGGCCAAATGTCAAGAATGTGATTGTGCTGATTAGTAATGGTTCTATGCAGAAAAGACTGAGTAATAGTACGTTCTATGTGGAAACACAGAGGATTGCTTATGCTCGGTTATATGACTATGAAAACATGCTTAAAGGTCAATATACTATATTGTTAATCATCTATATGAGCATGGCGGAGTCTTATATAATTTAAATGTGTGATTAATAAATTAATGATACTATTAATAGATTGTTAATCATCTAATGAGCATGCTAAAGGTCAATACTATTACCAGTAATAGTGTGTTGATCATTTAACCCATAAATATGAGACAGGTGGCTACCATGAAGAAGAGCAAGTTCCTAACTTTTGTGAAGCTTTAATAATGCATTGTAGACTTAAGAGTTGAGATGGAGAGCCCAAAAGAATATGCACAGAATTTGAACTGAATTAGGCACTTAATATTGATTTTTTTGGCCCCTCACTGGAGCTATTATATTTAAGCAAGATTCGAGAAGACACTGAGACGGTCCTATTTGGTGATGTAGTATGGTCTGATTTAATTCAAAATAAATTAGGTTAGGCGCGTTACATAAGCATGTTTATTCAACATCGCCACCATAGATGGCCGAATAGGTTAATCATTTATTCAACATCGCACCTGAACCCAAACACTTATGCTGACACAGCCTTTCAAATCAGCTTGAAACCATAGTTGATTCAGTTATGTTAGTTGATTGATTTCATTCGTTTTTTCAACTCTTGTGACCTGTTTTCTTTTTTAGTTATATATCTATTTTCATCTATTCGACCCACCGGTTATATAACATTACCTGAATTAACCCGTTTATAAATAGCACATCAAAACTGCCACCTGCGTTATCACAATTCTTTCAGGCAAGTCTAGCTCGATGGATGATCAGCTTTGGGTGTAATGTTAGATAAAATCACAGCTCAAAAGGTAGAAGAGGAGAGCGAGAATAAAACCACTACAGACCAAGGTTTATTTTTAACTTTTTTAAGTATCTTTTATTTTGTATTTTTTGTTATAATCCATCGTATGTAACTACTTAGGTAAAACTGAATCATGATGAATATGCACTTTAACCGATTACTTAAGCTGATTTGTGCCTTTGGTGTTTACTGATTCTGTTGCAGACTGAATCTGTTACATTGGCCATTGACGAGGAAAAGTAACAAGCAATTCATATGGTTGGACAACTCAGCTGAGATGCATTTTCAAAGGTTTGTTATTGCATTTGTGTGTCATTATGTTTTAGAAGCAAAATGCTGGCAGAAAAAGTGTCCCATTTCAACATGGCACTTGATGATTAGAGAACTAATTGGATGATTAGAGGGCTAAGTTTGTTAATATTGTTGATCAAGATAACAGATCTGTTGGTGTTTTAGCCAACATGGTAAACATTAATTTTATGACCTATATTTAAATTTAGTTTTTTTGTCCTGTTATGAAAAATGTGATTCGAAACAAAGATAATTGTACCTCACAAGCCAATCTCAGTTTTAGAATAAAGTATTGTATTTTCAGTAGCTCCATTTCCGACGCATGCAAAATACGTGTATGTACTTTGTTATGTCAAACTAATCGCTGTCAGCTTGCATGAATGGTTTATTGTTCCATAGTTAGAGTTTTCAAATGGGTAGGTCCTGTTAATAAACCTACGAGAAATTTAACACAGTTATCATTGTCTATGCTTTATTGCTAAAGATGTATTTCTGATGAGTCTTAGTGACATCAGTTCGTTAGTTGACTAGACATTCAGATTTACATGTAATGTTGAGCACAATGACTTGAGTTTGTGAGGCTTTGGTTAATTTTAATTCACAGTTGTACACTGGCATATCTTTGTTATCGTCATATTAACCACCAAGTTGTATTTCATGGCTCATTTGAAAGTAATGACGCCGTATTCATTAGAAGTAAGAACAACTGAATTAGTAGTTTAATCGAAACCGGAACTTATACGTAGTTAAATCATCTTAGAAAGAAACTTAATTCGTTAAGGACTATGCTTTTCTATGTTCGTTCGATGAATGACTTGAGAATTTTGACATCCTTATACAGGTGCTATGCCAAAAGGCTTGCTCAGAGTTATGGGTGTTCAAGGGCTAACGATTTATCACGTGAAAAGCCATTCACATGTAACGATCATACTACCTTTATTATCCACGCAAATCATGTGTGGCACGTGCCACACATGGATTGGCAGGCCGGATAGTAATCGAGGGTGATTTTATTTGAGTTTTAGCTCTAAAACTGATGATAAATTGCTCTAAAATGTGAAAAATAGTTGATTCCTTTTAGGTATAAGTTAGTATTGTTTAGTTTTTAAGGATTTAAAAAAATGGATGAAACAGGGTAAACGTTTGAAAACTGAAGAAGATGATGACTACTTTAGGCCCATAACACTTTACCTGTTAAAGTCTAAAACGTTTACACTTTCAATGTAATATTTACTTGTATTGTATTTCCCAATGCCATATAGTTTCAAAGGTGTTTATGCCCTTTAATGATAATTAAATTAACGAACATGTAGAGCAAAATCACCATAGAGTGACAAACCTCACATGAATGAAAGAAATTTTTGGACGAGTAATGTTGAGCTTCTTTTGCAACAGCTAATGAAATTGACTTTGCTTTTTTGTGTATCTATAAGGATTTGAATTAAAAAGTATTTGTCAACGTTTAAACTGAGATGCAATGAAGCGCTTCCGATTTATGAATGCCCGAAGACATAATCTGTTGTAGGGTGATCAAAATAACATTATTAACTTGTATATGACTTACGTAATGTACTTTTCACTTCATTTTAGTTAGAACATTGGTAAAACAAAAATAAATAAATAAATTAAAAAAAAATTGTGCCACACATATCTAAAATACCTAGATCCGCCACTGTTACCCTTTTGACCCGTTAGAAATAACATGATCACCCATACCCATCCATGTACAAAACAATGGTTAAGCACTTAAGCTTGCCTGACCACCTCTACTAACTAATGTTGCGTTGACGAGACTAAAGTAAGTTGCAAATGATGGATTATCTGGTAATGTCAAATTGGCAGGTGGTTGATGTGCTTAAATCGAAGGGAGTTAAAATGGTACCGTTCAAGCTGAACTACACTGTCGAATCTGCTCAAGGAATTTTAAATGTCACAATGGATGTCGATATGCTTGCTCACCTTGACAATTGGCAACGATCCTGGAAAGACGACGAGTATGAGGCCCAAGATCAATGGCCTACAGAACTGCGCCGAGCACGCGTAATACCAGCTGTACATTACGTACAGGTACGTTAAGCTGAGTTAACATGTTACTGGATAGCGAGGGAGGGTCATTTGTTATCGCTTTTTGTTAGTCTTATTTAGGAATGCTGGCGCTCATATTTTATAGAGATTATACTTGGCAACACCCTTACTTGAGCTGCGAGGAGTTTTTGAATTCCATTTTTTTGTCCTTTCGTAGTGCTCCTCAGGTCTTGGGTCTCTTTTAGGTGTCAACTTTAGAAAGAACGACATTTTTGGAAATCAGTTGATCAGTAAAAGCAAATTTGCTTTTTTTTTTTTCCTATTTCTAATATGACGTATAAAAATATCTAGACGACCACTAAGAAAAATGTGCCTCATTTAGTTAGGTTTAGAGGGAATATATGTCCTTTGAGTAACTACTTGATACAATAGGCCATTTGTGGATGGCCTATTAGCTGTTATTTGAGATTTAAATGAATATAGGACAGTTTTTTTGTCAAAGGCAGAAGTCTGCTACTCCACCCCTAAACATGGCCATAATCTGCTTTGCCTTACCAACAAATTGTATATAGTTAAACTTTATAACAGATAATAAAGTTAATTGGGGAAACAAGTTGTGTCATCTATATTGTTTTTTGTTTATACCATCATAAACCGGAAGAAGGCTTGGATGAAGTTACGCAATAGCAGCTGGCCTAGAGCTCCAAGCTGCTGCAAATGAGGATTTTGGTCCAGCAAAATCAGTTGCTTTCATGTTTATAGATTAGACTACATGGGTTGTGCTGATAAAACAAGATGACAAAGAACTCTACAAGTGTTGGACTTAACGTACTAATCTTCTTACTTTTGATTTATTTGCAGTCTTTTACCTTGATTTTTCCCAACAACGAGTAAATCACGCGTTGTTCTACTGATTTTTTTAGGTGTTCAAAGTTTCTAAGTATTCTCTTAGAAGTTAGTGTCTCATAGATGGCTACGGATATCAATAATTTTATAATAATAATAATAATAATAATAATAATAAAACAGTTTTTGTGGATATGCTGATTTGGAGGTTTTATGAATTATACACTTTGGGCGAATTTTAAGTATCAACCCGAATCATTTTTAAGAATTTCTTATTCCAATATTTTCTGACTGTTTTACATAAACCAATACATGAATTAGCATAG
This sequence comes from Chrysanthemum lavandulifolium, assembly GCA_022545495.1. Taxonomy (NCBI): domain Eukaryota; kingdom Viridiplantae; phylum Streptophyta; class Magnoliopsida; order Asterales; family Asteraceae; genus Chrysanthemum; species Chrysanthemum lavandulifolium. Next base: position 104,708,468 of record CM040246.1, read on the forward strand.
GTCGAAATTGCTACTTATAGGTTCTACATATCATTATCCTAATCATTGCATGTGAAGGGGGAGAAAGCAAGGAATCCACTCAGAATAATCTTGCCCTCACAGGAATGAAGCATGTATAATGTAGTACTTTGAACATCTTTCTTTAAAACACAGACTCTGTGTATATGGATGTTAAGTGCCACATTTGATACTCAAGCTTTTCTGATGTAGTTGCTTATATATAATGGATTAAAATTAAAAAAAAAAAAAAAAAAAAAAATGCAATGTTCAATAGGTAATAAGTTGTGTTGTAGCATGGTAGATGGATTTCTAGAAGGGGGTTGTCGCTACCAAGAGTCTTTAGCCCAATGCTACAGATATTACAGATTTAATTAATGCCCTTATTTTCCTTCTACATAATGTACTGTCCTCTCCAGTGTAGTCAGTAAACAACCACACCATCATGTACGTGCTTAGTGGCGATGCCCAGGTCAAGTCCGTGTCAAACAATGGTGTAGCCGTGTTTGACGAGAGAGTCAGCAAAGGTGACATTTTAGTAGTCCCTCAATTCTTCGTGTCGGCTGGTAAAGCTGGATAAAATAGGCTTGAGTGCGTGGCTTTTAAGACCAGCAATTCTCCAATGAAGAATGTAGTAAGCTAGGTGCCATATTTTGTTATGAAAATACTTTTGCACCCGCATCTCATTAAAAAAAGTTAGATACTTATGAAAGATGACTATCTTGCAATTGTTCAGGGTGATGGGGAACACTGCTGCAAAAAAAATGGCTGCAACAATGGCACTTTCTTTTGGGCAGTCCTGTTAGTTTGGAGGGGAAAGGTACTATTTAATATCTGGAATCTTTTCAGTTATAACTGTTTGTTTGGATATTTACTGACGTAACTTTTAATCCATTGTTTTTCAACTGAGCTTGCTGCATTGGTTACCCATTTTACCCATTACTCCCACTTTCTCAGATACCCACAATCAATCAAGAGGACGCGACACAAGGAAGTGAATCAACATAAACCATAATGTAGTTCCCATCAACCAAAGCTTTAGAAGTGAACACCTCAACCATGCAACATAAGGGACGGGTGAGTGCCTAAAATTGGAAATGCTATCAGTTAATGGGGTGTTTGTTTCAGGATTATTAAAACATTTATGCATGTTCTGAGTTAATTTTATTTCTAGATGTCGGCAAAATCGATAAATGAAAATTATTTTCTTGGTAACTACGTAATGTTAATTGCCATTATTTTTCAAGTATCCTTCACAGTAGGTGATGTTACTCTTCTACTAAGATATTTTAACAGCTCAAGAATCTTACTGAATTATTATAGTCCTACAAGAGTAGACGAGTTTTGGTACGCGAAATTTCATGAATGGAAAGAAAGGCATATACCTCTTCCAGCTGCAGTTGGTCGTAGTACAGAAACAGTTGTTCATATTGTGAGAGGCTCTTTTTTAACCTACTTATTATGCTTCAGTTTGTATTTGTTCAAACTTCTAATATGAAAATACCTACGGTCAATCTCTCTACTAATTAATAATGTATTTAAATGGATTTGTAGCAGACCCATTGCTTCATCAGAAGATGAAGACCTCAGAACCAATGCTTTGTATGTTGGAGATGATATAAATATTGATAGATATGCCTTGCATTATCTCAAAAAACTTATGGATGGGTTGGTCAAAAAGGCCGAGAAGAAACAAAATAAAAATCTATTAGAGCGGCTTAGGAAGTCTAATGGATCAAAGAGGGCCAGAACTTTGCCATCGATCAAGTTCAGATTCCGCCTTCTGTTATGCTTGAAAGTTGTAGCTTACCAGTGATAACCTTAACATGCATTGCCATGGTTGTCCCAGATAGCCAGGACCAAATTGATGGGTTGATTAAAATTGTTGATCAAGCTCTTGAGTACACTCATCTTGTGGAAGAAGGCTTTGACGGTGAAGATGAATATGCAGATATGCATAAGAAAACTAAGGATATCTGGTACAAGGTTAAAGCCGAGTGCAAGTAGTTGGAGACCACTTTAAAAAGAGATGCTTTTCACTTTGAGGGAAAAACACCGACGCAGATTCTTAAATGGTTTGATGATAAAGCAGAAGCCAGTGTGACAAGCAAAAGTATTGTGGTCGATGTGGAAGTGAAACCATTGGAGAACTATCCTGATCATAAGTTGATGATTTACAAGTCAATGCAAAGTATTTCTAGCTCAATCTTGTCTAAATATGAAAACGGAACCCAACTTAGTATAAAGTGGAATTTTTACGACTTTTATCTATCATGATTGCAGACATATTTTTTGCTTGCCTGTCTCATACCACATGTCATTACAAGAAAATGCCATGTGAAGGAAATAGAGAAACTGGAGGCAAGTGTTGAGGCTGCAATCAGAATTCTTGCTCGGACTAAAAAGATACTAGAAATCCTTGAAACACCCAAACACCAGTACTCGATCAGCACGACTGATGCAGTTAACTATTAAGAACCACCGGAGAAAACAAGTATACTACCTCCACGTGTTACCTCCTCCAATATTACTGTTGCGGTGTCTTTTGTTGGGAAAATAAGTCCCAAACTACGTAATGTATTTTCTTAACTACCAATCACTAAAAAATGATTGAAAAGGGATTTGAATCAGCAGCCATTTGCAAACCATGTAGAGATAACGACCAGGGAGAATGTTGTCAGGCAGCTCACTAAAATTGTTGGCGCATAAAATTTGGCAACATCCCCTTTTTCACCTGATTGCATAACGCTTGGGTTCTCGGCTGCTTTTGAATGTCTGGTACCTTTTTAAGATATATAAAGACAAGGAGTGCCAAAGGAGCGGGTCAAAACGAGATCTGTTCAATGCAGCTAGATCAAACTGGCAAAAGAACAAATACTTTTATTTGATTAATTAATCAAATAATTAATACTATAGAGTATTAATTATTTTCGTAATACTTTTATTTGGTTTATGCAGCTAGATCGGTCACTTTTAGCCAGTTATAGAGTATTAACTATTTTCGTGATTAGGTATTTGGATTGAGGGTCTTGGCATAAGGGAACGGGAATGGGGATGAGAGAATGTCTTTGATTTAGAAATTGTTTATGGTGTCAAATAGATACTTTATCTTCGGATATAGAAGTATGAGTAAATTGGAGATAGAACTGGCGGAACCGTGTATAAAGCCATCTTGAGACATCCGAACTTGATGGTTATTTCCGTGAAAGGAGCCTTTATGCAAGCTGATTATAAAGTTCTAGAATATGATAAGCAAGGATTTATCGACCCAATGAGAGTGCCATTGGTGAATTTTGATGGTTTCGGGAAAAGGGGTTCTTCATAATAAATATAGGAACCTACAGTATAAAACAATGTATCATTCCAATTATTTTAGCACAAATGAATACTTAAGGTGGCAAATAGGGCGTCTCAGGAAGATTGGGTAATGGGTCAAAACAAGTTAATGTCTAAGTGCGGGCCAATATAGGTTGGGTTCACATATTTGTGATGATATTCACAGGACTTTGCCAAAGGGCCACCCAGTTTTAACGTTTTACTTAACACATTGGTTTACAATCATAGGACTTCTTTGATGAGCCGCAAATTTATGTTGTGTCATTAAAAGGGCAAGTTATGGAGAGAGTGAACCAGTTCCTTAATGCACAGTTAAAAGTGAAGCTTTTGATGTTGAAAAATTAGCTGATAAGTTGCAATGTTGTGGCAAATTCTACGTGATTTGATTATAAGTGGGTGCATATGATTTTTGGAGTTGCCTCGGATACCCACACAGGCATGATTGACTAATCTCCAGCATCATCTTTGTCTATCGTTTTTACTTTTCATTGATTGAGAAATTTGATTTGTGATTGAAGCCACAAAGGAAGTCGTTAACTTTTCAAGCACATATCCGGTGAGTTAAGCACATTCAAGAGAATCATGCAAACAATTCGCACCTCTGGGAATTGCCTTGAACCAGGGTACATCACGTGGTTAATTATAACCTGACTTATTGAGAAAATCATATGGTTTGACCGATTTATAACTGTAGAAACTAATAAATTCATTGATACTAATTAGGTACTGGAAAATTTTGTGGTTATATAAAACTTCATCATTTAATGTACTTATAATTTTTTTTATTCTACAACATAGTTTTTCAGACTGATGAGTCGTGGTATTAAGTCCACGAGCGTGTTCGATATACCAGAGACCAGCAAGGGAGGTTCGTTCATACAAACTTCACTTTTCATTTTTTTTCTATTTTGGCTTCTCATTCCACATGAATTGAAAAGATGACCGTTTCTTCTTAGTAGGTTGTTTTTAAATAGAAACATAAGAAAACTAAGTAATCTCAAACACCTTCTTAAATTTCTGTCTATGAGCAACTTAAAACTAAGGGGGTGTTTGGCTAACCTTATATGATGGTCTTATGAGCTTATTAGCTAATTAGGTACTGGAAAAGTTTGTGGTTATATAAAACTTCATCATTTAATGTACTTATAATTTTTCTTACTCTACAATATAGTTTTTCAGACTGATGATTCGTGGTATTAAGTCCGTGAGCGTGTTCGATATACTAGAGACCAGTAAGGGAGGTTCGTTCATACAAACTTCACTTTTTTTTTTTTTTTTTTTTTTTTTTTTCTATTTTGGCTTCTCATTCCACATGAATTGAAAAAATGACCGTTTCTTCTTACTAGGTTGTTTTCAAATAGAAACATAAGAAAACTAAGTAATCTCAAACACCCTCTTAAGTTCCCGTCTATGAGCAACTTAAAACTAAGGGGGTGTTTGGCTAACCTTATATGATGGTCTTATGAGCTTATTAGCTTACATGTGTTAAATAAGCTTAAAGCATGTGTTTGGCTAACTTATATGAGTGGGCTTATGAGCTTATATAAGGGAGTTTTGATAAGCCCAAAATTTGTAGCTTATATGTGGAGGGGTAGGCTTATATAATAATATTATATAAAAAGACTTTTGTAACCTCATTTAATAACTACACCATTTATTGTTCATGTACTTTTTTCATTTTACCTTACTAATTATGATAAGCTAAGCCAAACACTTAGCAAGGGCTTATTAGCTTATGATATATAAGCGATAAGCCGCTTATATAACATAAGCATAAGCCCAATTCATAAGCTTAGCCAAACATACTCTAAGTTAGTAGTTCTAAAGCATTTAGAAACGAAAAGGTAATATTAATGTAGAGTTTCCGTTGAAGGTAAAAAGGTAACATTTAATCAGGTCTACATATAACAATAAAAGAACTAAACCGTTGATTTTAGGACTCATTATTTTCCTTTAGTGTTTAGCATGCGGTTATGTATGTTTCTGTGAGACTTCACTAATTATAAACTCAACTTCTCGGAGTTAAAACATTAACTTCAAATTTTGTTGCTAAATGAAGTTTGCTACATTAACTGATTTAAACATTTTTTTTAATTAGATTGCAAAATGGTTCATCAATGCATGAGTGCACCTACAGAAACTCATGATTGAATATATATACCAAGAAGAATCTTATGATCAAGAAGACAAATCTGCATACAATATCTCGTCATCTTCAAAAAGACAGTGAGAAAGATTTGGCTCCAATGGCTACCAACTCAACACCTGACTTTTACAACGAGATAGAAGGCATTAGGACTGCGACACAAATGCACAGAGATTTGGTATACATGCTATCATCTGATTTTCTGGTATAATAAAAAAACTAAAGAAGTGTACACAACACACATGTTGATCTTGATTTGAATATGTAAAGTAGTAGTGTAAATAAGGAAGTGAATATAGTTGGTATTTTGTTTAGACATATAGCTATGATTTTGTCATCTAAGAACAACCTTTATGTTAAATTCATATTGGATAAACATACTTTATATTTTGTGAGTATAAATGTGACATCAGTGTTGCCATTTTTATTTTCATGCAGAACACACCTTAATTGATTGTCCCGTCATCTTTGTATTAAACTAGGAGCCTATTAGCATAAGAAAAATGTTGCTTGGGAAGGGATGTTAGGCTTGGGAATTGTGAGGACCAGTTCACCTTTAGTACCTTTGTGCTTATTAGTGAATTCACTTGGTCATAGCTTACTCATATAGGTTTTGTTGAATTGCTAACCTAATACCAAGTGTGTAATTATGCTCCACCCGTATTTTGGAGAAAAAGATCCGATAAAAGAGGATTCGGCGAAAAATAATGATCTCAAAGTGCGTGCCGGTTTAACATGGAAGTTAGCAAGCCCTTTAGTGATCGGGTTAGATAATCCATTGTTTAATCAGTTTTTAATTCGACCATGACAGTCTTATTTCATATCCGGCTTATAACAGTCCTATAAGAATAACCTTTATACGGGTTACATAATGCAACGACTAAGTTTTTTGTTGCCTTACTCTTGAACGTTCAAGTTACGAAACAAAAAATATAACAAAGGTATCATTTATTATTATTAATGTTAATGAAAATACATAAAAAGTAAAATAATAATAATAATAATAATAATAATAATAATAATAATAATAATAATAATAATAATAATAATAATAATAATAATAATAATAATAATTTAATAATAATTTCGAATAATATCCTATAATAAAAAAATAAAAATAATAAAAATAATAATAATAATAATAATAATAATAATAAAATAAAAAACTTGCGTTATATATAAATAAATTTAAGAAAAATGTTATTCTTTGTTATAAACAGTATTTCACGCACATCAATTATGCTTACAAACAGTACCAAATTCTTACTCAAAATAACATACTTTTGGAAACTTTTCAGATTGATCAATAGTAACACCTCTGTTACGATACACATGAAGTTCCCTACATAGATCCTGATTAGTAGCTTCGAGCCAAGATATCCGATCCAGAAAAACATGATTAAAGTTGTTGTGACATTAATTCTTACAGAAATCAATGAGTAAAGTTTCTCCATATAATAGGACTATACATGTAATTCAACCGAAGATCCTCCATCAAGCATTAATTTTGCAGCAAGCATTTAAGCTCCAAAAAATATTGTGGACGCCAGTTATTGTACTTGGAAGAGCACCTATAACAAAAACAAAATAATATATTAGATCGTCCTGATATTATGATTAGCAGGAGAAGCAAAATTTGTCGAATTAGGGTTTTGGGTTTTTTAGAAGGGTAGCGAGATTGATAAGAGATTGAATAGGGGTTTTAGTTATGCGGCTGTGTTTTTTCTCTTAATGTCATTCCGTGCTTTAGCTTTATAGATTTTAACTTGCAAAATATATCACAAGTGATGTGTTGATGTAGTGGTAAAGATGTATGTCAACCATATTTACAACCCATGTTCAAATCCAGCTCCAAGCATGAATTTTTTGAAAAAAAAAAACCAAATTTTAATAAATGTAGTATCTAATCTTTCGACTAGGCAATGGAATTAATCGGAATATTGACTTATAAATCATGGAGAAGGTGGACATGATTATTTCACACCTCTGGGCATGGATTATGAGAGCAACAAGGCACATTTTCTTACAATATCCCCATACTCAAATCTGGCGGGTTGGTTGTTGTTAATTTCATTGTTTTATGATGTTGGTAGGTTAGGAAAGCTTTTTTCAAACAAATCCAGTGTGCGAATTAAGAAGGATCCAAAGAAAAATGATGAGTACAAATGATGAAATTACAAATGAAGAATTTACATATGATTTATATGTTGAGCAAGTCCAGATTGAGAGCTTGGAGATCAGGTTGTGACCTATTAAGTATAGTGGTTTCAGGTTCTGGGAGCAAAGTACGTTCAAAACTAAAGTAGGGATACTTGAATGTCGGTTGATTTTCCTTTTTATTTCCACAAATTGCTAAACGTAAGATTTGTTGGTGGTTATTTAACTCATTAGAATGGGCAATGCAACATCGACGTTGTTGACACTCACTTTAAAATTTTCATGTATAATTAAGCATCACAAGCTTAAGTATGGCTATTTTCATACGGATGAAATCCTAAGTTTTCAATTTTAATTCTTAAATTTTTCTATTTAAGGAACTGATTTAATTTCTTGAAATTCGACTTTGTTATTACTATCAACTACCAATGTAATTAACAATCTTAAAAAGTTGAGAATTATATCTTTAAAGCACACACAATCATTACCTTTCTTTTTTATTATTTATTGATAATGAATTTGATCGCGGACATGACTTATAATTATCGTTGTAAGGTATTAGTTAACGGAAAATAATATATAAGGAAGGCGACGAAAAGCAATAAACGGTTATCGAATATGAGAGGAAAAAATTTCAAATTGGTAAAGAACAAAGTATCAATCATAGCCCCGATGGCGAGCAAGCCTATGAATATCGTTAAAAACTTAAGTTAACGAAAATAATGATGGCCCGATCAAAATGATGGCTCGTCTTTTTAGCATATTGATATATTATCATTTAAGAAAGACTACAATACCTTAATTGCAGCACATTTGAATGGAGAAGCATGAAAATACAATTTCACCGATTTATAAATTTACTTGGCTTCTGAAACAATAATATAGATGTTGATTTTTTTAGTCGTTTAATGGATTATGATAACATCAATTATAGATCTTAACCGTTTCATTTAACTTTTAATTACTTTTTATTAAATATTTGTTCTACTAAATCCTAAAAATAAAAACCACAAGTCATACCCGTCCATCGGACGGGTTTTGACACTAGTGTATATATATATATATAATTATTGGTAGTTTACTTTACCATTATTATTCAAAACCACTTTTTTGTTTTCACGTGTCTTTGCAAAAAATCCGGAACAGTTATGATATTCACATTTATCCATCTCTTCTTTAAAAACCCCACACCGTGACACCTTCATCTCTCACAAAAATTTGCATCAATTTTGTTGATGGTTTAATCTATTCAAGTGACCATGATGGGATGTAAGTTTTATTTTAATTGTAAAAGTTTTATACCAAATCGATAATTTTTTTAAGCTTCATACATTCATGTTTTATGTTTCAAATATAATTGTTTTGATCTTTTGTTTCGTGGTGCTTTGTTTCGAATGAAATATATGAGTAAAAAATTGTTTTGATTTCGTTTTTTTTGGTTGTGTTTCGAATTACAATTTCTTAACGTCAAATCATACATTCTAAGATTCGATTGATAAAGTACTTAGATATTTTTTACCGAAACGGATCGATACTTGATTATTCACTTTGTTTGAGTCTCCATTGGGGACTAGTAAGATCCTTTTATTAGTGAAAAGTTAGGGAGTTGGTAGATGAATCTATAATAACTAACAAATAAATATAGTAGTTGATTATATGCTTAAAGTTTAGTTACAAAGAAAAAAGAGCATGTCGGTGATTTTTACGTGACATTCCAGCTTCAAATATTCCATAGTAAATTAGATACCGTATGATTGTGAAGCTATGGAAATAGTTATGCTTAATTTGTGTGGCTACAAATTGTTCTTCCGGTTAATAGTAATGATTCATGTTGTTTACGTCTTTTGTAACGGTTTGGGAAGATCGTGCATATGTGTTTACAAATTGTTCTTCTGGTTAATAGGAATGATTCATGTTGTTTACGTCTTTAGTAACGGTTTGGGAAGATCGCGCATATGTGTTTTGACTAGCTGTTTATGATTAAAAAAATAGAAAACGTTTATATTACTAATTCCATATAAATAAACATTGTGCATATTTGTTATCCTAATTGTGATACTTATCCTACTTGTTCATATATTGACAAAGATTGTGCATATGTGTTATTCTAAATTGTGCATGTGTGTTATCCTAGTTGTATTGAAGTGAGCTTGATATTTTGTTACTAGCTACTATTAATTTGTTTTATATATTAACACATGACAGAAATTGCAATCCTTCTCCATAACTATGTAATCTAATATTTGACTGTTGTTATATTAAATAATTTGTATTCTATTATCATAGGAGTTATTGATCGATGTGATTATGCTATCTACTTTTTATTGCTCTTATCATCTCAGTGTGCATATGTGTTTTACAATTTTTGGTAAATTTGAAACCTTCTATGCATATGTGTTTTTACAATTTTTGGTAAATTTGAAACCTTTTATGCATATGTGTTTTTACAGTTTCAAACTTGTTCTTTTTGTTTAATTTCAGTTGTTATGAAAGGATTGCGCATATGTGTTTTGTTAGTTGTTATGATTGAATAATTCGTCTATTATTTGTTTGTGGTTACAGGTACGAGTATAATGAGTAATATGAAGAGTAGCATTATCCGACAAACTTTTTTTTTCATAGTCTTCTGATGTGTTGTTTTTCTTGACTGACACACCCACAAATCATAGGTAAGATTTTGTTGTTTACTAGTTATGATGTAAATAAAACTAATCATTTTCCGACAAACTTTTTTTCCAACAAAACATAATTGATTTTGATATATAGCGAGGGTTTATTGTTGAATTCGATTCGCTAATATGGGTGGTTTGGTTTGCAAAACATGGGTTGTTTAGTTTATTGTTGAATTCAATTCGCTAATATGGGTTGTTTAGTTTTTTTGTCAAAACACGGGTGGTTTAATTTGCAGTTTTGCTGTCAAAATGGTTGTTTGGTTGCTTTTTTGTGTCAAAATGGGTGTTTTATGCCGTCAAAATGAGTGTTTTATGCCGTCAAAATGAGTGTTTGGTCACGATTTTCACCGCAAAAATGGGATGTTTGGTTTCAGGTTAAAATGGGGTTTTTTTTTTTTTTTTTTTGTTTTGTTAAAAAAAAATGGTTGTTTATTGCTATTGTTTATGTCAAAAAGGGGTCATTTGGTTTCTTTGTCAAAATGGGTATTTGTATAAAAAAAGGTATAATGGTTATAGTTTTGTTCAGTCGTTCATATTGATAAAGCGTATTGCGTATTGCGTCTTTGTTGTTTTGATTATAAAAGTGAAATGATGTGTGGCGGGGATTCAATTATGTACGTAAAAGCGTATTGCTTCTTTGTTGTTATAATTGTTTAAGTGTTTATTATTTTTGTATATGATATAGTCTCTTCCTAGTTTGAAAATGCAGGGGAAGGGATATGTATTTTGTCAATTGAATTTGTTGTTTTATATCGTGGTACCTGTAATAGTAATATTCAAAAAATAAATAAGGTGAACACATTTTTTTACGCAATCGGTCCTTAATACAGTTGTTGCTGTTGTTTTCTTTTTATAAAAAAGTATAGCTCTTGAAATGCATGTGTTTATGGCTGATGCAAAATGAATAAAAAGAGTATGCATATGTGTTTTTATGGTTTATGATGAATTTGATATCTTCTGTGCATATGTGTTTTTTAAGTTTCGTAGTTTATATTTATGAAAATGCATATATGTTTTTAGATCCAATCGATGCAGGCACACGTGTTTTTATAGTTTTTATAGTTATTAAAGAACACGTTATTATTATTTGTGTATACATGTATATGATAATTGCTATTTTAACAAAGAATAACTTATAAATAAGTGTGCATATGTGTTATGCTAGTTTATTAACCAAGTATAGCTTATGAGTAAGTGGACATATGTGTTTTGTAAGATTATGCATATATTAAGAATACTTGTTAAACTAACCAAAACTTATAATTGATTGTAGTAGGTTACTCGACGTTGTGGATCGCTTGACGACTTATATAAGTTAAGATGAGCGAGATGATAAAATATATGTGCACAAGGATTAAAACACATGTGCGATTTTGTGTGTGTTGAACCAATCGGGAATACGTATGCACGCCAAAAGATGAACCAATTGTTAAAGACATTAGATTATGCACATATGCATGCATATATTTGTAATAAAATTTAATACAGTGTAAACATAATGATGTTTGTACTAAAGTTGAATATCATATCAATAGAGTAATACAATTTAAATCTATTGTAAAGTTTTATTTCTTGTACATATATTTATGTAATATTTCTTAAAGATACATGCATTTACAAAATACTTATGCATAAACGAAAAATAAAATTGTCATAATGTAGTTAATAGTTAACCTTATTTTTTACAAAAACACATGTGCACATACCGCATTTTTGAATATGTCTAACGAAAAAAAAAAATGAAATATAGGAGTTAAAAAAACGTTTTTACTAAAAAAATTCAAAAAGAAAATAAAAAAGTAATTTTACCATTATATCCTTTTGAATTAAGAAAAAAATTTAATATTCAAAAAATCTGATTGGTTGATGTTGGTTCTCGCAGCTTCTGCATTTTATTTGGTTCGAAAATAATCTTCCCTATATATATATATATATATATATATATATATATATATATATATATATATATATATATATACGTATAGAGGCGTTACACGTAGATAATGCCACGTAAACGCCAACCCTCATTGCCCAAGTAATTCAATTTATATATATATATATATATATATATATATATATATATATATATATATATATATAGTGTTGTATTCTACGCAGACCATTATTAGATACGATGCTTTACGATTCTATTAAATGAATCTAGGCCATTGGATGGGTTTGATTAAAGGTTAGGATTAAAAGTGCCAAAATTGCAATTAAATAAAAATGAGGGTTTCTTTTTCAATTAAACAAATGGTTGAAAGGCTATTATTGGGATTCCATATTAATCTATTTCAAAACCGTCCTCACATTGAAGGGATATTTAGAATAACTAAAATAAATCATCAAATCTCTCTTCGCTTTGCATTTTCACACTCACATCTATCTCTCATCGCCAATTACACATAACCCTAACCCTTAGTTTTAAAGTTAGCCATGTGTCACATATCCTCCATCTTTGGCCGCCTCAGATCTTACCGTGATCTGTGAGAGGTTTCATCACCCCTCTCGTCCCCTCGTCCATAGATTCTCAATATTCTTTTTGCAACATTTCAATTCGGTTCGCGGTATGAATATTGGTTTTATGACCGTTGATTTCTAAGGATCGTAGTTGTGGTGGTCGTTGTTCGTTAGGATATAAAAGGTTATGTAGTGATTGGTTTTATTTCCGGGAACCATGTTTTACTGGTTTTGGACATTTTCTAGTAGGTTGCCAAAGAAAAGTTCAGGTAAACTTTGAAATCCTTTTCATCTAAATATTCAATTGCAATTTCGAGTGTTTTTTATATACTTTTTTTTAATTATAAATCATTTTTAAATTAAACCAATGTGATAATGGATGTTCACTTTTTTTTCTTAGTGATTATTGTAGTGGTTATTTTTGTGGTGACGTTCGGTTATTGTTGCTACATGTTTGTTTCTTTTGTTCTTGTTATTGTGATGTTGGGATCGATGATGGGTTTGTCTTTAAATCTTTAGAAAATCTGTTATAATTACGTCCAAACACAAACCTGTATTTTTTTCAGTGTAGCAGGTATGTTTGGATATGGGTAAAATTGAATTTAAAAGATTAGATGATGATTAATATACATGGGTGTTTGGATATGGTTGAAAGTTTATGTTAATGATGAAGATGGAGTAACTAATGGTGTTATAATCTGGGATAAAAAGAATAAAACAGGTTGGTATTGAGTAAATTACAGTGGTGTTTGGATATTTGTAAAAGTTATTAAAAGTGGTTTTGTTAATTGAAGTAACATACATGTTTTGAGTGCATAAACCTATTAAAAACTTGATTTGATCATGGAGAAATCACTAACATGGGTGTTTGTGTATAATGAAAAATAGCATAACAGATATCATGAATGAGTAATGTATATCTTTGTTTGGATACGGGTTTCAGTTTTTGTAACTATAATTGTTAATTGAATTAACATTGATGTTTAGTAATTTAATGGTGAAAAAGTGTTTAATTATTGTAAAAGAAAGACCGGAGTTAACATTGTTGTTACATGTACGTCGATTAGATTTAAGGAGATACGGGTTTCAGTTTTTGTAACTATAACTGTAATTGAATTAACATTGATGTTTAGTAATTTAATGGTGAAAAAGTGTTTAATTAATGGTAAAAGAAAGACAAGAGTTAACATTGTTGTTACATGTACGTCGATAGATTTAAGGAGAAGCCGCAGGAGATTAGGAAAGACACCTGTTGAAGAATCTGATGATAATGATGACATAATTCTATTTTGACAAGGGTGCATACATGTTTTGTCGTAATTATAAAATCAATGAAAGTCGTATGCATATATGTTTTAGTTTGTGCGTATGTTTAAATTGGCATATGCATATTTTAGTTGTTCTTAATAAAATAGTAATAAATGTTTATAATTTCGTGGTATTGAACATGTTTATAAAGACGAGGAGCAATACAAATATAAAGAGCACACGTTTTCAACAAGTACATCAATTTTAATAAATCTTGGGACCGGTCTTCACGATGAGATGCATGAATGCACATATGTTCCTGGAAGAATACTCATATGTTACAATGAATTCGATAGAAAGTGAAGAGTCACATATGTCGTGAAAAAGTCATACATGTTATTAAGAAAGTCTTACATGTTTTTGGTTGACGATACATATATATATTAACAAGATACATTTGTATTTAAATTGTATTTCATTTGATATCAATTTTTGTGTATAATATTTATATTTTTGGTTTGTTATAAATTTAGAGGTTACATGTATATGTATATGTTATAAATTTTGAAGATTAAAAAATGTACACTAGAAACATATGTGCAATTACATTTCAAGTAAAACAATTTTGATGCATAAACAATTGTACACAAGAAACATATGTAAATTCACAATATTTAAAATAGAAAAAAAAAAAAAAAAAAAAAAAAAAAAACATATGCACTTTTTTCTTGAAAACATGTATGCTGGAAAAAAATTCCAAAATTAAAGGAATTTAAAAACGTTTTTAATTAAAAAATTAAAAAGAAACTAAAAATATGTTTGATTATTACGCCTTTTCAATTAAATAAAATGTTTATTAATACTAAATTTATTGCCTGCAAATGAAGATCAGAAAGATCAGTATATAATATTAGCATCGCGTAAGCGCCTGTATATATATATATATATATATATATATATATATATATATATATGAGAGAGAGAGGGGAACTTTATTTTCGAACACATCTTAACCGCGAGAATCTATGAAGCCATTTTCTACCTTTGGATTAACTTGATCAATCGTTAAGATTATAGAATGGCATTTTTGTAATTAAGGGAAACCTTATTTCCCCAAAATATTAATGAAAAAGGTAGAAAAGGTATATTAGAATGCACTATCTCATTAACTGGTGCTACAAAAACGGGACCATCTCATTAAAATAAAATAAAAAACATATCGGATCATAAAATCTTATCCCAAAACATACGATTCTCTCTCACACACACTAAAAACCACCAAATCATCGATCATTCAGAAGCAAGCGATCATACATGTTTTTTTTTCCACGAAGCAGAAAGACAACGATGGAAGGTATGATATCCTTCTTATACAGTAGTTTTTTTAATTGTTAATGATTCAACTTAACGAAACAACGCATGCGTGTTTTTAATTTTTTTTTTTTGTTAATTTTAATTGTTTAAAGCTTGATTAATAATGAGTAACAGTGGTGTTTGTATATGGGTAGTTTGATAGTTGTTCTGCTTTTTTTTATGTTAATTATATGTGTGTCTGTTAACAAGAGTAGTTTGATAGTTGTTCTTTATTATTATTATTATTATTATTATTATTATTATTATTATTATTAAATAACACTTTTAATAAAAACTCATAGGATTACAAAAAATTAGTGGGAAGCCTCGAAACCAACTGGGCCCCCACACCTCTAGCAATGGCAAAACCAATCCTATTAAAAATATGAACTGCTGCACGCGCTCCAATGTCTTGAGTCGTAGAGAATCGTCGAATACGCTTAAGTAAGGTAACTGCATCCTTCTCAAGTTCTCCAAAAGAAGAAAAAGAAAAGAGGAGAAACCTTTGTTGTTATTATTATTATTATTATTATTATTATTATTATTATTATGATTGAGTAAGGATGAAGATGGTGGTTTTATTTGTATCACATTTATGTTTTTTGGTTAAAACATATTTGTTTTAGAAACAAAAGTGTATGTTTGTATTTAGTAGATGTGTTCTGTTATTAATCATCATTGGTGTACTGATTTATGAAAAAACAAAGGTTAATGGATGTTAAACAATATAAGTAACTTGAAAATTTGTTTCATGGAAGAAGGAGTAACATGGGTGTTTGGATATGGGTAAAATAGCATAAAACTAATTAATAATGAGTAACAAAGGTGTTTGAATATGGGTAAAATAGCATAAAAATGATGCATATATGTTCTTTTGATCATGGAAGAAGGAGTAACAAAGGTGTTTGTATATGGTTAAAATAGCATAAAACTGATTATGTGTTCTTTTGACAATGGAAGAAGGAGTAACAGGAGTAACATGAGTGTTTTGCCGCGATGTTGGTTGCACGTGGCGGGAAGCAGAATATGCTGCAGAATGTTAACATTGTAAGTTTTAAAGTCTTTTTTTATAAAATTCAGGTACATTGTATTGTTAATTGGGATATTAAATTAGAGTGCATTTATTTATCGTATGAATATTGCATCTAGGGTCCAGTGTTTACCGTATGAATAATGAAAGCTAATACAGGGGTGTTTGTGGTTTTATGTGATGACTGAAGCTAGGATTCAGTGTTTGATATATGAAGCTAGGACAGGGGTGTTTGGTCTTTATGGTTTATCGTATCAATAGTAAATCTAGAACAAGGGTGTTGGTGTTTGTGGTTTTGTTTGATATATGAGGCTAGGACATGGATGTTTATCGTATTAATATTGAAGCTAGGACAGGGTGTGTGTGAAATATAGACAGGGATGATTGTGGTTCTGGTTTAGAGACTTTTTTTTGTGTGTATTTTTAAATTAAAAACAAGGATGTTCTGTAAGGTGTATTGATAATAAAGGTGTTTTTTTAGTACATTTTTTGCATGAATGTTTTGGTGTTTGGATGTGGACAATAGACTAGGGTGAAAATATATTTTTTTGACCAGATTTTTTTTATACAAAAAAATTGCAGGTTTTATACCTGTTAGTAATAGAGAAATTCATTCGTCCTGTGTTTAAATCTGAAGTACATATGGTTTTCATGTATTTGCCCAAATTTTCTTGTTGCATTCATTAATGTTTACAATGAGTACCACGAATTATGTGCATTGCCTAACTTTTAATTGTCCACATACTAATATACTTATTTAAAACATTTACATACCAGTATTGTAGCCACTCTCATGTCCTGTGTATTGGTAACAATGATTCTTTTAAACGAGCAGTATGTGAATGCAGATGCCATATTGAATGTTCTCGTAGTTCGTGGGTTGTTTCATTGGAAAACTGACAAAAGGCAAGAAGATTGTGGTGTATTTGTGATGCGCCACCTGGAAGCTTACATGGGCAGTCAAATGATTAGGTGGTATTGCGGACTTGAAGATGAAGGGAAAAGGCAGATTTGTCTGATATTCAAGCTACAAATGTTACAATAAAGACAAGCAAATTTCCGATTGTGGGCTTATGAATTCAAACTTTTATGAACAATATTAATAAGTTGTGGTTTTTTTTTGTTTGCTGGAATAGGATTTATGGTATCTGGAATGGGTTTTATGAACAATTTGGTTTTATAGTGTCAACTGAACATGCTTGCATGGTATTTTTTGATGTGAACATGGAATTGTGATATGAATTATGAACTAAATTATGATATGATCATGGATATATGATCATTTTGGTTTACTGTATGGTTCCTAGATAATTTTTTTACGTATCTGTTGTATGGGAATTTTGTTGAATATAATGATTATTGGTTTGGGTTAGTGTAAAATATGTGCAATAATGGTACACACCTATGGTTTACAAATGTATGTTTTTTACTTTTTTGGAATTATGATTGGGATTATGGTTATTTTTTGTAGCATAAGATATATTATGGTAATGTGTTGTAATGTAGCATCAAACATGGATGTTGCTACGACATATAAGGTTTTCTTACATGTTTAAACATGTATGTTTTTTATATATACTAGCATGTAAAAATAAACACTATGTGTTTTAACATGTATGTTTTTATATATACTAGTATGTATAAAAAACATGTATGTGTTAAAAAATGTGTGCAAGCCTTGATAGTTGTTTAAATAACATGTGTGTTAAAAAATGTGTGCATGCCTTGGTATTTGTTTAAACATGTATGTTTTTATATATACTAGTATGTTAAACGAAACATCTATGTTTTTATATATACTAATATGTAAAAAGAAACGTGTATGTGTTGATAGTTGTGTAAATATAGTTTTTGTATATATAAGGTTTAAATCTTGTAAAAATGGAGGTTTAAACCATGGATGTTTTTAGCTACATACTGATATGAATAGAAAACATGTATGTTTAAACATGTGTACGTAACTTGAATTGTAAACTATTGTTTGGAGACATGGATGTTTTTCTAACATGTGTATAACTTGAAACTTGTTGTATAAGGTATGAAACATGGGTTTTTATTAACTTATACGCTTTTAACATTTATGTTTGTGTAAAACATATGTTGTAAATCTGAACATGGGTTTTAACCACCCAAGAACACTCATGTTTTATGAAAACACATGTAAAGAAATTAAGGTAAAAAATTATATCAATAGAAATACAAGTGAATGTAAAATAAACACACATATTTTACTAAAAAAATGAGTAACAAACACTATTGTAAAATAATTGTATTTGAGTTACAAAAAAATGGATATTGTGTCTCATCTGTGACATACCAAATACTTGTGTGTTATTTGGCCATTCTTACTTTTGGTTCTTAATTTACGTATAGTGGACCTATCCTTAGCAAAGTACACCTTGTACATGTATATGCTTCGTCAAAACTTGGAAAAATATCACCCTTTTTAGGCTTTTCATCAACAAGAACATTGGAAACCCAATATTTGTGTCCATTTGGTGTGGGAATAAATTCCGGGTCAATCTCATACACATCGACGACATTAGGATCTACAAAAAGACAAAACGCACGAATTAAAAACTCTAGATCAATGTCATGAAAAATACATACAAACAATATCAAAATGGGCTTTAGTGGTTGTATCAGCTCTAATTTAGCTTGAACATGCATGCATATGATGAATTACATTTTCGTACAATGATAAATAATAAACGATTCAATAATTGTGAGCTCTTATAAAGTATTAAACATACAACAATTGTTGAAGAAAACATGTACGCACATAAAACCATAAACCATAAAACAAATTCCTAATGATAAACATAAAGAATACTTTACAGGTATGCATCAAAGATTTATCAGTTTAACATGATAAACATACTATAGTGAATTAATTCAAAGGGTCAATTGGTAATGAATAAACTACTGTTAGGATTAAATAAACTATATATAACTTTAATACCATAATACAAAGTGTTCGATTAAGATGTTAAAAGGGAAAAAATGGAAAATAAGAAAACCATTGTTCCCGTCCTGAGCATGTTGCACATAGTCCATATCAATTACATGCTCCGATAATACAAGTGTTCCATTATTCTGATTCTTGTTCTTCGTTAGTATCTGCAACTTGTTCTTGAACAATAGGAACCATGTTGTTTCTTGATAAGAATAAACAGTTGTGTGTTTGGTATGATGTTTAAATTGAACTATGGTTTGATTGATAACTAATAGGATTGAAGATGAAAATAAAACAATAAAAAATGAAAACCGTAAATCATGTAAAAGATCTGGAAAAAATTGATAAATATGAAACCGAATTTTTTCCCAGTTTGTAGGCAAGTTTGAATTTTAAATATGATAATAAATGTGATATATGGTAAATTACTTTATTGACCCTACGAATTAAATTAAATAAATTAAACAAAAAATAATTTACTAAATTCTGATTGGACAAAATGGGTTCCATGAGCTCTGTGAAGCAAGATGGGTTCGAAAATAAAGTTTCACTATATATATATATATATATATATATATATATATATATATATATATATATATATATATATATATATATATATATATATATATATATATATATATATATATATATATATATATATATATATATATATATATATATATATATATATATATATATATATATATATATATATATATATATATATATATATATATATATATATATAGTGTATGGTGTTGCTCCGAACCAAAAAAATCATGAGAAGCTGAGAACCAATCTGACCATCTATTTTTCAATCAATGGCTAAGAAAAAATGGCAAAAAGTAATAACATAAAACTTTAGGTTACATTTAAAAAAGGATTAGAGGTATTTACGTCCATATCGCATCATCACTAATAATAACTGTTGCGGTTATTTACAGATATGATTTACCCTTTTTCCCCGTGAACCTCCCACTATCTTCGCATCCCTCGGACCAAAACCTAGCCGCCATACCGATTATCCCATTTCTTCACAATCTTCATTCACGAGATCGTTTGGATTGTTGATGGTCTTTTTAACCATCTCCGCTTCACGGTGTGGTTCTAAAATTAGCCAACAAATTAACCCCTACAATGGCCATGCTAATCTCGGTTTTATCTGTTAATCTTTGTAATCAATTTTTGTTCGCAACAAGATTTCGTAGTCATAACGAAATAGGAGAATGACAAGGTATTATTTACTCACTCATTGTTGATATATATGGTTCTTGACTATGAGATATGAACAACTAAAATCAAACTTGGTTTCTGGTCTTGTTTTGAAAACCTCGAAGTAGACATTTTTTTTTTCTATTTATGTTTCATGCAATGTAAGATGTGGATGTTCAAAAATATCGGTTTAGGGTTGTTATTAGTTTATTTCGATTAGGATATTAGAATTTGATTAGTTTATGCATTTCCTTAACCTCACCGATCATATTTAAATTGCCTGGTTCAAGGAGGAAATGGTGATGCATTTAGGAGGCATTTTCATCTAAATAATCTCTTGCTTAGCCCCATCTCCGTGAATTCAATAGATTTACCAGCAACATTATCCGTTTATCTAGTAAGTTGAAGATTTTATTAAATTTAATTGATCTTTGATAAATGGATGGTAGTTAACTATTTTTAATTCGCATTCATACATGATGAGTCAGAGACGAAGCAAAGCTTGTAAAGACTTGTGGATTGAATTTTTGTAGATTGGAACACGACGCAAGATTTTGGATTTTAAGGCTAAATTTCATATTAAGTCTTTGATGTGAAGAATGAGCTTTAAATGTGAAGGTTGTGTCGTGTCCAAACATTTTATCATCTTATTTGTTGAAACTCTAACTCAGACATTTTATCGCCTATAACTCTATATGATACTAGTTGTTAAAGGTGCACATCCGAGTTCTGACTTGAAAACCAGAAGTTGCTTACATGTTAATTTGGTATCGCTCGATAAACATGCTTACCCAATTTACCTTCATTTATCTCTAGCATCATGAAATTTATATGAACCATGAAATTTAAGGCCTTCGATTGCAAGGTATTTACTTAGCTCGATTTGACTTTATAATTGAAGCATAATGACTTTAACTTTGGAACAAATATCAATGTGAACATACTTTTGGTACCTATACGATTTCTTTGGGTTATGAATTACAAGATGTTATTTAGTGCTACTACTAGACACCAAATTCACGGTAATATAGAAGTTGTATATTACTATTTCGGATACTATTTAAGTTTGAGATCCAGGGGTGATATAAGATTGTTTAACAAAAAAGTTTTATTGCACAAAGTACTTGCACCAAGCCACCAACATACTATTTCAGTTTCGTCGAACCTCTTTCTTGTACATCTAAGTCATTGAAAGACGGCTTTGTGCGTGAGTCATTTTTAGGCAAAACAAAATAAAAACCAGATTATAATTGTACCGTTTCGGAGTTTAAATGTATTGAAAGTGCATTCTGATATATAAATTGTGCAAATGTGTTTGCTAGTTGATTATGCACATGTATTTTCAAATATTATTGCATCTAAATGATTATACACATGTATATTCTTTATTTATTTTATTTTAGTTTCATGATTCTATAAAGTTTGATTGTGTTTAAATGGTTTCTCATGGTGATTAACACGTGTTAGTTACAATATGTTTGCTAGTAGTAATGTGTTTCTTTTTAATGGATCATGATGAGAAACTCTAGTTGCATTTTATTTGCTTTTTAAAATCGATGTATTGTATTTAATTATGTGAAAGGGTATTGTGTGATCATTTAATTTGTTCATAGATAATGAATAAATCTGAATTTTGTGGAATACTATGTACCTTATAGTTTTAAAGATGATGTCATTAGATTATACATGTGCAACAATACTAACTTTTTTGTGTGTAGGTTATTGAAGATGATAATAGCATTGAAGACTAACAAGTGGATGCACATATAGATGCATGAAGATAATTTGCTCTATAACGTTTATCTTCTTTGTTAAGATGAGCGAGATGATAAAAACACATACGTCTGAGGATTAAAAACACATGTGTAGATTAAAAACACATGCGCATAAGGATAAAAAACACATGTGTAGATTTTATGAGTTCTTGAACCAAGAGAGGAATACGTGTGCAACCTAAAAGATGAACCAACCGTTAAAGACATTGTAATATACGTGCACGCGCTTCATATATTTGTAATAAAACATATTTATGTAATATTTTTAATAAAGTTTTGTTGTTTGTATAAAATTGCATCAATCTATTAATAAATGTTTGTTGTTTGTAAATAATTATTTATGTAATATTTTTTAAAGATACATGTGCAAATACAAAACACCTATGCATAAAAAAAAATACAATTTTACGTAATGCAAAACACATGCACATATTGATATTTTACACAAGTACCCAAAAAAAAAAAATCTAAAATTTGAAGAAAAAAAATATTTTTTAAATAAAAAATAAAAGATAAAATTAAATGTAATTTTAAAATACCCTTTTGAATTAAATATTAAAACTAAATATCCAAAAAATGCGATTGGTTGATGGTGGTTCCATAGCTTACGCATGATTTATTTGGTTTAAAAATAACCCTTCCCTATATATATATATATATATATATATATATATATATATATATATATATATATATATATATATATATATATATATATATATATATAGCATTGACCTTGGCTTAGTTGTACACCTACCTAACTAAAATAAAGGCTCGTTTGGTTTGAAATTGAGATAGGAATTAGAATTGAAATCATGTTAAATCCTACCTATGTGGTCCACTTTTAATTAATGAGTTTGACACCATTCCTTTTCATTCAAAGCAAGAACCAAACAAATTAATTTACTTTCAATCCGATTCTTTTGTTCCAAAAACCGTCAACCAAACGGTCCCTAAGTTTTTAATGCTAATTCATACGATGTGATCCGTAAATGAAGGAAGGTTTTAAATTACTATAAGAGTAAAGTCCAAAATACATCCCTGTGGTTTGCCCTTTGTCTCGCTTTACATCCCTAAACTTTTTTTGGCACAAACCATCCCTCCGCTAAGTAAAGTTAAGACAAATACATCCTCCATTAGTAAACCAGGTTAATAAGGACTAACGGTGCAAATATTTCTGTTATTCTCTAACGGAGGAAATATTTGCATTTGATCCTGTGACCAACTATGATGCAATAAAATAATTGCATCGTTAGTCCCAAGGACTAACGATCCATCAAAACCACATACGAAAGTCCTATCCTTACCAAACAAATCTTCTCACGACTACAATCGATCAAAACCAGAAAACCATATCTATCATCTTCACATATCATCAAAAATTCACCATCACTCTCACACAAAACAAATCGATCCATCTATCAAAATCACCGGAAAAAATCCACCACACACAAACAAAAACCGACATAAAACACCGGATTCATCACAACTTTCCACGGCCCAAATAAAACCCACATCTCAATCTAATCTCATGTCAATCGAAAAAACTTATCTAAAACAAAAAATCCATATAACCTCGGCTACCCACTCAAAACCCTATAGAAAATCATGAGACAAGTACTATCCGTTCGAATAAAATGGCGGTTGTGATAATAAATGGGTTGGTCTTATTGTTGTGTTTTGGATTATGGTACGGTAAGTGGATAAGAAGGCGTGGGGTGGTTATTATTTTGTTCGTTGATTGAATGGTACAAATAGAAGCCGAGATGGAAAATAAATTGAATCGGTTTTGTGGTTAATGAGTATAGATGGAGATTAATTGGTGTTTAGGTGAGCTTGAAGGGTGGTACGTGATGGTAAATCGCTTTGAATCGTGAAATGGGCTATGAACACGAAAATGTAGGATTTGTATCAAAAGACCTGGGAAGCCGTGATGAGGTATTAAAGAGGTCGGTGTGATGATTGACTCAATGGAGCGTGTGACTCACGAGTGATAAGGAGGGTTAGAATGTTTTTCGTGAAAGCTGAATTGGTCAAAGTGGTATGGAAACCTCATTACTGTTAGTCTTATCGGAGTGTTGAAAAATTATTTGTGGTCTTGGCTGAAACCGAAACCTGGAATCAATTAATGTGTATGGGTTATGTCGGGGGCAAATGTTTTACGGAGTGATGAAGTGGCAATAAGTCACTATACCACCCACGACCTTACCGGGTTTAATCATAGGATAATAGGTTCGTGAGGGAAGAATCGGTGGTTTGAGTTGCGAATTGAAATCACCAACCCTAAAGTTGTTCCCAAAATTGAGGATCGAAGTTCGTGGACCGAAATATTTCAGTGTTGTTCCTGTATGGCTTCGAGATATTGAAGAGTGATGGGGTTGATATCGATCTAAGAGTGGTGGCGTTGGGTGGTGGTGGGTGGAGGTGCAGCTGTGTGGCAGCGGTGGCGGCGGTGGAGGCGGGGTGGTGGCGCTGGGTGGTGGTGGGTAGAGGTGGCGGTGGAGGTGGTGGTAGGTGGCAGGTGGCGGTGGGTGGTGGTGGCGGTGGAGTGCATCGTTGGTCCTAGGACTAACGATGCAATTTATTTTATTGCATCGTTAGTCCTATGATTAACTGTGCAAATATTTTCGTTAGGAGATAACGAAGAAATATTTGCATCGTTAGTCCTTATTAATCAATTTACCAGAGGATGTATTTGTGCCAACTTTACTAACTGGAGAGATGGTTTTGTGCTAAAAAGTTTAATGAAAGTGAGATAAAATGACAAGGGATGTATTTTGACTTTACTTCTTAAAAGAAAAATGGATTTAAGTAATATCGTCTACCCCTCACCACGACCTAATTACACGCTCTCATTATCATATACTATTATTAAAGAGAATGAGGTTCTTGCGTGTCGTATGTCAAACATTAATTAACTTTCGTGAGTTGGCAAAAATAGCCGAGGTTTAAATTAGTCAAATGAAGTAAGTCCTTTGCATTAATTGCTATCTAGCAATTTGGCAAAAATAGTCCCTAAGGT
This sequence comes from Chrysanthemum lavandulifolium, assembly GCA_022545495.1. Classification (NCBI taxonomy): domain Eukaryota; kingdom Viridiplantae; phylum Streptophyta; class Magnoliopsida; order Asterales; family Asteraceae; genus Chrysanthemum; species Chrysanthemum lavandulifolium. The sequence goes on from CM040246.1 coordinate 104,733,835, forward strand.
TTAATTGTTAGTTTGCAAAGTAAGTCCGTAGAATTAATAACTATCTATATAATTTGGCAAAGTCGTCTCATATGTTTAGATTAATTGTCACAAAGTAAGTTCTTTGTAGTCACGAAAATAGACAAACAAATTTCCATCGTTCGTCGATTCAAATTCGCGTCTCTGAAAGAATCCATTGATCAGCGTGCTTTCTACTCGTTTTGTCTAAAAATCATCTATTAGTCTCTGCTAAACAGCTATATTCACTTTCTTTCTAAGATACTCTGCGTTTATCTAACATCGAACACCATGCCAAAACTCCATCTCGTTGAAAGGTTTCTTCAAAATAAACTTGGTTTGGAAGCGTTGTTCTGCCTTATAACTGCACAAATGTATGAACTTATTTCGGATTACATTTATTGTCTTTTATCACATAATCATTTTGTATTACATTATATACAATTGTTTTTTCACATTAATCACAGTGTGTAAAAATGTTTGTCTTTGTAATCTTTGTAACTTCAAATTTAGAATACAAATTAAGATATCTCGTTGCATTTCATCATTTTCGTTCATTGAATATGTGTTGTTTCCTAATAACTAAAACACAATGTTTGTTCGTGTTTAGATAGCCCGGTCAACGAATTAACGAATACACGGCTCCACGCAACTAAAAAGGTCGAGGTGTCCTGAAATCAGGTAGCCCCTTTGTTTTAAAGTTATATGCTATATCTCCAGATCTTCTTATATGCGCTTTGTTACTAGAAAAAACCCCTTCGTATTTGTCTTATAGATTGTTCAACAAACAAATTAAGCTAACACTTCGAATGGCGGAAGCTGACATGGAACTTGGGCATGTAAATATTGACGACACTGTCCAACTTCTTCTTAAATACGATGAGGAAGTACGAAATCAATCGACCAACAACGTCCAGGATCGATTTTAATGGTTCCTAAGCGCTCATCGAGATCTCAGCCCATGTTCTTTACCCCGGTGGTGTCGATTGGACCTCTTCACCACCATGATGAACATTTGAAAGGATTTGAAGTCCAGAAAGCCACTTATATGCATAATCTATTCCATAATGTATTGCGTTCTTTGGATTCCGCGCCAGAGCAAATGTTAAAAGCATGTGTGACGAAGGTAAGTGGTTCAGTAGACCAAATCAAGGCATGTTATATCGGGATGCAGGCATACCCTGATTCTGAACTTGTCAAAATGATGGTAAAGGACGCTTGTTTTATACTCGCTTTCCTATACAATCGTGACATAAAATTTTCTTCATTGGGACCAATCGAGTTACTACACACACATATATACCTTGACATAGTTCTTATAGAAAACCAGATTCCCTTTTTTGTTCTTGAAGACATATTTGAGTGTACTTTTTCAAAACTTCATCCCACACTCACTCTTGCTGATTTTATCTTTATTATTCAAACATATTGCAACATATTTGAAGGAGATTTAGTAATGGACAATTCCGGTATATCTACAACGCACGATCATATCCTTGGCTTTCTCCACAAATCTTACCAGAATCCAGATCGCGATTCATCAAGAGTTCTTGAAAGGGTAAATTTCACTAAAATAACATGAATCCTGCCTCAATGCAGCCTAAAATAACAATTATTAGTGAAAACTAAAAGATACCCAGATTAGAGAAAACCAAAACTAACAAAACCCATATCTTAATTTCAGCTAAATTTCACTAAATAGAAAACCCCCAAATTCTCATTACAGGCATAATATGAACAGGCTCAATTGCAGCTAAAATTAACTTCATTTAAACAAAGGTAAAAGACCCAGACTACACGAAACAGTAAATTTAACAAAACCCATGTCTTAATTTCAGTTAGATTTCACTAGATTAAAAAAACCCCAAATTCTAATATCAGTTAGAATTTCAATATCATCAATTGCAGCTAAAATTTTGCTTATACCACTTCCAACCGCAACCACATTCGTTGTCATTCATACCTGCAAGATCGTGACACTCTTGTATTGGTTTCTATGCCACTAGTAATACATTCAACTAACATTGATTATCTACATCATTGTTTTAATGTTGTCAGCACCACTCAACACTTGGTAATTTGGTACTTATTTTTATGCAAATCTACATTTTTGTATCTTCTTAGAAATACAATACAAGCAGCCTTGTTAATGACTTATGGATATAAACAAGCACAATTAAAGAACCAGAATAGAAACCAAACTTATAGTCAAACCCCACAATCGTTATCATTTCAAACACTTTCAACGAAAACAACTTATAAAAACACTAAAGAAGAGTTAGGCCAAGGACCAATAAAAGCTACCAAATCCAAATATACAAAACAATCACACACTAGCATCCAATAGAACACATAATTTAAATTAAAGAAAACAATTAACACTAAGACCCTAAACTAGATTTATTTCAACTAAGCCCCAACAGAGCAGCCGATGCAGGTGTACTCACCTTCGGCGGACGCCTCTGCCCCCCGCCACCCGACGGCAATAGAACAGGAGTAGCAACTTTCTTCCCCGGCTTGGCGGACGGCCACGCCCACGCTTTCTGTCCACTCAAGGTCGAGTAGCAGCCCCATCTTGTGGCTTCGCCGGACGGCCTCTGGGCATGGAGGAGCATCAGTGCCTTCAGGACCGGCTTAGGTTTAGCAGGTCGGCCTCTGCCTCGTTTGGAGGCGTTTGGGTCGGGTTTCACATAGTTGTTTTGTATGAAAAGTAATTGACCAGTTGCTTTCATTCTGTTGAGGTGGTGTGAGTAAAGTTGCGTGTGCTGATGGTAGTGTGCCATAAGTTGATTGAATTTTATTAGAGATTGTTGATTTGTTGGCTCTTTTGCTGCCAATAGCTTCAAGTGCAGCTAAAATTAACTGAAATTAAGAGATGCCCAGATTATAAAACAGTAAAATAAACAAAACCCGAGCTGAATTTTATGAAATTCAACGGTAAACGGATGAGGTCTTTCTGTTCATGTTATCTAAGGCGGCAAATATATAACTCGTGTATAACTCAGATCTTTGTATGCTCATTAATCAGAGTATCTACAGTTTCCAACCTTTTCTAGCCACTCACAAAATTACCTAAAGAGGCTTAAACTCAAGACATTTTACAAGATCAGATGGTTGATGATGGTGATGGTTTAATACATGAAACAAAAAACCCCAAAATATCATGAATCCTGCCTCAATGCAGCCTAAAATAACAATTATTAGTGAAAACTAAAAGATACCCAGATTAGAGAAAACCAAAACTAACAAAACCCATATCTTAATTTCAGCTAAATTTCACTAAATAGAAAACCCCCAAATTCTCATTACAGGCATAATATGAACAGGCTCAATTGCAGCTAAAATTAACTTCATTTAAACAAAGGTAAAAGACCCAGACTACACGAAACAGTAAATTTAACAAAACCCATGTCTTAATTTCAGTTAGATTTCACTAGATTAAAAAAACCCCAAATTCTAATATCAGTTAGAATTTCAATATCATCAATTGCAGCTAAAATTTTGCTTATACCACTTCCAACCGCAACCACATTCGTTGTCATTCATACCTGCAAGATCGTGACACTCTTGTATTGGTTTCTATGCCACTAGTAATACATTCAACTAACATTGATTATCTACATCATTGTTTTTAATGTTGTCAGCACCACTCAACACTTGGTAATTTGGTACTTATTTTTTATGCAAATCTACATTTTTGTATCTTCTTAGAAATACAATACAAGCAGCCTTTGTTAATGACTTATGGATATAAACAAGCACAATTAAAGAACCAGAATAGAAACCAAACTTATAGTCAAACCCCACAATCGTTATCATTTCCAAACACTTTTCAACGAAAACAACTTATAAAAACACTAAAGAAGAGTTAGGCCAAGGACCAATAAAAGCTACCAAATCCAAATATACAAAACAATCACACACTAGCATCCAATAGAACACATAATTTAAATTAAAGAAACAACAATTAACACTAAGACCCCCTAAACTAGATTTATTTCAACTAAGCCCCAACAGGAGCAGCCGATGCAGGTGTACTCACCTTCATGGACGCCCTCTGCCCCGCCCGCTCACCCGACGGCAATAGAACAGGAGTAGCAACTTTCTTCCCGGCTTGGACGGGGCACGCCCACGTTCCTGTCCACTCAAGGTCGGAGTAGCAGCCCCATCTTGTGAGTTTCGCGGACGGCCTCTAGCCGGAGGAGATCGACAGTGCCTTCAGGGACCGGCTTCAGGTTTAGCAGGTCGGCCTCTGCCTCGTTTTGGAGGGGCGTTTGGGTGGGTTTCACATAGTTGTTTTGTATGAAAAGTAATTGACCAGTTGCTTTCATTCTGTTGAGGTGGTGTGAGAGTAAAGAGATTCGTGTGCTGGTAGTGTGCCATAAGTTGATTGAATTTCATTCGAGATTGTTGATTGTTGGCTCCTTTTTGCTGCCAATAGCTTCAAGTGCAGCTAAAATTAACTGAAATTAAGAGATGCCCAGATTATAAACAGTAAAATAAACAAAACCCGAGCTGAATTTTATGAAATTCAACAGGTAAACGGATGAGGTCTTTCTGTTCATGTTATCTAAGGCAGCCGAATATATAACTCATGTATAACTCAGATCTTTGTATGCTCATTAATCAGAGTATCTACAGTTTCCAACCTTTTCTCTAGCCACTCACAAAATTACCTAAAGAGGCTTAAACTCGAGACATTTTACAAGATCAGATGGTTGATGATGGTGATGGTTTAATACATGAAACAAAAAAAACCCCAAAAATATCATGAATCCTGCCTCAATGCAGCCTAAAATAACAATAATTAGTGAAAACTAAAAGATACCCAAATTAGAGAAAACCAAAACTAACAAAACCCATATCTTAATTTCAGCTAAATTTCACTAAATAGAAAACCCCCAAATTCTCATTACAGGCATAATATGAACAGGCTCAATTGCAGCTAAAATTAAGTTCATTTAAACAAAGGTAAAAGACCCAGACTACAAAACAGTAAATTTAACAAAACCCATGTCTTAATTTCAGTTAAATTTCACTAGATTAAAAACACCCCAAATTATAATATCAGTTAGAATTTCAATATCATCAATTGCAGCTAAAATTTGACTGAAATTAACTAGAAATAGTAAAAAACTAAAAATCAAAAAATACCCAGACTATAAAACAATAAGCTAAACAAAACCCATGTCTTAATTTCAGCTAATTTCCACTTAATCAAAAAACCCTAAATTATCACATCACAATTACTATCTTCACAGCTTTAATTGCTACTTAAATTCACTAAAATTAAACAAATCTAATCAAAACTAAAAGATACCCAGATCATAAAACGCTAAAATAAACAAAACCCATGTCTTAATTTCAGCCCAATTTCACTAAATAAAAAAAATAAAAATAAAAATAAATAACCATATTAGTTAAAATTAGGAAAATTTAATTTTACCTCAGGGTACTGTGGAAGGATTGGGGTTGAATCAGGAGCCATGGAGATGACAATTGAGTTAAAGTGAAGGGGCTTAGTATGTATTTAAATAAGATGGGAGTTTGAAGAAGGTTTAGATCTGTGTTTTTGTGAAGATGATCTAACGGTTGGGGAGTGAAGGTGATCAACGGTTGATGTTAGGTGTTGTGGATTGTATGTGGATTATTGACCTGGCAATTTTTGAATATTTTAGCCTGTAAATTGACTAGTCTGTCCCTAGTGTTTATAATTAAAGGGAGGGCTATTGATATAGCCTATGTCCTTTATGTTTTTCTATTGGTGGTATTTTAAAAACTTTTTGTGAATGTTGAATGTTAAAAGTTGTCAAAAGGATTTATTGGCAAGAATTGGATGAAATTTGAAAATCATTGCTTGTGAGTTTTTTTTTTTTTTTTTTTGAAATTGACTATATAAACACAAAGACAAACCGCAAATAATGGCTTTAACAAAACAAACCGGGACTAAGCCCAATTGAATTTACACCACCTTCCAACTAATCGAGATACCTTTTCATCCTATTCCTAAGCCACAAATATCCTAGGGATTTCACATCTTGAAAAAGCTTATCACCCCGATGGAACCATTCAAAGCAGGAATCGTTTGAGTCTTCCAAATGCACCAACAAAGTACATAAACAACACCTTGAAACACCTTCCTTTTCTTTTGGCAAGGCCAATCGCCTTATGCAAAAAAATGATCATAACCGAGAACAAGAAGAGGACTAGTGTTACACCACCTACCAATTCGATACCACAATTGCATCGCGACTTCACAATGACAAAAGATGATCAACGCTTCCTTCCTCCTTTGCACGTGCCACACAAAGTAGAAGCGATATTAACATTCCTTTTCCTTAAAGCCGTGGACGTTTGATTCGGTTGCCTGCTCACCCGCCACATGAAAATGTTGCATTTTGGGACCCATTTCACCAACTAACCACGCTGTCTATCATCGTAGTCGCGGTCACTATTTAGAAACTCCTTCAACGCCTTGACACTAAAAACCTTATGGTCCTTCGCACCAAACCCATTTGTCATTTTGATTATTAAGCATAAAACCTTCAACCATACGATCCAAAGCAGTGAGCTCACTTATCCCACCTTCGCCCAACGACGATCGATCTCCCCAATATCCGAACCGAGACCGCCTCTTTTAACCCATCCGCCACAAGACATTTCTTATCGACAGCCATCTTGAAGATGTTAGGAAATATGTCTTTGAGAGGAGTATTACTTGCCCAAGGGTCTAACCAGAATCTAATATCCTTACCATCCCCAATCACACCTTTGAACAATTGGTTGATACCAATCCCCCCAGCCTTGATTTTTGAGCAGTGCTTCACAATAGAACACCAAATACTATGGCTAGTATTATTTGCGGGAATGGGTGACCAAACTCTACTAACATCATGTAACGAGCAGATAACTTTTCTCCAAAGACTCTCCGGTTCCGATCTATAACGCCATATCCATTTTGACAATAAAGCTATGTTGGACTCCTCAAGATTACTTAACCCGAGACCTCCCACCTTGATCGGGGAAGTAACTTTTCCCACGCTACCCAATGGATTTTATATTCTTCACTCCCCCCCACAAGAATCTCTTCATAATCCGTTCTAGGTCCTCTATAACTTTTTTAGGAGCTTTAAACAAAGAGAGGTAGTATGTGGGAAGGTTTTCTAAAACAGCTTTAATTAGAGTCAACCTCCCCAATCGACAAACTAGACGCCTTCCACTGAAAGTCTCTTTTAAAAATGTCAATAAGAAAATCCCAAATAGCCACCCTGCTCATGTTACCTCCTATCCTTATTCCAAGGTGATCGAAACGGAACGCACCCATCTTACAACCAATCTCCCTAGCCACTCTACTCATATCCGTGTCGCTCACCCCACTCCACGAAGACACGACTTATGCAAGTTGATTTTAAGACCGACACCAAGTGAAAGCATCTAAGAATTTTGGCAACTGCTTTTACATTAAGCATCGACCACCCCCATAAATGAGCATCGTCCGCGTAAAATAAATGCGACAAGGACGGACCGTTATTAGGGAGGGAGATACCTTTGATTAATCCTCCACTTATCGCTTTCTTCATCATACTATCCAAACCCTCCATAACGATAAGGAATAAGAAGGGAGAGATAGGGTCTCCCTATCTCATACCTTTCCGGCATCATGAAATCGGATTCAATATTATGCTATGTTTCTTTTCTTTTCTTTTTTTTATAGAATAAGAGGTTATAAAAAGTAGTGGGCCGTACACCCTTTAATACCACTTATTGAGGAAGACTACTAAATTTACTCTCTAGTGAGACAGACGAATTAATGAAAATTTATGGGCTCAAAAAGCATAAAAAAATAATAATAAAAAAAATATTATATTAGCAAGTAGGGATAGAAAAAAAGAAAAAAAAAATGATTTGCATGCCTAATACAAAAACCTAAATTTATACCTAGAGATTTGACTAGTTAATTTAAAAAAAGTGATTGGTGAAAAATGATGAGAGAGAATAAATGTTATACACTTGTCATGAAATAAATGAATTGGGTTTAACTTTAGGTCTCCTTGCTAAGTTTAAATATCAATGCTCAAAAAAGAAACACAGCCTTACATATTTTGAGTATATAAAAAACTAAAAAGTTGTCTACTAAATTAAGTGATTTCTTAGTTGAGGGAGATTAAGTCTGTGACAACTCGCAATTTCGGGTCATTTCTCAAGTTTCACTATTTCATCATTTATTGTAAACTAGGTTTACGAGTATCAAATTCGCGTAACCTTAGTGGTTTAGTTGCGAATTCATGAGCAATCATTAAGGGCATTTCATATAGACTAGGTTTAGTCTACATTTCATTAACATTATTATCATCATATTAGTTCATGCATGGTTTTGCATTTTACATTAAAAGTATAATTTCATATTAAATAAACGTTATCGCGTGATTAATTATTTTGAACAATTGAGCCGTTATTCCAAAAATTATCCGATATATTTTATACTCATATAAGTTTATAAAAATAATATTATGAGTTTACCGGTGTTTAAATTTATTTTGTATATAAATTGTTATATTTATATAATTACGATTTTCTTAAATACTACACGATTACTATTATATCACTCAAATTTTGTAAGAAATGTATTTTATAATTTTTAGGACCTTAATATATTTTATCTTGACCCGTGAAAAGTTATTTTAACTAACGCTACCCTAAATATTCAAATGTGTATAATTCAACACTTATCTTCATTTAACTTTACAAACATTACACTTATACAAATTAGAAAAAAAAAAAAAAAAAAAAAAGTAATGATTAAACCTCCTTGTCGACTTGAGGAGGGTGAGTCACATTGGTTTGCCAAAATATCTTCTAAGGTATATGTATTATACTCTAAATCACAAACTCATTTTTCACTTCATTTTCAAAAGTAAAAGATCAAAATCTCTTGCTCTTTTCTCTCTAGAACCGCAGCAACCAAGAGGACCAAGAAGGAGATCAAATATTTTTTCTCTAATCAAGTTATTTTCACACTCTAGTATCACTTTTGTATAGGGTTTTGCAATATAAACCTTGGGTGATTAGGAAAAATCCATTGTCCATTAACCTCATCAAGTTACTAGTAAGCATTCATATTCATTGTTATGGTCATTTCATTTTATTTGAGAAAACATGCAAGTCTCATGAGGTTTATACCACTTTTTCATTGATTTTAAGAGTTATGTATATATAAGTCATCCTATAATTACTCCTTGTTATATATTATTTTTGGTGATGTCTAGGAACCCATGACACCCTAAGAAGGTGTATGGTAGGATTAGAATAGCCCGAGTTGTTTTGAATGGGTTAGAATAGGTTTGGCGCGAGAAAAACTCATTTCGACTAGTTTGCAAAGGTCTTCCTTATTTTCAAAATCTGGAAAATCCGACAGTAGGTAAAAAATTTTGGCCTAGATATTTAGAAAATACACTTTAAAACGAAAACGTGGCGCTGAACGGATTAAAGCGGAGCTATAACGAAGAAGTTATGAATTTTCAAGTTGGCGAAAACTATAATTTTCGAAATTTCAAAGATGTATTGTTTATTTTGTAACAGTCAAAAATGAAACTTAGGCGTTATAAATTATGTCGACTTGTCAAAAATATGTTAGTATACTTTGATACAAAGCTAAGGACCTTTAAAACGTAGAAAACGGATTTGTAACAATTAAATTATACGTTTACAAAAGTTGTCGAACTTTATTATATAAGAAAACTATATAATTTCTAATAGGCAAGTTTTACGGCAAACAAAGAGACCAAGTTCAAGGTTGTTTTAACATTGATTTAGAACTTTTTATAAAGTGATGTCTTCTAGTAAAAGTAAGTTCGCCAAGTATATTTATCAAAATGTCCGGCCGCTTGATTAGCGGAGTTGTAATGAATTAATTATGGTCACTCAAACTTGGTCGAAACCAACCTTAAACTATACTTTGGACCAAAGTACCATACTTAACCTCTATTTTTCTTTATGTTCGAGACCTCAGGATGGAAACTTAAACACTAAAACTTTGAGATTATGATACGAGCTTCCCAAAACCGTTGAGTTCGTTTCCTAACGCCGACGTGCACTATTTTACGACTAGCTTTTTCGAGGCCGTTTAGTCACTTTCATGAAATTTTCAATGACAATATTTTACTGACGAAAAGTTATAATTTCACAATAAATCACTAAACGATTATCGTAGGAGGTTGTTTCAACGTAAATACTTGTAAAGTATTTTATAAAATGACGACATGTTGTAAACATATATTTCGACGATAAACATTATCTTCAAAAATTCACAGTGGTATAGATATCATAACGAATTGCATGCATAACATTACATCATGACTTATTATCTATCATATCGCTCATAATAGGTTCAAGTTAGAGATTCACGCTACATTTACGTGTACTCACTTTGCCATCGCATCATTGTTCAAGTGAGTTCCATAGCCCCATTTTCAATTGTTTTAATGCTTTTATTAAACTCTTTGGGGAGATACATGCTCAACAACTTTTATGGAAAACATGATTATTTGCAAACTATATGTTTATCCAATCGAATGTTAGTCATATGGCAATGATGATCGCTATACTTAGAATTTCTATATCATGAATCATTGAGCTAACTGACTTGGTATGATCACGATCTAACGGACTTGATAATGTTGAACTAACGGACTTGGTATAGTCATGAACTAACGGACTTGGTATAGTCATGTACTAACGGACTTGGTACAATCATGGTCTAATGGTCTTGGTACAATCTCGAACTAATGGTCATGGAACAATTTGAAACCGTATTTAATTATGTGTTATATTAAGTAACTATGGATACATTAAGTTATGCACTATTTTGTGAATTCATTTGACATCATGCGCTTGATCATAAACTATACACATTTCTGCAAGGGTTGTGAACACACAGTTGCAAGTTTTGTATGGGCGGAACTTGTAACCGAAAGTGGATTTACAATGCCTTTCACGTGATAAACGATTTTGAAAGACTTTACATTTCAACACAAACTCTATGAACTCACTCAACCTTTGTGTTGACACTTTTAGCATGTTTTATCTCGTATCTAAGGCATTCACTTCATGGCATGCATGTGGACATATCATAGAGTCGTGGTGACGACGCTGCTTCACTTGGTTTCATATACTTTAAAACATCGTTTGAATTGTAACAAATTTATTTCCGCACAAGTTGATTTTCATTTGGGACCTATACTTTGTAAACTCTAATTATTTTATTAAATCAAACGATGTATTTTCCAAACGACACTTTAGGTCGCTCGATATAACTTGTGATTGTGATGCTATGACAATCGACCCCGTGAATTCCATTCACCGCAAAATGTGTAATTTGGGGTGTGACAAAGTCACTTTATTTAAAGGATTAACATCCTAGCACAAGATGAGACAAAATCGCCGCAAGGAGTAAAATGCTTTTACATTTACATTTAGCACCCTTCAAACTATTATCACTTTACACTAATGACCCATCATTTTGGCCTGCAAAGACATATATTCCTCACAGTAAACAAAGAAGGATGATTTCCCCTTATTTAAAATGACCAAATGTATACTTATCAACTTTGTTATATAAAGAAATTACAAATTGCGCAAAAAACAAAAGAAATTACAAATTGCGCAAAAACAACCACATCCCCTTCTTCTTCCATTCGCCTCTCAAGTCTTTGGTCATAATGTGTGGTTGGAGGAGGTTTTTAATAGCCTTAACGCGTGGTGGGGATGCATGATGGCTCATGCGTGTCTCTCTAATAGTTGAGGCTTGGATGTGCCCTCGATCTTGTGTCCAATATGTGAAGACGAGATTGAGGATCTCTCTCATGTGCTTGTTAACTGTCGAAAAGTAGTAGGTGCTTGGAAGAAAAAAGCTTTGCGTGGTGGCAAATTCCATGGCAGTCTATCGATTAAAGTCATGGTTGTAGGTTCAAAAACGTTCTTAAACAACAAGTGGAGAAATAAGATTTTTCACGGGTGTGCTTGGTTGTTATGTGGGCTATTTGGAGATGGCGAAACAACATCGTCCATGCTTATGCGAAAGAAAGACCAAATATTCGGGATGTTGATGTGTTTTCAAGCATTCAATTTCTCTCTCTCTTCTTTGGATATCCAATAGATGCCCGAGAATTGAATTTGATTGGCCTAGATGGGTCTCGTTTCCTGGTGCTTCTTTTGAATCGGCCTCAGACTATATTTAGTTGTGTTATATCTTTAGGTGTTTTTGGGCAATTTCTTGTGGGTACTTAGGTGTTTTTGTTTTGTTTGGTTTGTAGTTTTGGCTTCCTTTCTTAGGCCTCTTTCTTGAGAGTCTGTTTTCGGATGTATTCTTGCCTTTGCTCTATTTTGCTTAAGCCTCTTTATAAGCTTATATATATATATATATATATATATATATATATATATATATATATATATATATATATATATATATATATATATATATATATATATATATATATAGGGAAGGGATCCAAGAAGAAAAGTTAAAATGAGAAGAATAAGAAGGATTTATAGCCACACATTTCAAATAAGTGGGAGATTTTAGGGAAGATGCATTTATTTTTGTAGGTGCATCCGAATGTGTGGTCGTGGTTTCTTCACCCTTCTTATTTTTATTATTCTTCCTATTTGATCCTAACTCTCTCTCTCTATATATATATATATATATATATATATATATATATGATTGTACAACAAATCAGACGACCAGCCTTCGATGATGATCGAAGGGTACGAGGGTGATATGCTTGCGCCAAACTTGTAGTCAATCTGCAATAAGAAATAATAGACACTGTTAAGTGATGATGCGCAGGTCACCTCAACCACCTCCCCATGTGAATAAGTATGTGATATGAGTTATGGATAATATGATGTATGTGAAATCATCGTGTTTAGTGAACATACCATTGAAATGACTTGTCCAACCTATTTATAGGTGATGAAAATAGCTTGGAGCGTTAGCACACGCTTTAGGAGATCATGGGGGCGCCCCACGATTTATGGTAAACCGCTAGGCTTCATCCCCACTATCTCGGACTTGGCGGGAAGCTAAGGACATAGTGGGACGTGGGGAAGACCAAGTCAAGGTTCTTGTTTGTCTTGGATCTTCAGAGAAGACACCGGGCATAGGCCTTCGGGCGGATTCAACCGGTAACCATGTCAATGATGAATGGTTTTACGCCACCAATGACTTATAAAGAAAGACTTGGGTCTTCGTAATGCAATTTCGATCGAGGTCGAAGGGGGGTCCTTCGACCGATCTGAGGGTACGTCATCAAGCCCCCACCGAAAGTGATATGTACGGACGAGAAATATTGCTTACGACTCGAAATAAAAACGAAACCTCCCTTCACACAAAAATGAACGAAGGTGAAAAGTTTTGTTAATAGTGACCGTAATAAATGCATAATTAATCCTAACTAACCCCGTTTCCTCGGTACTAGTAAACATCCTTTCAAAATTTAAAAGGGTTTGAAATCCGAGTGAAAAGGGATAGCACGGACATGTGTGGGGTGAGATGCAACATTTGTAGGGTATATAAATGCAAAAAACAGAAACCCTAACAAAGTAACTCTCCAAAGTTTTCACCTACTAAAATTCCTTTCGATCAAGCCTTGACCAAACAAGGTAAAGCGCTCCTTCTTCTTCAGATTTCAAATATTTTTGTGTTTTTTAAGGTGTCATGTCAACCAACAAAAATTTGTGATAAAACAACAAGGTCAAGACATTAACTGTGGAGGAGCTTAAAGCGTTCCTCACCGATTATCTCATTCCAAAAGAACACAAAATAATGCTACCGAGTAAAATCAAGGGATATTTGATGCCCCCGAAAATTATGTAGGCTTGTATATCCACGCTTTCACCGCTTCAATCTTAGGATACCATTGCATCCTTTGATTTTAGAATTCCTCCGATATTATAGGTACACATTTCTAGGTTCAACCCTTTTGCCCAGCCAGTGACAACATACATTGTTATGTGCAAAGCTTATGGGTTTGAACCATCCTTGATCGCTTGGGGTTTTTGAATCTATACCGGAGGAGATTGGTCGACCTTGCCAAGAGGGTGAAAGGATGTGCCCATATTGATAGATAGACCTTTTACGAACATAAGGAACTGGAAAGGCAAGTTCTTTTATATTCGCACTACCATTATCCCTCCCGGATACTCGCATTGTTAAACCCGCACTTTCAATATGATGAGAAAAGGTTCACCGATCCATTGCCCTATACCGCGAGAAGAAACCCATTGTATCGTTGCTTGGCTCGTCATCCACCGACCGCCAGACCTTCCCCGAGCCAATCCTGCTCATGGTCGGCATTGGGCGAGAGACGGGAAGGGTCTCGTTGGTACCGAGATAATTTGTGATGGAGAAAGTATGTATTTTTAAATTAACATAAGAAACAAAACTTATCTTGATGATATTTATCTTATCCGCTTTTTGTGCAGTAGATGTCGCTCAGAACTTTGTTGTGGTGGAGGTGCCAAAGAGGTAAGCTTTCTTCCAAAGAATCCCCAAGAAACAAGCTATGGCGCTGGCTCCCATCGGTGTCCATAAACAAAGACGGTGGAAGCCCATCCCGCCGAGCTCAGATCTTCTGCTCCTCCGTCAAAGGAACCCATAGATGTAGAAGATCACCGGTGGAGAACATTGTCGACTCGAGACGAACCGGCCTCCCAAGGACCATTGCCATCGAGACCCTCCCAAGATAGGTGAGAGGTTCAAGCAAGGCTATGAACTGATTCAAAAGAAAGCTTATTCTACCTACTCCTCCTCTCGAACTACCCTACAGAAGAGTGCCCGGTAAGGTGGTATTTCCACCATCAAAGGGCCAAATGGTGATGACTTCCATGGTAAACTTCTTACTTGTGAAATAAAATTAAATACCAAGGATCATATATTAATGAAACTTACTTTTGTTGTAGGACTTCGACACGAAGGAGCTTCTTCTCCCTAGCTTGTCACCAACTTATGAGCCATGTGATCCCATCCAAGTGGAAGGAGGTGATGAATAACATGTCCATGAGAGGCTCGTGATCTTCATGATAAAGCTATGTTCGCCAGGCATGCTGACAACCAACTCAATGCTAGGACAAGGGAATTGCTCCGCTGTCACCAAAGCTCGAGAAGAAATGGATACTATCTTTGAGGGGGAAGGTTGAGATCAAAAGTATGCGCACTGGAGAAGAAGTGTGAGGAAGCATTGGAGGATTTTGATAAGAATCCCTTGGTTCAAGATCTTAGAGTGAGAATGAAAAGCTCAAAGGTCAATTGGCAACGAGCGGTACGAGCGCAGAAAGTTAACCGTCAAGGCTCTATGGTTGTTGGCTATAAGGAGTGATATATGTTCTTTCATCCAAGTGTGGAGGTGTCGAACAAGAGAGGTCAAAGTTGTTGGACCAAGAGATCAAGCTCCGAGAAAGGTAGATGGCCCGAACCTCCGTCTCAAGATGCAAGAAGGACAAAAGTGGACTGTAACCAAAGTGATCCCTACATTGCTATGGAACTTTACCATAGCGATGATGTGGGATTGCCATTGGGAATGTGGTGAATCGCCGCCATTTTCATGGTAAGTGTACCACTTTGGAGGAGGGCGAAGACCTGGGAACCAAAGGTGCTTTGGAGAAAATTCCAGACATGGCAACTCATGAAAAGAATATGATGATGGGTAATCACTTAACGCTTTGAGTTCCCTTTCCTTGCAGATGTGACGAAGGACCCAAAGACCTCGATTGAGGATCTCGCTAGCCAAGAAGCCAAGGAAAGTCCACCTCCTTCTCCTCCAAGAGGACTCCATCACCCCTGTTTCCATCTCCGTGCTCACCGATCCCACTCACTCAAGGTTTAAAGAAGCAACCATGTGGTTGCACTGATCCCCTGTGGTGTATGTACCTGCTTAAAACAATTGTCTCGTGTTCGCCTGTGCTTCATACCGATGAAACAATTTACTTATTGCATGTTGGTAGTAGGCTACTACCTAAGACAATAGTTTATAATGTTGGATGTTTAAGGCTACGCTTTTAGACTAGTAAAACTAGTCATAAATCACAACGAAGCCACTAGGGCTCTAAATTTGCCATGTGTGATTCTTTCTTTTACTTTTACTTGCGTAAAAATATTTTTTACAACCTAAGGTGTATGGTAGATGCATAGCCTCATTGTGTAGTTACTTCACCAAGAATATTAGCAATCGATAATTGATCACGACAGTGGGTCGCGACCAATTCGTCTTGATCCTTTCGGCAAATGAAAGGTTTGAAATACCTTAAGGCCATATAGGAAAGTTAATGTGAAGTTGAGATGGATGTTATGCATATGAGCAAGACATGTTGTTTAGTCTTTGTACATCCCTTCGACATTCAAACTTATAAAGCGACTTGGTGGGCAAATCTTTGTTGTATTGAACGAAACAAGAGATTCGAGGAAATGTGTTATTATCATTAAGTGGGTAGGGAGGATTACATCATTTTAAGAAATGAATACTAGACGCTACCATTAATGCTTCTTTCCCAAGTGAGAAGAATGCAAATACATTGATTGAAAGCAAATAAATGTGTCCTAGACATTGTAAGTTTCATACGTAGAACTTACGAAGAGTAGTGCCATTCCTGTGTTCTATCAATAACGCCTCCCGCTGGTTTCCAACTTTGTAGGCTCCGCTACACGCTTCCTTAATAACGTAGGGTCCTTCCCATGTAGGTCCCGCCACCTCGGTATTCACTTTACTTGCGCTTATTGAGTCGGAGGACATATTCCCTGGTTTGAAAGTCGAAGGCCTAACTCGCTTGTTATAGTACCTTCAATCTTTGTTTGTGGATAGCCTCTTTAATGGAGGCTATTTCCTTCGCTTCAAGTAGGTCCAAGTTACTACGAGTCTTTCTTCGCTATCCGCCGCTCAAGTTTACGACCCTTCGCTTCGACACTTACTCAAGGATGACAGCCTAGTGCCATATGTCAAGTCGAAGCATGCTTTCTCCATGACTTGACTTTGTATGCGTCTATGTGCCGCAGTACTTGAGGTAGTTCATCTACCCAACCGTGATGATCAGATCCCGCACCTTCGTCTATTCCTTGTATGATGTCTCTGCTGGTAACTTCTACTTGACCGCTACTCGAGGATGGTAAACGGAAGTTAATGATTGTCCGATATTCGCACTGCGCAAAATACTTGAATACCTTCGAAAATCGCTCCCATTATCTCGAAATGATGATGCGAAAATTCGAACCGACGTATAATGTGTTCCCACACAATTTTTCCATGTGTCTTCCCGTGATGGATGCCAAAGGCTTCGCCCACCCATTTAGTGAAGTAATCGATGGCTACTTACCAAGAACTTTACTCCTCCGTGAGCAACCGGCGTAGGGCCTACGATATCTATCCCCATTGGTCAAGCGGCCATGCGACGTTACTAAGTCATATCTTTCTTTGCAGCCTCGGGACTCTCGAGTGAACTTGACATGCTTCACACTTCGAATGATGTCGACATCGCCTCTCGCATCGAAGGCCGAATATCCGACCCTCATGACTTTGGAGACAACGGAGCGGGGTCTGATCGGTGCTAAACAGTCAAGTCTAATAGACTTAAAACAGCTTAAACACAAATGCAATTAAGATCAGAGGAATATAGGGAATTCCTGGGTCGTTAAGTCCCACGGAGGATGAATTGGTGTTAAACAACTTCAGATGTCGAATAATCACTAAGGATAGTGATTAATAAGGATTTGGATTGATAATTACCTAAAGAAAAGATCTACAAATAAAAGCGACTTAAATGCAAATTAAGAAAATTAAAAAGTTAAAATATATTAAATAAACGCTATCACTATTTTTACAGATCGATGAACGTTTATTTTATAAAACAAAATAACTTAAATAAACTATTTTAATCAAAACGTAAACTTAAATTACTTAAAAACGTTATTTAAAACGGAAACGAGCGTTATTTACGAAAATGGCGCTGGAGCGCAAGATAAAACGTAAAATTTATGAAATAAAAGACCTACGAGTGTAAAACTAATTTTATTACGTACTATATGACAAAAGAAAATTTTAGAAAAAAGATTTATATTTTTTAGACTTTTATTTTATTTATTATGATTTAAAAACTAATTTAAACAAATTAAATAATTAAAAATACTAAACTGCTTTAGAAAAATACGAGAAAATCACATAAACTACTTTGATTATCACTGGTCCTAGGAAAAATAAGAAAGCTAGGTGTTGCTTTTGAAAATAAGCACTAAATAAGCCAAGAATGGCTTATAAGCAAACCGCCAAGTCCCTTATATATTAAGTGTTGCAAGGTTTGACAAGAAAGACCCAAGGGCGCTTTATGGCATGTGTACACACTCTAACATCCATATAAGTGGAGAGGTCTCGTGTTCGACCGCCTCCCTTTTGAAAAACATTTATTTTTGGACTTTTATTTTACAAACTCAATAAGCACAAGAAAATAAGCATTTTCTTTAACTACAACTTTTTAAGAAAAGTACAAATAAGCTGAGTTTGAGCTTATTGTTTCCAACAGTGGGCTAAAAATGAGAATAAGCACAAGGTTCATCTATGGTGTAATAAGCTACTGGAATAAGCAAAGAGTGATTTGAAAATAAGCTATATACTAATGATAAGCTAATACAATAACTGAGAAAGCATAATTACTTAAAATTAAGTACCAAATAAGCTTTAAATAAGCTCAATCGTTAACCCAGTATGCACGTACACATCTGCGCTTTTCTAGCTACTTTCAAATTGACTTTAAGCAATCGAAATAATCTAGAAAATGAAAATAAGCACTTGGACTATCAAGTGCACCACTAAGTTATCTAAAAATCTAATTTGCAAATTCTTGCTTATACTAACAAGCTTTTCACAAGCTTATGAAAAAGCTTATAATTGACCGAGGACTTATTATACATAGAAATGGGACAAAGATAAAAGCCATGAGCGTGCTTATTAAATAAGTTGAAAATTGGAAATTAAGAACTCGAAACTTGAGAATGCTAAAGTAGCTTCTCAAAAACTAATTTACACAAATTAAAGCTCATGTATAAGCTCTCTCGTGAGCTTTTGAATAAGGATCGCACAACCTGCAGACAAGATACGTAAAAGGAACTCAAAAGAAGTAAAAATTAAGCTAATGAAAAGTCGATTAAAGGAAAACTAAGCTTTGAATGTTGAAATGGCTAGTGTGAACTATCCTAAAAGCTAAATTACATAGGCTTTATCCAACTAATAAGCTATTTATGAGCTTATCAAAATGGATCGCACTAACGCATACGTGACATTTTTGACTTTTTATTTAAACCGCAAGTTTGACTATGATGAATTTATAATCTATTCGCCAACTTATCATGTTATTATAAGTCGTAATAAGTTGGTTTTAGGCTGTAGTAACTAATTATAAATCATTATGATGAATTTCACAATAGAAATTTCTAACACCAATTCCTATAATGAGATTAAACATCAATTTGACTTTTTATTTAATAAGGACGTGTTTTTCTTGATGAACCGAGTTCTTTAGACCAATTTTTACACAAACAACCACAAGCATGTGTCTCGCACACTCATTAATACAGATTAACTAGTGAAACCAAACACTCCTTTGAAGCGCTTTGAAGCTAAACAAACTAAACTACCTATTTAAACCAAGGAATCCATTTAACAACTTATAATAACTGTATTTAAACAAGATTAAGCTAAAATTAACAGAAATTAAACACTTATACTATAATATGCAAATTTTAAGAAAATAGCTTACAGATTGCTTTTATGCTAAAAACTGAGAACTGAGAACTAGTACCACTTTCTATAGCTTTACACAAAGCCTCTAAACCAAGAACAATCCACAGATCACCATGCCTCAATCTTGATCTTCATTACCTTTGCCTTTTTATTTTTAACTAATTTTAAGTGAATTTTGGTAATTTAGGAATTGTTACAAAACTGGTCTCTTGAGGTTTTAAGAGCTTATAAGCTTTTGTCAAAAGCTTATAAGAGCTTAATAAGTAATTACAACAATCGAAAACAATGTTTAAGAATTTTGGGAATTTTGACATAAAAATCACTTAAACCTAATTAATAAATAAAACCTAAATTGAGACTTAAACGAGTTCTTATTGCAATCAAATATTATTACAAGACACTTGAAAGCTAAAATAAACACTGGGAATTTAAATTTAACTAAGTCGACATTTTAAAAACTAAAATTACACTACTTGTCTTCTAAACTGCACCAAGCTTGTATATAAAGCTCTTTTCCAACTCTGGGTCGACCTCTGATGAAATCCCACTTAATCTGAGCCTTTGGTTTAGTCCAAATCATCAGTATTGACAAATGTCACTTTTGGCGGGAAAGTCCAAGAAGCAGGTTTTTGCATTAATTGAGGTGATGAGTGTTTTGCAAGGTGTAAAGGGTGAGAGTGAGGTGATAGAGATGAGCTGGAAAGGTTGAAACGAGGTGGTGGTAGCAGTGTCGGGAATGGTCGGACAAAGTGAGTCAAGGAGGAGGAGCTACAGTGGCGGGGTTCTATTTCTTTAAAATTTGGCCGGTCATGGTTTTCTTGGGGTTGGGCCATGATATTGATTAATGGATTTGATTGATATTTAACAAAGGATCCATTTTGGTTTAGCTAGTAAATACAAGGACCAATAATGTATTCCAACAAAGTTCGTGGATCGAACTAGCAACATTTCCAAAGTTGTAATAAGGACTAAACCTCGCCAAATATGGTTAGTACAAGACCAAGGATGATTATTTTCCATTTTAAACCTTAAGGACCTATTATGTAATTTTCTCAAACTCAAGGGTTAAACTGTAATTTTCCAAAAGTTTATCATAAGGACCAATATTGCCATTTATTAATAGTATAAGGTTTATTTTGATTATTTTCTTATTTTTAAAACCTTAGGGACTAATTTTGACACTTTTGCAAAGTTGAGGACCAAAGTTGTCAATTTGTGATTTTAAACTTTAAAGGGTTTATTTTGACAACTTTTGAATCTCAAGGACCTAAAATGATATTTTACAAGTTTTTGAATGACCAGGACTAATTTTGACAACTTTTCAAACTGGGGGACTAAACCGCCAATTATGCAAACTTAATAATGCTTTTCACCGTATTTTGATGTTTTGCATTTAAAACATATAAAACACTTGTTTGTGATATTTTTATCATTTTGAAGTATTTCGAGTGTTTCGGATGTTTTGCATTCTAACAAAGATAAAACGATGAGTATTTGACACTCATCGTGGTCCCGCGTAAGTCCGCATGATCCTTCATGCACTTCTTGATGATGTTGATGCCTTGCCTCGCCCCACACAACGGAGCCGGGGATAGAAAAGATCTTCAGATAAGCAATTTCCCATGATCCAGATCTGGTGCTTTTGACGCACCTTTCGAGCCAACTGATCCTCCAAGAAGATGCCGCTTATTAGATATTCTCTAATTGAGTCATCCACCGAGTCTTCTCCAAGATATGTCGACACCTCCTTTCGAACGATGGACCTATCTCGCCAATACTCACCAAAACTTCTTTGTAAACGAGCAAATGCCATTGCCGCCATTGCATGTTGCATCCGCCTTGTTTTGGTTTCTTCGAACATGCTCTATGTTGTAAGATGTGAACCCTTCGAGCATTTCTTTGGCCTTATCCAGATATTGCTTGATCACAAAGTTGTCTCGCCTCGTAGAGCCTTTTATCCGTCACACTAGTTGCAAGAGTCAACAAAATAGCCAAGTCTTCTACTTCCATATCTTTGGCCAATCGGAGACCGCTATCAAGGCTTCAGACCGCCATTGTTCGTAGCATCGAATTCAAACGGCGTAGTGTATTCCTTCCCTTCGGGATCAATGAATGCAGCGAGACCGCACTGTAACCATCGAGCCGAGGTCTGCCGCGGTAAAGTTTCCACCCTTCGATTGCCTTTAGCGGCTCCTTTTCAACAACCTTTTTTCATGTTTCAGCTCGAGGGTGTTTCGCTAAAAGTCCGCCAATATTTGCCCTTCGACCGAGCTTCGCCAGATTTGATTCGCCCAAACCGTCAAGTTTAATCACTGCCCGCCACTTGCGAATGGCCAACCGTAACAAACTTAAAATTCGTAGCAAATGCAATGAAGATCCGGAGAGTATAGTGTTTCCCTGTGTCGTTATGTCCCAACGAGTGCGTAGAGAATAGTCAAACGCAATGATGATCGGCAGGATTTGAATCTAAAAGGATCGCGATTTGTTATAACTAAGGAAAAGTACATAAACCATGTGGGCTTAAATGCAAATTAAAGAAAATTAAAAAGATAAACTATATTAAATAAACGCTATCACTATTTGCAAAATGATGTTTTTGATTTTATGTTTTTATAAAACTTAATTTAAAAACTACGCGACGTACAAAAGAAAATGTGAAACTAAAGCAATATAAATCCTAAAAATATGAAAATGATATTTTTACAAACCTAATGATAAAAGAAAATTATTAGAAAAAGAAAATTATTTTTATAACTATTTAATTAATTATTATTAATTAAAACTATTTTTAACTATTTAATAATAACCTAAATTACAAGAAAATATGAAATAAAGCTAGAAAATAAAATTTTGACTTGGAAAAATCTAAAATAACTAAAATAATTTTCAAAACTATTTTGTATTTTTCCTGATTATTTTCTATTTTCTATGAATTTTAAACTATTTAAAACTAATTAAATTACTAAAATTACAAATTAAACTATGAAAAATCTGGAAAATATTTTTTTACTTTTTATATTTATCTTTACCTAAGAAAAATGAAAATTATTTTTTGAACTTTTCCGAATTAATTGTATTAAAAGCTAATTAAATGGCCTAAAAACTATTTTTAATTAAGAAAATAGCAAACCGTCCTAGAAAATGTGAAAATTCAAGATAAGTCTAAAATAATATTCTAAAGATGAGAAAAATATAAAAACAGAGGGTTGTGTGCAAGAAATTGAATCAGCAAGCAAAGTGCTTATGAATAAGACTTTGAAATAAGCAAATGGAAAGCAAAGACCACCACAAGAATACGTAAGCTAAAATAAGCTAAAAGTACCTAAATGCAACTAATAACAACTGTCCTAAACCTCTGGATTGCAACTTACACAGATTTGATTAGTTGAGCTTATATGCTAAAAGCAAATTTGGGGCCTACTTGAGCTTAAGCACAAGCTACCAAACTAGCTTAAAATGGAAAATGTAGTGAGAACTTGAAATAGACCTGGCCAAGAACTTATGAACCAAATATGAGCTTTGGACAAGCTCAAATGAGCTTGTAGCAAGACTCACATCATTCGTGCACACTCGCCATCGATCGAAAGTATGGCATTTCGACCATGTTAACAAGCATTTTGAGCTTATAGAAAATTTACAAAATTATACAAAATGATAATAATGAAATAGACCACCAAGTTTTAAAACCTACAATTTCACTAAGTTTGGCCAAAATGAATCTAAGAAAATCCTCCTAGTTGGCCTCAAATGGATTTTCACTTTCGACTTTTTAAAGCAGTTTGATATTTTGACTTATTTGAGATTAGAACTCAATTTGTTGACCGATTATGATGTATATTGATGAAATGGAACTATCAAGAATTTATGTCTATGATTTTGAAACACAAAACAAGTTTTGACTCTCCAAAATCACAACAGATATGTAATTAAGACAAAATTGAGACGAGTTTGACTTTGGTGGTTCAGATATGCAATTTTATGACTGGAATGGTTCTAAATGCTTATATTGAGACCGAGCATACATATGTTAAACACAAACCACATCCCAAACTCAACTGATCCTCATCGAACCAAACACACCTTAACATACCGATAAGCATATTATACTAACCTAACTACCGATCTAGCTCAGATTTTAAACTAAACCGAGTTAAGGAATCTTGTTTACCACTAAATGAACTAGTTTGAGCTATTTATAACCACAAATACAAGTTATGCAATGAAACTTGAAAATCACTTACATTTGGTTTCAAATGATCGCGTTTGCAATCAATGAAACAAACACTACATACACTGCTTTTAATCCCATACCCAACTAAGTTTCAACCCAAATCCATCTCGCAACATCCCACATCCATTTCCATACGCTTGAACCAAAATGCAATCCAGCTTTGACTTTTGTTGACCATAAATGAAAATTGCTTGAAATGCTTTTCCAAGCTTATCAAAAGCTATATGAAACTTAAGTAAACCTCGTTGAGCTTAAAAATAAGCTAATAGAAGCTTTAAGACAAGAGTTTGAAACTCAATTTCTCAACAAAGGAACCTCAAAACATGAAATATGAATGGAACCTTGAATTAAGACCGAAAATGAATTACAATGACTAAGTTGCTTAGTTTGAATACAATAAAACTTAGGATTACATTTTTAGAACACTAATTAAGCTAATTTAAAAAAAACGACATACATTGAATTTAAAAAACTAACTACTTCTTTTCTCTTGCCTCTTCTTCCTCTTTTATACACTAGCAAGCTTTCTCTCACTACTCCGATTGATTCCCACTGGTTTTAGGCCCATTGGATCCGCTGGAGTGTATTTTGGCCATTGGATGAAAATTGGCGGAAAGGGTAATTTGACCACGGGGTTCCGAGCTAGCAACTAGGGGGTGGATTGTAGGGTGATGATGAGAAGCAGAGGTGTTGGGATAAGGCCCGGTGATGGGAGAGGGAGTCATAGGATTGCGCTGGGTGGGAGGAAGGAAACCACTGGGAGGAAAGCTTGTTTGATCGATTTTGACCAGGGGTCAAAAAGGAAAGGGTCAAAAGGTCTAAATGGCGGGGTCGAAATAGACAAAGCGGTCATGGATTAGGTTTATTATTATAGGGACCATTTTGTAATTTCGAAATTTGAGGGACCAATTCTGCCATTATTCCAAAGTTGTCACAAGGATCACTTTTGCCAAGTTCCAATAGTACAAGGACTAGTTTTGACATTTTCAAATTTCCAAGGACCAAACTTGACATTTTTGAAAGTTGAGGGACCTTTTCTGCCATTTAACAAAAGATTTATTCAAGGACCATTTTGACAACTTAGAATATTTCGTGGACCTTGAATAACATTTTCTATATTTTGTTTTACCAGGACCTGTTTTTGACAACTTTGAAACTGGGGACTAAACCGCCAATTATGCAAACTTGATACGTTTTCACCGTGATTTTGATATTTTTGCATTTAAAACACATAAAACACTTATTTGTGATATTTTTATCATTTTGATACATTTTCGAAAGTGTTTTCGATGTTTTGCAGCTTTAAATGGTACAAAATGATGAGTATTTAGACACTCATCAAGATTCAATATCATGTTCTCCTAGCTCGATAGCCCATTTAGCTATCCTTCCGATTTCTCCGACTTTGAAAGTATCTCGCTTAATTGGCTTGTCAAGTAGCGGTTACGGTTATGTAGCTTTAAAGTACCTTCGAAGGCGCCTCAAGATGAACTAAAGCCAAAATTAGCTTCTCCAATGTCGGGTAATTTAGCTCACCTCCTTGTAGTACCCTACTAATGAAGTATATAGATTTGCTTCTTCTCCTTCGCTAATAACATTCGCTACCGACAAGCTTTCAAAAGAGGCTTCAATATACATGAACAACACTTTGCCTTTGATCGGGGTCAAGCGTAGTAGAATAGTCATGAATTCCTTGAGCTAAAGGCTACTCGCATCTATGCTCCATTGGAATGTCTTTTGTCCGTGCATCCTTGAGTGTTTTGAAGAACGGCAAAGATCTCGTCTGCACCTTCGACAAGAACCCGCCGAGGGTCATAGCTTCCGTTAAAACTTTGCACTTCCTTTAGGGACTTAGGGGGCGCAAACTGTGATGGCTTTGACTTTCAAGGATCGCCTTGATACCGCTGGTGATCGATGCCCCAAGAATTGTCCTTCTTCCACACCAAAGGAACACTTCTTGGGATTTAATTTCATATTGATGGCGCCAAGTCGATCGAAGGTTTCTTGATGTCGGAGAGCATATCTTCCTCCGATCTACTCTTAATGACCATATCATCTACGAGGCCTCCGTGATTCCTACCTATTTGCTTGTGGAAGGCTTTGTCCACCAATCGCTGGTAGGTGGCACTCGCATTTTCAAACCAAAAGGCATCTTTTGTAATAATAAACGCCTTTTCCCGTAAAAGGTCTTCTCTTCGCCTTCTTCGCCATTTGTCTCGATGGTAACCTTTATAAGCGCCTAGGAAACACTTTAGTCGAAACCCTCGACAGGATTCCACCTTCCAATCAATCTCGGAAGAGGGTAGCAGCCCTTCGGACAGCTTTGTTAATGTCGCAGAAAATCTACGCACATTCTCCATCCTCCGCCATGCTTTTTGACCATCACCGGATTGGCCACCCAAGTTTGATACTTCACCTCTCGAGTATGCCCGCCGCTACGAGTTCGCTCCACTTCTTTGCATGCAATGCATTTCTTTCAGGAGCTAGACTTCGACGCTTTTGTTTGATGGGTTCAATATGTTTGAACTCATTGAGCTTGTGTTCAGTGCCAAGGGCTTCCGCCTATGGTGAGAGTTCTGGGACCCCGTCATGTCGAATAGGTCCATGCTAAGACATCCGTGATTAGCACGGTACCTTTTCCACCGCTTTAAAGGAGGTTGGAAGTTGCTTTCCGATTACTACCGTCTCGACGGGTAGAGATCATTTACCACGATGCGTTCTTCAAATAAGAAGAATCGAGAACATCTTTCAAAGTTCCTCCAAAACCCGTTTGACCTCTTGCTTTCTCGTCAGACTCCTTCACCTTATAGCCGGAGAAAACCGCTCCAATGTCGAAGGTGTTTGGAATTTGATCGCGGCA
Organism: Chrysanthemum lavandulifolium; assembly: GCA_022545495.1. NCBI lineage: Eukaryota > Viridiplantae > Streptophyta > Magnoliopsida > Asterales > Asteraceae > Chrysanthemum > Chrysanthemum lavandulifolium. The sequence goes on from CM040246.1 coordinate 104,760,707, forward strand.
TGTATGGTTGAGACAACGATGCCCATCTTCGCATTTTTGTTCTCCCTATCAATAGGTTGTAGGAGATTCCACCACGATCGTGAAAACCGTAGTTTCGCTCTTTTAGCCTCCCTCTCCAATCGAACCCCTGTAGGACTTCTCCCAAGGGCCATGAGTGTTCCCCGAGAACCCTACTAAGGGTACCTTGAATCTACTCTTTGACCTTATTGAAGGTTTGAGCTTTAGGAAACATCGTCAGAGATAATCTCGCAGAGCTACCGCAACAAGGTAGGCTCGCTACTTCTCATGGAGATCAAGACTTTGATGACCACGGGTCATTTGAAAGAACTTTCCCGTGATTGAAGGAAAGTGACATCTCCTACTCCGCACAAGGCTTCCTCTCGCTTCCTTCCTCTTTGAACCGTAGTCTTTATAAACCATGAGGATGGGTGCTTCGACAGTGTGGTATCTTTCCCAACCTGTGGTCGGAGGCTTTTTCTTGCCTCTCTTTATACCCTTCACCAAATGTCCCAATTAGCTGACTTCACGAATTCTTCTATCCGCTTTTTGAGTTCTCAGCGATTGGTGTCGTGACCGTAATCGCCATGGAAATAGCAAAACTTGAAGTGTCTCTAGGCCTCCCTTTGTTTGCCAAGCGAGAGGAGGATCAAAGGCCTTCGCACCTTTTCTGAGCTGAGTATCTCCCTGGGGATTTGGATGATTAGCCAGGAGGCCATGGTTGATGTTTTTGTGGTATGGAGTAAACCCGTCTCGCTCTTGTGTTTGTTCCTCGACCTTCCCACGAAGGATGCTTCGGGCCTTGTTGTGATTTTCCTTGTTTTCGACCGAGCCCCGCGCATGGACACTTTTGCTTCGATCCAGTGTAAGCCTTTTCCACTAATCCTTTATAGGTTGCGTGAAGATCGCGGAAAGGAATTCAACCAAGCTTCGTTCAGTGAGGCTGCGTACGAAACCCGAGATGCGCTCGGTCTTCGCAAGCCCATTATCCGCAAGGTGTCATCACATATCTAGTAATGAAAGCCCGTGCTCTCGCTTCTCCTTCGCTGATGTTGTGCAATCGTTAGGTGCGTTTGTGAACTTTTTCTCTATCGAAATATGACCGAACTTGGCTTTAAGATCATCCAAATTCACAATGCTACCGGTTTTTGCCCGTTTCCACCATATAATGAAAGTAGTCTCGTAGGAGTATGTAAACATGCGACAAGCAATGTGCATTACCCACTTCGCATTCTAATAGCCCTTCGAACAAGTGTAAAAGTTATCCTGATCCCTTTCCATCATAAGTACCAATATGTACGGGCATTTTCAACCCATCGTGCAAGGGTAGTTGATGAGTGCTTATTCACTCATCATTTTTGGTCAACTGAATCGCAAACATCTAAAAACACCGAAATGCATCAAAATACTGAAATATCTCAAAATTGTGTTTTATATGTTTCGATGCATAATTATCAAAACAATGAAAAACGAACAAAGTTTGCATAATTGGCGCTTCAGTCCCCAACTTTCAAAAAATGGCAACTTTAGTCCTTGGAATTTCAAAGATTGACAGAATTTACCCCTGGACATTTTAAATTGGAAAATTAACATTTTTATTCCTTTGGTAATTCTAACTTGTCATAATAGGTCCTTTTGATAAATTTTGGAAAAGTGCAGTTTCAGTCCCTTGGCTTTTGTGGAATGGCAAATATAGTCCTTGTGATTATAATACCAAACCATTTAAAACCCCAACCCTTGAACCCCCAAACTAGACTTGACCCCTGCCACTACCTTGTGAACCCCCTCCCTTCACCAATAATAGAAACGACCCCTGCTTTCTCTTTTTTCCCTCCACCCTTTTCTTCTTTCTCTGCTACCCAGATAACCAACCCTTTTACCCAAATCCTCCAACCAAGAACACTCAACCTTGTTTCTCCTTATTACCCAGCTACACCACAACCCAAAACCTCCTTCATCTCTTTTACCCAAATAATCCCAACTCCCAAACCCACTTATCTATTTTACCCTTCCCCAAGATATGCCACCATGGCAATCCATGTTCAAAAGTACCAGTGGACGACTCTGATCATATCTAAATGGTACCTAAATCTATTGGATGGCTAGGATCAGTTTGAAGAAAGCACAAGTGGAGTTTTGGCTTGACCGCCTCACGGTAAGCTACAAGATGTTGAAGTCAAGACCCTTAGAGTAGTATAAATTGAGATCATTGTAGCCCACGAGAGCACCCTAGTTTTATTAGAAAATTTTCAGCTTAACGCTTTTTTGTAATCTTTAATTTTATTTCAATGAAAAAGTGCTTTTAAGTTAATCTTGTTCTCTTTGTTGCTAGTTATTATTGAATTTTGTTGTTAGTTGAATGTATTGATTTTCGTAAAAGAAAAAACATCGGGTCAAAAACCTTTTTTAAGGGAGTTTGGGTCGTGCAAATGGGAAGTTAAAAATTATTTCTACCCGCTTGACTCTTAAAGTCAAACTCGCTTTTAGCATATTAGTCGGTTTTATAAGTCTCCGCTTGTTTGAAAGGTTTCTGGAATCAAAAAAAATGTGTTATCGCCTTTCTAATCAGACAGATGAAAGAAATTTTGTCAGATTGGGCCTTTTGTTAGCTTAATTGGTGTCTCAGGGGTAAATCTGGTTTTTCTCAAATCCTTGTATGCCCAACTTACTCTAGTGTCAGTTTTTAGCATTCAAAGTACCTCTAGCTTAGTCAAAATATAGTTTAAAAACTGTCCCTCATCCATTTTTTTATAAACTGCATCAGTTGTAAAGTGGACAAATCAAGCTCAAGACAGCTTATTTATAAGCTGTCATAAGCTCCTTTCTACCACCAAAGTTAGTTTCTAGAGTCTTTGCCACCTTAACTGTGTTTGTGCAGCTTTTCATGGTCTTGGAAGCTCTTGTTTTCAGCTTGAAAATAAGCTTAAACAGTCCCCAGGTCGCTTTTGCAACTCCGCAATCAAATTCAACAATAGTCACCCTTTGTCTTAATTTTTGCTTATCGCTTGTCATCTTCTTATTAGGTTTAATATAGTATAGTTAGTAGCTTAGGATTTAGCTTATTAGACTTCCTTAATGCTTGTTAGGATAGATCTAGTGCTTATCTCTACTTAAGATTTCCTAGCTTAGTCTCATTTGCCAACTGCTTTTCCATTCTTTGTAGCTTATTGATTCATTTGTAGTTAGCTCATTTTAAATTTGAATTGCTTATTTGTCCTTTGTTCTGCTAATCCAACTACTTATTGAGCATACTTTTTGCATATAACTGTCCAAAAGGGGTGTTTGGTTTTCCATAAGCTGTAGCATATTTCAAGTTTCAAAGGGTGTTTGCTTGCTTTTCAAATCTGTTGTGGTAATAAGCTGTTTAAACAGCTTATTTAAGCATTTCTTACAAAAAAGTTTTCACAAAGATTACTTATTTGGATTGTCACTTGAAGTTTTGAAAAGAAAAAGTTGAAAAAAAAAATAGATTTTCAAAAAGTGAGGAGCCAGGATTCGAACCTTGGTCTCCCCACTCACAGCACACAACCATTTCACAACACCACTCAACCAACTGCGCCCTTGGGACTTGTCTCACAAGTTCTACACAAACTATTCCTTTATAGACTTGTAGGCAGTTTTGCTCATAAGCTATTTTTAGCTTATTTCCTGCTTATTTTACAAAGCACCACCCACGTTTTTTAATTTTCTCAGAATCAGTGATACTTAAAGTAATTTTTGTGAAATTTTCAGATTTTTCAAAAATGTTTTAGTATTTTTAATCATTAAATTAGTGTAAAATAGTTTTTAATTCGTAATAATTATTTTAAAAGTCGAAAAAATTCCCGGCTTTTTTCTAAAATTATTTTTAGTCATTTAGAACGTAGAAAAATTAATTTCACACCCGTAGCCCTTAAATTGCAAAATTTTTACGTTTATGGCTCGGGTGGTTGCCGGTTTTTACGTTTTTGCACCTTAGGACTTAGTGTAGCTTCGTTTTATCATTTCTTAGGTTTAGTGATAGTTTAATTTTAGTTTATTAGGTTTCCCTTGCCTTAATTACTTTCCCGTTAATTAATTTGTAGAATTTGTAATCAAATCCAAAATCATTAAAACCAATTCAAGTTCAAATCACGAAACTCAACGATTCCTTCCATTCACACCTCGTTGGGACACGACCCGGGAAATCACTTTCCGGATCACTTTATCACACCGTGAGGTTTGGCACGCTGACCTTTTTCCTAAAGGGTTAATTTGTCGAATTTACTAAGGTTAATTTGATATATTGATATTGTGTTTGTTTTTCACCACTCACTTTACCACGAATCAAATTTTGGCGCCGCTGCCGGGGAGGTGTGTTGCGACTAGAGGTGGCAATTTGTGCCCAAACTCAAAAAAATGGGCTAAATGGGCAAACTTTTAAAAGATTTGGGCACATTTGGACCTCCTCTTTTTTTTGAAATGGGCATGTATTGCCCATTTAGAAGTTAAATGGGCATAACGGGCACATGTTTTTCTCGAACATTATATTGTTTTTAAATAAAAACTTATATTTAATTTTTTAAATATAAATGAGGTGTTAAGTTCGAGAAATTTATATCGTCGCCTTGGGTCTTTTAAAAGCGATTCAGATAACATGAGCCTGCTTGGCCCGCGCTGCACTCGCGCTGCTTAGCCCGCTACCGTTGGCCCATTGCCCGCTTGACCGTGGCCCGTGCCCGCCTGGCCCGCCCATTTTGCCACCTCTAGTTGCGACAATATCGTGATTTTTGCGATTAGTGACTAAGAACCTTCCTCGTGAAGTTATTGTTTTAAAAATACAAAATACAAAAATATTTTTCTTTTCTTTGTATATATATGTAAAAGATTAAAATACAAAAAGATTTTTGCTTGTTGTTTTAAATAAATAGAAGACACAATCAATATAACATTCTCAACTCGAGGTGTTTTCATTATAAGTTCCCAGAACTAAAGATTTAAAACTTGCCTTGTGTCGCTTCGTGTTTTGGTTTATTTCTATCGGTTTAACAAACCGTGTGAGGGTATAAGGACGGCCCGACATTAAATTGCTACCGAAAAGAGACGGTTTTTAATAAGTCACACGACCTACAAAGTCTCTCCGCCTCCTTTGTGCTTTACTTATAGAAGTGATCATTTCACGCTGGATTATTGGTTTAAGTTTGATTGGTGCTAAACAATGAAGTCAAATAGACTTAAAACAGTTCAAACACTAATGCAATTAAGATCGAGGAATATAGGGAATTCTCGGTCGTTAAGTCCCACGGAGGATGAATTGGTGTTAAAACACTTAATCGATGGTAGAATGATCACCAAGGATAGCGATCAAGAAGGTTTTCGATGGAAAATTATACTAAAAGAAAAGATTTACAAATAACATGACTTAAATGCAAATTAAAAAGATTAAAAAGTTAAAATCTATTAAATAAACGCTATCACTATTTTTAAAGGCGATGAACGTTTAAAACCTAAAACTTATTACTTACGTTTAAAATAAAATTACGCTCACGTATAAAATAAAAAGTGAATTTTAAAGAAATAAAAGGGCTACAAATATGAAAATGATATTTTAACAATCCTAATAATAAAAGAAAATTTTAGAAAAAGAAAATTATTTTTACAACTATTTATTTATTTATTATTAATTAAAACTATTTATTAAGTATTTAAAATGTGCTAAAATACAAGAAAATACAAAATTAACCTAGAAAATGAAATTATAACTTAGAAAAGTCTAAAATATGATAAAACTTATTTTAAAACTAAAATATATTTTTAGAGTTATTATGTATTTATTATTAATTTAAAACTATTTAAAACTAATAAAATGCTAAAAATACTTTTAGACTAAGAAAATTATGGAAAAATACTTTTATTACTTTTATATTTATCTTAACCTAAGAAAATTGAAAAATCATTTTTTGGACTTTTATAATTTATTTGTATTAAAAGCTATTTAAAATACCTAAAACCTGCTTTTAATTAAGAAAAATAGCAAACAGTTATGAAAAATTATGAAAATTTCAGGAAAAGTCTATTTTAATATCCTGAATCTATGAAAAATAGAAAAACATAGGCTTGTGTGGAGAAATAAGCAACTGCAGTTGTAACTGCTTAATAATAAGCACTTGAAAAAGCTAAATGATAACCAAAAGCTACCAACTTGATACAGAAGCTATATTAAGCTAAAATGACTCTATTTCAACCAAAATCAACAAGCTAGAACCTCTGGATTACTAGTTAACACAGATTTTATGTTTGAGCTTGATTATGAAAACAGAAAATGGTATACTACTTTAAGCTATTGCACAGATCACAAAATAAGCTAAAAGTGAAAAGCAAGGATTGGGACTTGTTTAAGACCTGGTTGACTATCTATAAACCAAAGATGATGTCCAGACAAGCTAACATGAGCTTGTGAGATGCTTTTTCAAAACCTGAGAATTCACTGAGTAAAACCGCCATCGCCGAGAAAATGGGTCAAAATGATAAGTTTATGCACCGTAAATAAGCTCCAAATTGAGATTTTAACTTGGAACCTAAAGAGGACCAGGTTAGCTATACAAAGAAACAAAAATCACGGTGATTTGACCAAATATTAAGCTCGTGTGAGCTTTTGAAAGTGGATGTAAAATCATGGCACAGTGGCACATTGACTTTTCTAAAATCCAAATAGTTTGACTAAAATGAACTTGTGATTGATCTAAAACACTGATATTAATGTATTAAGGTGTAATAAAGTTATTTTAAGCTATGTTAACTACTTTTGAGCTAATATGATGATTCTTTCAAATCAAAATCCCAACAGTGGACTGATAATTAAGATTAAGTGAGAGTTTGACTTTTCACAAAATAAGGACTGACTTTCTTTGTTCTTTGAGTTCTTTAGACCATATGAGACATGAAACAAGCACAAACACAGGTCTGCACAACCTGTTACACATTAAACTGCACAAATCCAAACAGACCTTTATGTGACAGTTTTAAAGATTTTCAAAGAGAATCACTGATTAAGAACATGCCATGAATTTCAGACCTTAAATTATCACTTACTAGGACTAAAGAAACACTAAATGACAGCAATAACAACATAAGACCAAGGATTGAAGATTATGCAATATTAATTGTGAAAATGAGATTGTTGTAAACTATAAATTTAAATTAACAAACAACTCGATTTTAAAGCTTAATTAGACTTAACTAGAGCTAGTGAACAATAAAAAACAGATATTACAACTAATGACCGATTTAAACAAAGAAATGCAAGAAATGAGCAAAGCTTACAAATGACTTTGAGTTGAAAATCGAGAACTTAGGACCAAGTAATGTATCCTATAGCTACCAATAAGCACTATACCCAAGGCCATCAAGTATAAACCCCGCCCAAAGATTTTGAACCTTGTACCATGATTTTTTATTTTTAGGCTATTTAATTGGTATTTTTGTGAATTTTTTTACTTTAGCTAATAAACTGCTTTTAAAATATCTAAAAGCTTTGATAAGCTTTATGAGGAGCTTATATGAGTTCCTAAGTCCAAACTAACCACTGCTAACAACATTTCAACATAATGAGATTTTCTTGAAATTTGAAAATTTGAAAACTGAGATTGGAACTTCAATACTGAAATTGATTATTGAAAAAGTTTAAACATACACTGATAACACTTAATAAAGTACTTGAGAGCTTAAAAATACACTTGATAAAGAAAATTAACTAAAACGACATAAAAATTGAAAATTACACTAGATATTTTAATCTACTGCACCAAGCTTGATATTTATTGACTTCAATCTTTTCTTGTCGACCTCTGAGTTAATCCCATCATATCCTGACCATTGATTTGAGCCAGATATTCAGAATTGCCATTTGTCACTTTTGGCGCCATTTTTTCAAAGGGTTGGTTTTTCTTATTAATTGGCTTTGGAATGATGTGGAGTGGAAGGATACAAATGGGATGGTGAGCGGAGGTGGAAAGGTGGAAGGCAAGTGGTAAATACCATCTGTTTTGAGCAAAACCGCTTGAGAGACGATGAACAAGACTCATGGTTTATTTGATTTTAAATTTTGGGCCGGGTCACTGTTTGGGCTTGGATTTGGGCTAGTGATAATAAAAGGGTCCGGATGGTTTAGTGAAACAACAAGGACCATATTTGCAATTTGGCTAAAGTTAAGGGCTGATCTTGAACATGTTCCAAAGCTTTCACAAGGGTTAAACCTGCCAAGTAATAATAGTACAAGGACCTTTGTTGTTAATTTCCATTTTTTTAAAATCCAGGGACCAAAACTGTCAATTTAAAAACTATAGGGACCAATATTGTAATTTTCTCCAAAGTTTTATCATAAGGACCATTTTTGCCATTTATTAATAGAACAAGGTTAAAACTTGATAATTTTCACTTTTTAAATTAACCAAGGACTATTTTTGACAATTTTCAAAGTTAAAGGACTAAAGTTGTCATTTTGTGATTTTTAAACTTGAAGGGTTTATTTTGACAACTTTTGAATCTCATGGACCTAAATGATATTTTACAAGTTTTTGAATTACGAGGACTAATTTTGACAACTTTGTAACTCGGGGACTAAAGCGCCAATTATGCAAACTTGATACGCTTTTCATCGATTTTGATGTTTTTGCATTTAAAACATATAAAACACTTGTTTGTGATATTTTTATCATTTTGAAGCATTTCGAGTGTTTTCGGATGTTTTGGCATTCTAACAAGATAAAAATGATGAGTATTTAGACACTCATCAATCCCCTTACTAAGATATTGCTAGTCCCTAGCAATGATTTGAAAACATAATGGATTTTAATCTCTTTACCAAAAGCCATTACTTCGGAGTAGCCAAATGTTTCAGTTCAAGTAAGAACCATGGTACACCGATAACCATGTGATTTGGAGCAAACCACCAAATTTCAACGGATTTGGTTTGTCTTACCGTGTCGCTTTGCTCGGACTAGCCAACTCTTAGATAAATTATTAATATTATCTTTGGTGAGTCGATTACCAATTATGGATTTTCAATCGCCTTTACCACAAGCCATAATCTTAAGTGCTAGCCAACTTTTCACTAGTTTAAAGATATGGTGAGTTGAACACCATACAATTTAGGCAAATTGCAAGCCATAACGGATTTGAGATATCTTTACCAAGAGCCGTTTGCTCTGGATTAGCCAATCCTTATGTGGGTTAGACATGGCGGATGACATTATTTGTCGAGTAAGTGAAAACACTTACTCCAAAAAAAAAATTTGGCCAAAACGGGAATTGGGTGAAATAATTACATGAAATTCGTGAGAATCCCACACTAAGATATTGCTAGTCCCTAGCAATGATTTGAGAAAACATAATGATTTTAATCTTTACCAAAAGCCATTACTTCGAGTAGCCAAATGTTTCAGCTCAAGTAAGAACCATGGTACACCGATAACTATGTGATTTGGAGCAAACCACCGCCTTTCAACGGATTTGGTTTGTTCACGTGCCGCTTGCTTCGGACTAGCCAACTCTTAGATAAATTATTAATATTATCTTTGGTGAGTCGACACCAATTATGGATTTTCAATCGCCTTTACCACAAGCCATAATCTTGCGGGCTAGCCAACTTTTCACTAGTTTAAAGATATGGCGAGTTGAACACCATACAATTTTAGGCAAATTGCAAGCCATAAACGGATTTGAGATATCTTTACCAAGAGCCGCTTGCTCTGGATTAGCCAATCCTTATGGGTTAGACATGGCGGATGATTACACATTTGTTGAGTAAGTGAAAACACTTACTCCAAAAAAATTTTGGCCAAAACGGGAATGGGTGAAATAATTACATGAAATTCGTGAGAATTCCCCACACTTAGAAATGAATATTGCCCTCAATATTCAAAGTACCATGTTATGCCGAAACATAGAACATAAAAGGAAATACTACGCCATTATTATGTTTTTGATATATACACATTTTTTTTTTTTTTTTTAGAAAGAATGAGAATATACAACAATGGGTAAAACTCCCCACACTAGGTGATAGAAAGGGATAAGAAAATGTAAACATGGGTGAAAACCCATATTGTGTGTGCTACTATTTTGATTCCCGAGTCATTAGCTTGACTCGATCCCGCATTCATTGGTTCATGGGGAATGTTTGTAGATCCGAGACAACCACATGGGGAATGTCCTCCAAAGTAATGCTTTAATTGATGACCATTTACTTTAAAGTTTGGACCATCAGCCGAGATAACTCAATGGTACCATAAGGATAAACCTTAGTGATAGTAAATGGACCGCACCGGGACTTAAGCTTTCCGAGAAAATCTTCAATCTAGAGTTGAAAAGAAGGACTCGATCACCAACGTTGAAAACGCGGTTCTTGATTTTAGAGTCATGAATCTTCTTTGTCTTTTGTTTGTAGATCAAAGAGTTCTCATAAGCTTGATCACGAAGTTCATATAGTTCATTCATTTGAACTTTTCGTGATCACCTACCGCCCCAGATATCGAAGTTTGCATGCTTTAAGGCCCAAGAAGCCTTGTGCTCTAGTTCAATCGGAAGATGACATGCTTTTCCGCACACTAGCTTGTATGGAGTACACCCAATTGGTGTTTTGTAAGTGCATTTAAAAGCCCGTCGCCATCCGCTTTATCCCACTGTGATGCACGATTTTCACCTCATCGCCCTTTCAAGTATTCTTTTAATACCACGATTTGAAACTTCCACCGCCCACTTGTTTGGGGTGGTATGCGAGAGATAGACGGTGGTAACACCATACTTTTGCATGACACGATCAAATTGGTCATTACAAAAATGTGTACCACGATCACCGATTATTGCACGAGGAGTTCCAAACCCGCAAAAGAGCTTTCAAAACTTCACAACCACTCGGTCATCATTTGTAGGTAAAGCTTTTGCTTCAACCCATTTCGACAAATAATCAATGTACCACTAGTATGTACTTGTTACCACGAGAAGATGGAAATGGCCCCATAAAATCAATACCCCGTATGTCAAATATCTCACAAACTTGAATGGCATTTTGTGGCATTTCATTCCTTTGAGATATGTTTCCATGATACGACAAGCCACAAGTTTTGACATAATCGTGGGCATCTTTATAGATTGTGGGCCAATAGAACCCGGAATCAAACACCTTTTGGCGGTGTAGTTTGGACTATGATGGTCCCTCGTGGGTCCAAAGATGACAAGCTTTGAGAATGTCAAGAGCTTCTCGTCCATAAACACACCGCTTGATGACTTGATCCGCACAGTATTTTGAATAAGAAAGTGGTCGCCCTTAAATAGTGTTTAACATCCTGAAGAATTTATTCTTCTCGCCGGGTTGTCATCCCTTTCACAATGAAGTTACCCGCATGGTAATTTGCAAAGTCAAGAAACCATGGGGTGAAGAGTTTCACGAAAAGAAACCGCATTGAGTGTCTCGAGAGGAAATGTTTCATTAATATCCTTTTCTCGAAAACATCTTGGTGAGGGTTTTCTAACTGAAAGATGATCGCCACCTGTGTTCTCGCCTCCTTTTTATCACGTATGATGATATCAAATTCTTGAAGGAGAGAACCCAACGGAGTAATCTCGGCTTTGCATCTTGTTTTGCAAAGAGATATTTTAGAGCCGAGTGATCCGTATACACTACACATTTGGTCAAGATTAAATATACGAAACTTCTCAAATGCATACACCACGGCTAATAGCTCTTTTTCGTGGTGGTGTAATGAGTTTGAGCTTCGCCATAGTCTTACTTATGTAGTGAATAGGCTGAAAATGCTTGTTTCTTCGTTGTTCTAAGACCGCGCCGATAGCAAAATCACTTGCATCGCACATAAGCTCAAAAGGAAAGTCCCAATGGGAGCAACGAGAATGGGCTTCAAGAAGCTTTTTCTTCAATGTTTCAAAAGCTACGATGCACTGGTGAAAAGATAAAAGGAGCATCCTTTTCAAGAAGATGGGTCATCGTCGGGCGATTTTGGAAAATCTTGAATGAATCTACGAGAAACCGGCATGACCTAAAAACTCCTAATACCTTTAACGGTAGTAGGATAAGGTAGCTTAGCAATTACATCAACTTTGCTCTATCTACCTCAATCCCGTTCTTTGAAATCTTATGGCCAAGGACTATGCCTTCTTTGACCATAAGTGACTTTTCTCCCGCTTTAGACAAAGATTGGTGTCTTCACACCTTGAAGCATTTTATCTAAACGGAGAGACATGTTTGAAACGAATCCCCAATGACCGGTGAAGTCATCCATAAACACCTCCATTGTTTCCGATCATGTCGTGGAATATGGCCATCATACATCGTTGGAACGTGCAGAGCATTACATAAGCCAAAAGGCATACGCTCTATAGGCAAAAGTTCGTATGGGCAAGTGAATGTGGTTTTATCTTGATCCTTTGGATCAATGGGAATTGAAGTACCCCGAGAAACCATCAAGGAAACAATAGTATTCATTCCCTTAATCTCTCAAGCATTTGGTCCATAAATGGCGAGGAAAATGGTCTTCACGAGTGGCGTCATTCAACTTACGATAGTCAATGCAAACACGCCATCCCAGAACCAATCGAGTTGGAATTAACTCGTTATCTTCATTTCGATAACGTTATGCCACCTTTTTCGAACACAATGAATTGGGCTAACCCAAGGACTGCTCGAGATTGGGTAAATCAATCCTCGCATCAAGAAGTTTGATAACCTCTTGTTTGATAACATCATGGATTTTTGGATTCACTCGCCTCGATGTTGAACTGCGCTTAAAGTCATCCTCCATCAAGATTTTGTGAGTAAAACTCGTGGTTTATACCTTTGATGTCGAGAGTTTCCAAGCAATTGCTTGCTTGTGTGACTTCAAAATTTTAATGAGAGCGACTTTTCATCTTTACTCAAATCTCTAGCAATAATGACGGGTAATTTATCATCACCTCAAGAAATGCATACTCGAGATGAGGTGGTAAGTCCTTAAGCTCAACCTCGAAATTCTTCGCTTTATCAACCGACTTGACTTCCTGTTATGAAGTTTGATGGAAGGAGAGAGAAGAAATGTCATGATTTAACAATTTCAAGAAAATCTCCTCCATTAATCTCATTTTGATTAATCTCACCAGAATTGAATCACTAAAGTGAGGGTGGATGATGGATCATCATTAAGCAACTTCTCAATGAGAAGTATGTCTCCTCAATGTCAATTGAGCGTGATCAATTTCCATGGAATGTAATCATCGGATAAGTAAGCTTCAATCTCTTCTAAGATGAAGTCACTTTCCTCAAATGGGGTAGAGAAGGAGTAGAATTAGCGATGATAGGTTGAGATGAATGAGTGAGATTATCACCAAGAATTATGATCATAACCAAGAACTTCTTGCAGTACTCTCGAAGCAACATCAATGATATCTATTCGGTTAACCGATTCGTAATCATAATTTATGAGTACCTCAAGTCCGATCAAGGTTAAAAGTATGACTTCATTACCAACACGTAATGTGATTTCTTGCTCAAATACATCTATGAGAGCACGATTCGCTCGTGAACTCGACCAACAATGAGAGGAACCCGATGATCGCATCAAAATCAACAACCACTAAGTCACCGGAAAATGGAACTTTCCTACTTTCACAACACGCCCTCGGCAATGCCAAGAGGATCGGATATTGTACGATCCGCAAGCTCGAGAGTCATGCATGTAGGAGTGAGTTCCTAAGAGAAAGTTTCTTCCATACCGAATATGGCATAAGATTAATGCTTGCACCAAGATCCTGCTAGGGCAAAGCATTCAACCATTCTCGGAATACACAAGGTAAGAGAAATTTCCTGTGGATCTCCAAGCTTTTCCGAAGCTTTTTCGTGATAACCGCAGAGCGCTTCGTTAAGAGGAGTTTTAGCCATTTCAAACAAATTTTCCTTGTTGCTTAACATGTGTTTGAGAGTTGATGCAAACTTGGCATCAAGATGATAGCATCCGCAAAGCTTATGTCAAATGTAACTCTTGGAAAATTTGGAAAATTTGTCCATTTGATGACTAGCTTTTTCACCGAGCTTTTGCTCATTCAAACGTGATGGATATGGAATAGAAGATTTGGATTTGATATTTTCAACGGAGCTACGGTGGTTCAAAACAACTCTCGGATTAGACTTGGGTTTCGGACAACTTGAGGATGGACTCACCGGGTGGGACTTGGCGGGTATTACTTGGGCTAGAATAATGCACCTTGTCCGTTGTTTCTTGGTAACTTGACTCATTGCCACATGTGAGGAGGGGCATTGGAGTCGAGGTCCATCAGGTGTCCTCGGTTCACTTTCCACTACCTTTGGAAGAGAAGAAGAAGAGGTAGTAGGAATAGCGGGTCCATTGTATGAAACACCACTTCCGGTCGTGATCGCCTTCGCATCGCCTCGGGTTAGCGATCGTGTTGCTCGGTAAAGCACCGAGCCCGAGGGTCGATCATTTAAAGACTTAAGATCGCGATCCGACCGACCAACAACTGCTCATCTCATCTTGGATTTCATGAACCGCTTCAAGAACTCATCGATGATGGTCCCGGAGGAGTAATGATGGAGGTGGATTAGAGGGAAATTTTGAGGTCGGATGTTTTGATTATGACCTTGTTGTTGAAAATTCCTTGATTAGGATTCACATTCCCATGAAATTGATTCCTCGATTGAAATTGTTTTGATGAAGGTTCCTTGTTGTTGGAAACCTTGATTGGGTCCAGATAGAAATTACCTTGGTTTTGATAACCTTGGTTCATTCTAGGTTGATTCTCGATTCCTGTTAGGATTCTCGTTAAAACCGGTGGCGCCTCGATAAGTGCTAGCACGGTAATTTGGTTCATTCGAGGACGGTATTGATTACCTCCTTGATTTGAAGTACCGGCTATAGCATTTGCTTCAAACGGACTACCATCGCTGGCGTGACAGCTTGTAGTAAGCATGAGGACCACCACAAGTGACACAAACTTCAACTTTCTTCACTTCACCATGTGATGGTGTTTGAGTGAATGTGACTTTCTTTTGTTAGCAAGAACCAAAGCCCGAACAAAGATCGGTTGAGTTTATCAATCTTAGCATCGCTAGATGTACTCATATGAGATGAAGTAGAAGGTCCAAGATTAGACCGATTTTGATATGTCTTAGTGCGGAAAGAACGGACCGGGACTTGTTTTCAATGATTTGTAAGGCTTCTTTGGTGGTTTTGCTAAGGAAATTACCTCCGCGGAGGCATTCAGAGAGTCTTGGTCACCGGTCTCGCACCATTATAGAAAGTATCCATTTGCATTAACTCGGTAAAACCATGATGTAGACACTCATGAGCAATTTTGTAACGATCCCATGCCTCCCGAATGATTCATCAAATCTCGAGAAAATTTCATTATCTCATTCTTAAGACTTGTGGTTCGGGATGGAGGATAGAACTGTTAACAAACTTGGTAACTAGATCTTCCCATGTCTCTATAGAACGAGGGGTTGTTTCTCAAGCCAATTCCGGCTTGTCCTCTGTGAGAAAATGGGAAAGAAGGTTGATAGCTTCGGATGGGACATTCTTGTACTTGATGGTTGATGCAATTTTATTGAACCATCGAATGTGCATGAGGATCATCCTCTCAAAACCATAGAATTGGCTTTGGGTTACTAGATTAAGCAACCCGGTCTTGAGCTCGAAGGTATCGCCCACAATGGCTGGACAACAATGGCATCTCCGTGAACCCTCGATGGGTGCTTGGAGAAGCTCATTCATAGGTTTGTCTTCCGCCATTTCGACAGTGGTGGTGGTGGTGGTAGACGCCTCACCACCACCGTCAAGGAGCCGAACGTCCTACGTCTGTGAGGAATGTTTCCAAGTTCGGAAAGTGGACTTGTAGAACTGAAGAACGAGTCGATGCACTAAATATAAAAATCAATTTCCAAAACAAATGAGGCAAAACACAAGTGAACTTAACCAATAATCTCAAATGAAATGGCTTTTGAAAAGGTACACCAAATCACAAGTGACACAAAGGCAAGTTTTAAATCGATGTTCGAACTTATTAATGGTCGCACCCCTGCTTAGGTAGTGCATCGCTTTGATTTGGCGGTGGTTGATTTTTATGTAGATATTAAGTACCAAAGGAAAGACGAGGTATGATTTGTGCAAAGGGTTCAAAAACTTTTGGAAATATTTTGGTATCGTCTGCTTAACCAAATCGTATTTCTTTAAGAATCACCTAAAAGAAACACAAACTAGAAAACGTTACGATTTTTTTTGTTGTTTTATATTGTTTTTTGTTTTTAACACTTTAGAAAAGTGTTAATGAACTTTTGATTTATATTAACTTTACAGAAAACTTTTTACAAACTGTGGTATATGTGCAAGCACGGGTCCGATAATGCTAGAAACACGCTTACAACTCCTACAAGGCGCCTAAATTTGATTGGTGCTAAACAACAAGTCAAATAGACTTAAAATGGTTCAAACACTAATGCAATTAAGATCGTGAGGAATATAGGGAATTCCTGGTCGTTAAGTCCCACGGAGGATGAATTGGTGTTAAACACTTAATCGATGGTAGAATGATCACTAAGGATAGCGATCAAGAAGGTTTTCGATGGAAAATTATACTAAAAGAAAAGATTTACAAAATAAATGACTTAAATGCAAATTAAAAAGATTAAAAGTTAAAATCTATTAAATAAACGCTATCACTATTTTTAAAGGCGATGAACGTTTAAAACCTAAAACTTATTACTTACGTTTAAAATAAAATTACGTCTACGTATAAAATAAAAAGTGAATTTTAAAGAAATAAAAGGGCTACAAATATGAAAATGATATTTTAACAATCCTAATAATAAAAGAAAATTTTTAGAAAAAGAAAATTATTTTTACAACTATTTATTTATTTATTATTAATTAAAAACTATTTATTAAGTATTTAAAATGTGCTAAAATACAAGAAAATACAAAATTAACCTAGAAAAATGAAATTATAACTTAGAAAAGTCTAAAATATGATAAAACTTATTTTAAAACTAAAAATATATTTTTTAGACTTATTATGTATTTATTATTAATTTAAAACTATTTAAAACTAATAAAAATGCTAAAAATACTTTTAGACTAAGAAAATTATGGAAAATACTTTTTATTACTTTTATATTTATCTTAACCTAAGAAAATTGAAAATCATTTTTGGACTTTTATAATTTATTTGTATTAAAAGCTATTTAAAATACCTAAAACTGCTTTTAATTAAGAAAATAGCAAACAATATGAAAAATTATGAAAATTTCAGGAAAAGTCTATTTTAATATCCTGAATCTATGAAAATAGAAAAACATAGGCGTGTGTGGAGAAATAAGCAATCTAGCTTGTAATCGCTAATAATAAGCACTTGAAAAGCTAAATGATAACCAAAAGCTACCAACTTGATACGTAGCTATATTAAGCTAAAATGACTCTATTTCAACCAAAATCAACAAGCTAGAACCTCCGATTACTAGTTAACACAGTTTTTATGTTTGAGCTTGATTATGAAAAAATGTAAATGGTATACTACTTTAAGCTATCGTACGTATCACAAAATAAGCTAAAAGTGAAAAGCAAGGATTGGGACTTGTTTAAGACCTGGTTGACTATCTATAAACCAAAGATGATGTCCGCACAAGCTAACATGAGCTTGTGAGATGCTTTTCAAAACTCGAGAATTCATCGAGTAAAACCCGCCATCGCCGAGTAAAATGGGTCAAAATGATAAGCTTATGTACTCGTAAATAAGCTCCAAATTGAGATTTTAACTTGGAACCCAAAGAGGACCAGGTTAGCTATACAAAGAAACAAAAATCACAGGATTTGACTAAATATTAAGCTCTGTGAGCTTTTGAAAGGATGTAAAAAGCGTATGTGGCACATTCGACTTTTCTAAAATCCAAATAGTTTGACTAAAATGAACTTGTGATTGATCTAAAACACTGATATTAATGTATTAAGGTGTAATAAAGTTATTTTAAGCTATGTTAACTACTTTTGAGCTAATATGATGATTCTTTCAAATCAAAATCCCAACAAAGGACCGATAATTAAGACATGTGAGTAGTTTGACTTTTCACAAAATAAGGATCGACTTTCTTTGTTCTTTGAGTTCTTTAGACCATATGAGACATGAAACAAGCACAAACACAGTGTCTCGCACAACTCGTTACACATTAAACCGCACAAATCCAAATGCACCTTTATGTGACGCTTTAAAGATTTTCAAAGAGAATCACCGACAAGAACATGCCATGAATTTCGGACCTTAAATTATCACTTACTAGGACTAAAGAAACACTAAATGACAGAATAACAACATAAGACCAAGGATTGAAGATTATGCAATATTAATTGTGAAAATGAGATTGTTGTAAACTATAAATTTAAATTAACAAACAACCGATTTTAAAGCTTAATTAGACTTAACTAGAGCTAGTGAACAATAAAAAATGATATTACAACTAATGACCGATTTAAACAAGAAATGCAAGAAATGAGCAAAAAGCTTACAAATGACTTTGAGTTGAAAACCGAGAACTTAGGACCAAGTAATGATCCTATAGCTTACCAATAAGCACTATACCCAAGGCCATCAAGTATAAACCCCGCTTCCAAAGATTTTTGAACCTTGTACCATGATTTTTATTTTAGGCTATTTAATTGGTATTTTGTGAATTTTTACTTTAGCTAATAAACTGCTTTTAAAATATCTAAAAGCTTTGATAAGCTTTATGAGGAGCTTATATGAGTTCCTAAGTCCAAACTAACCACGCTAACAACATTTCAACATAATGAGATTTTCTTGAAATTTGAAAATTTGAAAACCGAGATTGGAACTTCAATACCGAAATTGATTATTGAAAAGTTTAAACATACACCGATAACACTTAATAAAGTACTTGAGAGCTTAAAATACACTTGATAAAGAAAATTAACTAAAACGATATAAAATTGAAAATTACACTAGATATTTTAATCTACCGCACCAAGCTTGATATTTATTGACTTCAATCTTTCTTGTCGACTGAGTTAATCCCATCATATCCCGATCATTGATTTGAGCTTTATATTCGTAATTGCCATTTGTCACTTTTGGCGCCATTTTTCAAAGGGTTGGTTTTTCTTATTAATTGGCTTTGGAATGATGTGGAGGGAAGGATACAAATGGGATGGTGAGCGGAGGTGGAAAGGTGGAAGGCAAGCGGTAAATACTATCGGTTTTGAGCAAACTCGCTTTGAGAGACGATGAACAAGATCTACGGTTTATTTGATTTTAAATTTTGGCAGTCACTGTTTGGGCTTGGATTTGGGCTAGTGATAATAAAAGGGTCCTGATGGTTTAATAAACAACAAGACCATATTTGCAATTGCAAAGTTAAGGCTGATCTTGAACATGTTCCAAAGCTTTCACAAGGGTTAAACCTGCCAAGTAATAATAGTACAAGGACCTTGTTGTTAATTTCATTTTTTAAATCCAGTGACCAAAACTGTCAATTTAAAAACTATAGGGACCAATATTGTAATTTTCTCCAAAGTTTTATCATAAGGACCATTTTTGCCATTTATTAATAGAACAAGGTTAAAACTTGATAATTTTCACTTTTTAAATTAACCAAGGACTATTTTTGACAATTTTCAAAGTTAAAGGACTAAAGTTGTCATTTTGTGATTTTTAAACTTGGAAGGGTTTATTTTGACAACTTTTGAATCTCATGGACCTAAAATGATATTTTACAAGTTTTTGAATTACCAGGGACTAATTTTGACAACTTTGTAACTGGGGACTAAAACCGCCAATTATGCAAACTTGATCGCTTTTTCATCGATTTTGATGTTTTGCATTTAAAACATATAAAACACTTGTTTGTGATATTTTTATCATTTTGAAGCATTTCGAGTGTTTTCGGATGTTTTGGCATTCTAACAAGATAAAATGATGAGTATTTAGACACTCATCAAAGTTCACCGTTGTTTTGCCTCGGTCTTGTTTTAATTGAAAGTGTTGTTTTTGAAGTGCATGCGCAAGACCGAAGCTCGTAGATCGAACCAGAACCAAGCAAACGCATCTAGATACGCACTGTCGAACAAATCACAATGACACATAACCTAGGGAACGGACCTCAGTCTAACAACTCGTCCACAAAATCAAGCTCCCGATCTCCGAACGATGGAGGAGCTTTGCCAACCTCGATGGATGGACGGGCGGTCCAATTGCCCGGTCAACATCGAGAACGGATTTTGGACTTAAGCATCACATGATTCAACAAGTCCAAAGTTTTTGCCAATTTCACGGATCACGGGTGACGATGCCAACAAGCATCTCGACAAATTTCTCATCACACCCAAAGTATGAAGCAAAATGGGTCACCGATGACGCCTTCGCTATACCTCTTTCCATATTCCTTGACGCTCATGCCACCGCACGGTTTGATCGTTCTTCCCAAAAATTCAATCCATAGTTTCGACGAAATGATCTCCAAATTCTTGGCGAATATTTTCCACCGTCGATGGTGACGAAACTACGAATGAAATCGAATTTTCGGGAAGATCCCGATGAATCCTTATTTGAGGTATGGGACGCTATAAGCTTTCAATTGATCGATGTCCGAACCACAATATGTTGCTTGTCACCCAAATAGATACGCTCTATAACGGGTTAACATTGAGACATCGTGACACGATAAATGTCACGGTGGTACCTTTATGAAAAGGCGACCAAGAGTGTTATGATCTCATTGAAAACATGACCGCACCACAATTATTGGGATTCCTCACCGAGAGGAGTGAGTCAAGAAGATCTACCACCCTTCCATCTTCTAATACACGACTCTAACCAAAAAGATTGAAGAAATATTCCCATCGCATTTAAAATGAGTCAAAATAATAACAATCAACAAGTGAATGTCGTAAACAAGAGTTGTGAAACTTGTGGTGGTCCACACCCTTATTTTGAGTGTCCAGCCCCGTGGTTTCACTCAAGAGAGCGCTTATGCCGCTTCGGTTCCTACAATACGGAGGTAATTCCTACCAACCGCAGTGGACCGAAACCTTCCGAGCTATCGCTCTAACAATTATCTTGGACCACCCGGGTTTAATCAAAATCGAACAATCAAAATGTGCAAAATAGACATAATCGCTCAATCAAAATCGAGTCGAATCGAATTTTCAAAATCAAAATCAAGGTTTTCAAAATCAAGGAAATTTCAATCAAACCGATTCCAAGCTCCTCAACAAAATGTGCATGCCCACCTCCTCTGCTTCCATTGACATTGCTAATTACATCAAAAGCAATGAAGCTAAGATGGTGTCCATGCAAAATCAAATTACCACTTTGAAGAATGATTTCACTTCCGAGCTTAGAGCTACTAGCAACAAGATTGATCAATCTCATAGCAAGATTGAAAGCATGATTGCTAGTCTCATGAGTCAAAAGAATCAAGCTTCAACCGGGTGCTCTTCCGAGTAATACCATTCCCAACCCAAACGGTGAATTGAATGCTATTGCCACCAAGTGGTAAGTCTTATGATGGACCTCGATGCCTAATCCTTCTCCCAAGGTGAGGATGTGGAACGAGATACCGAGGTATCAAAGGACAAGGTGCATAACTCAAGCCCACGGCACCGCACAAGTCCAACCTCCTGAGGTCTTACCTCAAATTCGAACCCGTTGTTCCGATGACCATTCCCAAGCCTTCACTTCCTTATCCTTCAAGGCTTAATGACCAAAGCTCGTGATAAAACTAGTCAATGATGGAGAAGCTTATCCAAATATTTCAAGATTTGCACTTCGAGATTAGTTTCATGGACGCTTCTTCTAATGCCAAAGTTCGTCCAACAATCAAAAATTTGTTGAATAACAAAGAAAAGATTTCAAATGGCTAAACTTCTTTGAACGAAAATTGTTCGGCGGTTATCCTTAAAACTTCCCGAAAAGTTAGGAGACCCCGAAAATTTCTCATCCCATGTGATTTTCAAGGCATAGTTCAATGCTCCGCCTGGCCGATCTTGGTGCTAGCATTAATTTGAAGCCACACCCATGTGGAAAAGCTTTCATTACCTCCGCTACACCTACATGTATGATCCTCGAGCTTGGACCATACAAGTTCTCGTCCGCTAGGTATAGCCGAGGATGTATTTGTGAAAGTAGGCAAGTTTCATTTCCCGACCGACTTTGTTGTTGTCGAATTTGATGCCGATCCCGAGTACCCCTCATCCTTGGGAGGTGCTTCTAAAAACGGGTCGCATTGATCGATGTTGATGAAGGGAAATCACTTTATGGGTAAACAATGAAGCCACATTTTCAATCTCAATCGTTACTAAATACTCCCCAATTATGGAGACAATTCCGTCAACAAAATTGATGTCCTTGACATTGTGTCGGAGGAGTATTCTCAAGAAATTCTTGGATTCTCGTGGCAATCCCACTTCGGTTGATCCTATCGTTGTCTTCTTCCCTTCCTCACCCGCTTGGAAGTGACTTTATTTTGGAAGAGATCAGCATACTTGGCTAGTGATTCTGCTCCATGGAAAATTGATCACGCTCCCATCGACATTGAGGGAGATATTCTTCTCATCGAGAAGATGCTCAATGAAGATCCTTCATCACTCCTCCTCAAGAACTTCATAAAGAGGAAATCAAAACGATTGAAAAATCTAATGATCCTCCCAAGGTCGAACTTAAGGACTTACCACCATCACGAGTATGCATTTTTGAGGGTGACAATAAATCACCCGTCATTATTGCTAAAGACTTGAGTGAGGATGAAAAAGCCGCCTCATAAAGGTTTTGAAGTCACACAAGCGAGCCATCGCTGGAACCTTTCCGACATCAAGGTATTGACCGAGATTTTGACACGCACAAAATTCTCATGGAAGATGACTTCAAACCGCGGTTCAACACCAAAGAAGGGTGAATCTTAAAATTCATGAGGTTATCAAAGCGAAGTCATAAAACTTCTCGATGCCGGATTGATTTACCCCATCTCGGATAGTCCTCGGTGAGCCCTGCTCATCGTGGTGCCCAAAAGTGGCATTACCGTTGTTGAAAATGATGAAAACGAGTTGATTCCTACCGATTGGTTACGGATGGCGTGTTTGCATTGACTATCGAAGTTAAATGAAGCCACCCGAAGACCACTTTCCATTACCTTTCATGGACCAAATGTCTTGAGAGATTAGCGGAAATGAATACTATTGTTTTCTCGATGGTTTCAAGTTACTTCCAAATACCCATTGACCCACAAGATCAAGAAAAGACCACATTCACGTGTCTCAGATGGAACATTTGCTTCACCGACGCATGCCTTTTGGCTTGTGTAATGCTCCCTGACGCTCCAAAGGTGTATGATGGCCATTTTCCATGACATGATCGAAAAAGACTATGGAAGTCTTTATGGATGATTTTTCGGTCTTTGGGGATTCTTTTCAACATGTCTCTCCCATTTGGACAAGATGCTTGAACGCTAGAAAACACCTAATCTTAGTCTAAATTGGGAGAAATGTCACTTATGGTTAAGAAGGAATTGTCCTCGCCATAAGATTTCTAAGAGCGGATCGAGGTTGACAAAGCTAAAGTCGATGTCATTTCAAAATTACCTCCTCCCCACAACCGCCAAAGGAATTAGAAGTTTTGGTCATGCCGGATTTTATCGTCGCTTCATTCAAGATTTTCAAGATATCCCGGCCTATGACCCGACTTCTGAAAAGACACCTTTCGCCTTCTCTAGTGAGTGCATTGAAGCTTTTCAAACTCTTAAGAAGAAGCTCACTAAGCACCAATTCTAGTTGCCCCGATCGGGAATTACCATTTGAGCTTATGTGCGACGCAAGCGATTTCGCCATAGGTGCCGCTTTGGGCAACGAAAATCAAAACATTTCCGCCTATACATTATGCTAGCAAAACTTCAATCAAGCTCAAGCACATTACACTACGACGGAGAAAGAATTACTAGCCACGGTGTATGCTTTCGAGAAGTTTCGCCATACTTAATCTTGTCTAAAAGCATAGTGTATACGGATCACTCGGCCCTCAAATATCTTTTTGCTAAGCAAGATGCAAAGCCGAGATTGCTCAGATGGGTTCTCCTCCCACAAGAATTTGATATCATTATCCGTGATAAAAAGGAGCGGAAAACCCAATGCCGATCATCTCTCTCGCCTTGAAAATCCACATCAAGGTGTGCTCGAGAAAAGGAAATAAACGAAACGCTTCCTCTCGAGACTCTTAATGTGGTATCTCATCATGAAAATTCGAGTACCCCATGGTTTGCCGACTTTGAAAACTATCATGCGGGTAACTTTGTTAGAAAGGGATGTCGTCCCAACAAAAGAACAAATTTTTCAAAGATGTTAAGCATTATTTCCGGGACTAATTCCTACTTGTTTAAGGTTTGTGCGGATCAAGTCATCCGACGGTGTGTTCACGCCGTTGCCGATGAAATTTTAAAGCTTGTCATAATGGACCCACGGGGGACATCATGGCCCGAACTACACCGCTAAAAGGTGTTTGATTCCTGCTTCTATTGGCCCATCGATTTACAAAGATGCCCATGACCTCGCTAAATCTTGCGACTCTTGCCAACGTTATAGCAACATCTCTAAAAGAGATGAAATGCCTCAAAATGCCATTCAGTGTGCGAGATCTTCGACGACGGGGCATTGACTTTATGGGTCCATTCCGCCTTCTCGAGGGAACAAGTATATACCGTGGCGGTTGATTACTTGTTCAAATGGGTGGAAGCGAAAGCGCCCCCACCAACCACGCCCGAGTAGTTGTGAAGTTTCTAAAGTCTCTTACCCGCTTCGAACTCCCCGTGCCATCATTTGTGATCGCGCACGCACTTTGCAACGACCACCGCAAAAGTCATGCTTACACGGTGTCACTCACCGCCTCTATCACAGATCACCCACAAACTAGTGGGCAAGTGGAAGTTTCAATCGTGGCTTGAAAAGAATCTTGAGAGAACCAGAGGTGAAAACCGCGCTCTTGGTCGGACAAACTTGAAGATGCACTTTGGGCCTTCCGCATCACTACAAAACACCCATCGGGTGTAATCCTTACAAGCTTGTACGGAAAGGCGTGTCATCTCCGATCGAGCTCGAGCACAAAGCCTATTGGGCCTTGAAGCATACCAATTTTGACCTCAAGTCTCATGGGTGATCACCGAAAGTTCAACTCAATGAATTAAATGAACTCGTGATCGCTTCCACGAGAATTCGTTGATTTACAAGGAAAAGACAAAGAAGATCCATGACTCAAAGATTAAGAACAAATGCTTAACGTTAGTGACCGAGTCCTTCTTTTCAATTCTAGATTGAAAATCTTCTGGGAAACTTAAGACCTGTTAGACCGGTCCATTCACCATTGCCAAAGTTTTTCCATATGGCACCGCCGAGTTATCTCAAACCGATTTTGACCAAACTTCAAGGTGAATGGACATAGATTGAAACATTATTTCGGAGGACATACCATCCTCGTTGTCCTGCATCTACAAACTTTCCCATGAACCAATGAATGCGGGATCGAGTCAAGCTAGCGACTCGGGAATCAAAAACAAGAGCACACTATATGGGTTTTCACCAGATTGACTTCTTTCTACTTTCTACCACCCTAGTGCGGGGAGTCACTTGTTGTATAAAAGTTTTCTTTAAAAAAAAAAAAAAAAAAAAAAAAAATGGCCGTAGTATTTCCCTTTACGTTTTCGGGCCGCTTAACCGCGGTGATTTGAATATTGAGGCAATATTCATTTCTAGTGCTGGGGGAATTCACTAATTTTATCATATGTATTACCACCAATTCCCTATTTTGGCCAAAATTTTTTCTTGCTATCATCCGCCATGTCTAAAAACAAAAGGATTGACTAATCCAGAGCAAACGGCTCTGGTAAAGATTTATCAAACCGCTGACGGCTTGCAATTTGCCCAAAATTGTATGGTGTTCAAATTTCACCATATCTTTAATTAGTGAAGAGTCACAGCCCGCAAGTTTATGGCTTGTGGTAAAGGCGCTTGAAAACCATAATTGGTAATCGACTCACCAAAGATATTTTATCTAAGAGTTGGCTAGTCCGTAGCAAACTAGCCTCGTAAAGACAAATCAAAACCGTTGAAAGTCGGTGATTTGCTCAAAATCATATGGTTATCGATGTACCATAGTTCTTACTTGAACCGAAACATTTGGCTACTCCGTAAGTAATGGCTTTTGGTAAAGAGATTCAAATCCATTAAGTTTTCAAAAAGATTGCTGTGGACTAGCAATGTTTTAGTGTGGGGGATTTGATGAGTTGCTTATTCACTCATCATTTTGGTCAATCTGAATCTGAAAACATCTAAAACACCAAATGCATCAAAATATCGGAAATATCTCAAAATTGTGTTTTATATGTTTCTATGCATAATTATCAAAAACAAATGAAAACGAACAAAGTTTGCATAATTGCGCTTTTAGGTCCCAACTTTCAAAAATGGCAACTTTAGTCCCCGAATTTCAAAGATTGGAAATTTACCCCAGACATTTTAAATTGGAAAATTAACATTTTAGTCCTTTGGTAATTCTAACTTGTCATAATAGGTCCTTTGATAAATTTTGGAAAAGTGCGCTTTGGTCCTCGCTTTTTGTGGAATGGCAAATATAGTCCTTGTGATTATAATACCAAACCATTTAAAACCCCAAACCCTTGAACCCCCAAACTAGACTTGACCCCCCACTACCTTAACCCTCCTTCACCAATAATAGAAACGACCCCTGCTTTCTCTTTTTTCCCTCCACCCTTTTCTTCTTTCTCTGCTACCCAGATAACCAACCCTTTTACCCAAATCCTCCAACCAAGAACACTCAACCTTGTTTCTCCTTATTACCCAGCTACACCACAACCCAAAACCTCCTTCATCTCTTTTACCCAAATAATCCCAACTCCCAAACCCACTTATCTATTTTACCCTTCCCCAAGATATGCCACCATGGCAATCCATGTTCAAAAGTACCAGGGATCTACTCGATCATATCTAAATGGTACCTAACCTATTGGATGGCTAGGATCGGTTTGAGAAAGCACAAGTGGAGTTTTGGCTCGACCGCCTCACGTAAGCACAAGATGTTGAAGTGAAGACCCTTAGGAGTAGTATAAATTGAGATCATTGTAGCCCATGAGAGGCACCCCTAGTTTTATTAGAAAATTTCGCCACGCTTTTTGTAATCTTTAATTTTATTTCAATGAAAAGTCGTTTTAAGTTAATCTTGTTCTCTTTGTTGCTAGTTATTATTGAATTTTGTTGTTAGTCAATGTATTGATTTCTAAAAGAAAAACATCGGGGTCAAAACCTTTTTAAGGGAGTTTGGGTCGGGCAAATGGGAAGTTAAAAATTCACTTCTACCCGCTTTGACTCTTAAAGTCAAACTCGCTTTTAGCATATTAGTCGGCTTTTATAAGTCTTCGCTTGTTTGAAAGGTTTATTTGGAATCAAAAAAAATGTGTTATCGCCTTTTCTTAATCAGACAGATAAAGAAATTGATGTCACTGTGATTGGGCCTTTTGTTAGCTTAATTGGTGTCTCAAGTGGGTAAATCTGGTTTTTCTCAAATCCTTGTATGCCCAACTTACTCTAGTGTCAGTTTTTAGCATTCAAAGTACCTCTAGCTTAGTCAAAATATAGTTTAAAAACTGTCCCTCATCCATTTTTTTATAAACTGCATCAGTTGTAAAGTGGACAAATCAAGCTCAAGATGTTTTATTTATAAGTCATTATAAGCTCCTTTCTACCACCAAAGTTAGTTTCTAGAGTCTTTGCCACCTTAATCGTGTTTGTGCACTTTTCATGGTCTTGAAGCTCTTGTTTTCACTTGAAAATAAGCTTAAACAGTCCCTAGGTCGCTTTTGCAACTCGCAGTCATCCAACAACAGTCACCCTTTGTCTTATTTTTTTTGCTTATCGCTTGTCATCTTCTTATTAGGTTTAATATAGTATAGTTAGTAGCTTAGGATTTAGCTTATTAGACTTCCCTTAATGCTTGTTAGATAGATCTAGTGCTTATCTCTACTTAAGATTTCCTAGCTTAGTCTCATTTGCCAACCTGCTTCCATTCTTTGTAGCTTATTGATTCATTTGCGCTAGCTCATTTTAAATTTGAATTGCTTATTTGTCCTTTGTTCTCGCTAATCCAACTACTTATCGAGCATACTTTTTGCATATAATCGTCTCAAAAGGGTGTTTGGTTTTCCATGTCAGTAGCATATTTCAAGTTTCAAAGGGTGTTTGCTTGCTTTTTCAAATTGTTAGGTAATAAGTCGTTTAAACGACTTATTTAAGCATTTCTTACAAAAAGTTTTCACAAAGATTACTTATTCGGATTGTCACTAAGTTTTGAAAAGAAAAGTTGAAAAAAATAGATTTTCAAAAGTGAGGAGCCGATTCAACCTTGGTCTCCCACCACAAAGACACGACCATTTCACAACACCACTCAACCAAGCTGCGCCTTGGGACTTGTCTCACAAGTTCTACACAAACTATTCCTTTATAGACTTGAGGCGCTTTGCTCATAAGCTATTTTTAGCTTATTTCGCTTATTTTACAAAGCACCACCCACTGCTTTTTAATTTTCTTAATCGTTGATACTTAAAGTATTTTTGTGAAATTTTCAGATTTTCAAAATGTTTTAGTATTTTAATCATTAAATTAGTGTAAAATAGTTTTAATTCGTAATAATTATTTTAAAAGTCGAAAAATTCCCGCTTTTTTCTAAAATTATTTTTAGTCATTTAGAACGAGGAAAATTAATTTCACACCGTAGTCCTTAAATTGCAAAATTTTTACGCTTATGGCTCGGTGGTTGCTTGCTTACGCTTTTACGCTTTTGCACCTTAGGACTTAGTGTAGCTTCGCTTTATCATTTCTTAGGTTTAGTGATAGTTTAATTTTAGTTTATTAGGTTTCCTTGCCTTAATTACTTTCCGTTAATTAATTTGTAGAATTGTAATCAAATCCAAAATCATTAAAACCAATTCAAGTTCAAATCACGAAACTCAACGATTCCTTACATTCACACCCTGTTGGGACACGCACCGGGAAATCACTTTCCGGTATCACTTTTATCACACCCGTGAGGTTTGGCACGTTGACCTTTTTCCTAAAGGGTTAATTTGTCGAATTTTACGCTTAATTTGATATATTGATATTGTGTTTGTTTTTCACCACTCACTTTACCACCTAATCAAGAGTCTTCATCCACCTTACGAAGGGTGTTGTGTAGCCCATGGGCTCCGAACAGAGGCGCTTATAAGGGCATGCTTAGTATGGTCGAGTAAAATTGGGGTTGTTAGCCGCCTGCTAGTGGGGATAAACCCTCGAGGGTAAGATTGAGCCCAAAAGGAGGGTACATACCATGAGGAGGAAGATTTCCTCCCTATTTAATTGAGGTGGATCGCCTACACGCCGGATGCGTGAAGGCCGCAGTGAACCCCGCCTCAGCTCTTCCCGGATGAGCCGCCAAGAGTGGTGGCGATTAACCTCCGTAGCCTCCTTCCGGTGACTCCTTCCATTGGAGCCTTCCATCGCCCTTCCTTCTGTGCCGGAGCCCGCCCCGAGCATCTTCAAACCAACCGACCTTCCGCTAGGCTTCGATCGCCGAGACCTTACCCTTAGCACCGAGCGAGTAGCCCCGTGGAGCCAAGGACCGAGTCTCCATTTCTAACTCTTCGCCATACTCATCGCTGAGTATTCTAACTCCCACGCATTTCCACATTCCGCCTTGCCTCCTTCGAGCTCTTAGTAAAGATTCTAATGCTTCGATGTTAGCTTCGACAAACGCTGACCGATTATCGGTTCGGGGTTAGCCGAGGTTGAAGCATGATTGTTGGGAGTTATTTCAGGTGAGATCGTGTGGTAAAGCGGATGCGGTTATATTGGGAAGGTTGCTAGACCATCGATCGATTGGTGTCAAGGTCGAGAAACCCGGAGGGTGTATCTTCTCTCCTCGAAGTCATGCCGTAAAACCAGCGAGAGTGATCGACCGGGTGTAAGTTTGGAATAACGAGACCAATAGTAGCGGGTCCCACGGATGGCGCCATGATTGTACAATAAATCGACGACTGTGCCTTCGATGATGATCGGGCGGATGAGGGTGATATGCTTGCGCCAAACTTGTAGTCAATCAGCAATAAGAAATAATAGACACTTTGTTAAGTGATCATGCAGGGTTGGGCCTGCAACCACCCCCGTGTGAATAAGTATGTGATATGAGTTATGGATAATATGATGTATGTGAAATCATGTGTTTAGTGAACATACCATTGAATGACTTGTCCAACCTATTTATAGTGATGAAAATAGCTTGGAGAAGTTACACGCTTAGGAGATCACGGGGCGCCCCCGATTTATGGTAACCAGCTAGGCTTCATCCCCACTATCTCGGACTTGGGGGAAGCTAAGGACATAGTGGGAACGTGGGGAAGACCAAGTCAAGGTTCTTGTTTGTCTTGGCATCTTCAGAGAAGACACCGAAGTGGCATAGCCTTCTACCAAGTGATTCTCAACCGGTAACCATGTCAATGATGAATGGTTTTACGCCACCAATGACTTATAAAGAAAGACTTGGGTCTTCGTAATGCATTCTTCGACCGAGGTCAAGGGGGTCCTTCGATTCGACGGAGGGCACGTCATCAATATATATATATATATATATATATATATATATATATATATATATATATATATATATATATATATATATATATATATATATATATATAGTCCTGCTCCATTGAGAATGTTTTATTTTGAGAAGATTGAGAAATCTTCGCTTGAACAAATTGATTCATGTTTTTATTTGATTCACAAGTAAACTTCATTTTATGGTGAATCAATCTATAAATCACAAATTTGATTCACAAATCGTTGTTAAAATCGAGTTATGATGATGATTCATTAAATTTGTACAGATGATTCAAGATTCTACATATATCGCAAAATCGAGAGATTTTTAGCATTGATTTAAATTTTTTTTTACACATTTTGAATTTTAATCACATTAAAATCGCTTTTACGCTGAAAACATGAATCAAAGTTAAAATCTATCGCTTTTGAAAACCTTCTCAATCTTCTCAAAATAAAACCTTCTCAATATTCAGGATTATATATATATATATATATATATATATATATATATATATATATATATATATATATATATATATATATATATATATATATATATGAGAGAGAGAGAGAGAGAGAGAATTAATGTGAGATCGTTTTAAAACAGAAAAATAAGATCAAATCTAAAAAACTACTAAAACATTTATAAATGACAATTTAGCAATCATACACAAAAAATTATATTTTAATACAAATTAACATTTTAGCAACTAATAACTAAATGATACATGAGTTTGGATGAGTGGACACAACCGATACACATTACACTAATAAATATTCCAAAACCGACACACATACAAAACCCGACACATTAAACTTAATCAAAGAGATCACCTAGGTTTCAGAATTTTAAAAGAAATCTATCTAAACTTTAATAATTTTAGTTGTAGAAATAAAAAATTATTTTTATTGTAAGGAGAAGATCTCTCATTAAATTTTAGTTTGATCTCATTTTAACAACTTTAAGACGATCTTATTTGATCTCAGATTCTCTCTCTCTCTCTCTCTCTCTCTCTCTCTCTATATATATATATATATATATATATATATATATATATATATATATATATATATATATATATATATATATATATATATATATATATATATATATATATATATATATATATATATATATATATATATATATATATAGAGCCAGTGATCAAATAAGAAGAATAATAAAAATAAGAATGATAGGAAGTACAACCACTCAATCTAGATGCACCCACAAAATGGATGCATCTTCATTCAAATTTTCTCCATATTAAACGCGCTATTGTAATTACTTCTTACCCTTCTCATTTTAATTATTCTTCTTATTTGGATCCTTCCCTATATATATATATATATATATATATATATATATATATATATATATATATATATATATATATATATATATATATATATATATATATATATATATATATATATATATATATATATATATATATATATATAGAGAGAGAGAGATGGCGATCACGCGGATTTTTAATTTTAGTATGGACGACGGATAGATCCGACCGCCCATTTCAGATCTGACTTGACTTTAAAAAGTCAAGATCTCGCTTAACTTCACTAAGTAGAATCGACCATGTAAACGACTTTTTAATTTTTTTCCTTTGAGCGAACCTTACTAGTGTTATCTTCTTTCATTTTTTATTTTTCCGGATTTTCTAAAGACTTTTAGTTTTTTATTATGAGTCATAACAGTAATATTAACGATATTATGAGTTCTATTGTGATATTAAGTTGTGATATTATAAAATGGTGATATTATAAACCAAATGTGATATTAAGTTTTTTTACATGTAAAATTGAACCTTGATATTAAGGAACATATGATATTAACAATTTTATTAAAAAAACATACGATAGTTATGATATTAACAATTATATTAAAAAGAAAAAAGTACGCGATAATAAAAGAACCTGATATTAACATTTTTATTAAAAAGTAACAGATATTAATAATATTTAGTAAAAAACAAAAAGTAGTGTAATATAAAAAAAAGTTAGTGTGATTTTAACAATTTGTATTAAAATAAAAAAGGTTTATGTGATATTAAGATCGATCGACTTTGTAAAAAGTCAAAATCGACCTTAATATCACAATACCTAATTAAGAAATCGATTTTTTTCCAAATTTTTTAGCGATTCTTAATAATTTATAATCCTCTTTACTTTTTAATTTTTTCGTATTTTTTGATTTTTTTTTAAAAAGCTCTGTGATATTATCCGCACCATCCCTACTTAAAATCGACACGCACCCGATCCCTTCCCTATATATATATATATATATATATATATATATATATATATATATATATATATATATATTAGGGATAAGCACTGATCTGGTCCCATCTTGAATTAAGCAGTCCGGATTTTTCCTCGAAGATAAATTAGTCTTGATGCATCCGCATCAACAGGATTCGGATCGTGTGTCGGTGCGGTGCAAAATCGGGTTTTCCCGCTTTCTTCGAATTCTCGATTTAGTCTTGGTCCTGCATCAATTAGTAGTCCCAACTTTTTTCACCTTATTTCGTAGTCCCATGACTGCATCTGATATCGTCAATCGATGAAAGTTCGATTCAATTTCAGGATTCGTGTCGAAATGCTCATCCATAATATATATAATTGCACACAACATCAATGACTTAACTTAAATAGCCATGATTTATTTAAAAAGATTGGAATGAAACGTTGAACAATGTAACTTTTTTTGAATTTTTGTTTTTGATTTTTTTTTTTTTTGATTGAACGATGTTACTTTTGATAAAACGGGCTAGTCTTTTTAAACATGGAAACCGTAGGGAAAAGCATGTGAGTGCGGTGCTGTGTGGACCCAATGACCTTGACTCTACATTAACTTGACCACTGTCTTCACTAATTCTCAGGTATCATTATGATCAGTCCATGTCACGTTTCACCTTCATCAGTCATACAAAACTTGACAAGTTTTACTTTTAGTTTTCACCACGGTCATCAACTTATTACACATTTTGTCAACCTTGAGATCTGATTATACAAGTGTACACAAGTGATCACATAAACAATCTTATTCGGGGTTATCCAGAGGTTCTTCCTGATGCACGCACCTACCAGAGTGCTGCTTCGCATTTCTTTCCTCGATTTCGCCAATCATTGGTGTCCAATCATCGATACCAACGACGGCTGGTTTCGATTTCGCCCTTAGAGTTTTTCTACAACTTATTTTTTATCACTGTACTCACTTATTTTTTACAAGTTTTTATACACTTTTTTAGATGTTTTTTTACGCTTTTTTACAAGGTTTTTATAACTTATACCACTTATACCACTTTTTACAACTTTTTTGGTTTTACAATTTTACAAGTTTTTTTGGTTATGCAAGTTCTTTTATCTTGTCAATTCGCTTTTAAAATTTTTAAAAACTGTAGTCGGAAAATTTTGAGGCTCATTGAAGGTTGCAAAGTGAGATTTTATCCCACTTTGCTTGAGTCATTCGGTTTTCATCATCGCCTTGATAATTTTAGGCTCAAAATCATCATCGCCTCGGATAATTTTTAGATTCAAACCAAGGTTGCAAAGTGAGATTTGATCTCACTTACCGTCCTATCTTGCTTTTTATCATCATCGCCTTTAAAAGTTTTAGTCACAACCGCACAAAGGCACCGCTTCACATGAACGCACAAAGCTGCACTCACAAACCGCAAACCTCACAAACCGCACAAGTCTCACAAACCGCACAAGACCTCACAAAACCGCACAAGCCTCACAACCGCACAAGTCTCAAACCGACAAGCACAAGACTCACCCGGTTCACGGGTTTCCACGTGTTTCACAAGTTACTAAGTTACGTTTTGAACATGATTCTCACAAGTTACCGGTTCAGTGTACGCAAAAGTTCACAAGGTGTACTAAGATTCTCAAAGGCAATAATTCTCAAAGGCGTAGCTGGCAGTAAGACCCCATATAATCCCGGGTGAAAGCAACAACACAGCAACAATCAACCAACAACACCAACAACAATATAATCCTAGTCGACCCCATATAATCCTGCGTGAAAGCAATAACACCAACAACAATCAACCAACAACACCAACAACAATATAATCCTAGGCGACCCCATATAATCCCCGTGTGAAAGCAACACCAACAAGTGGTCCGTAACAACAAGAAGAAACCAACAACCAACAACAATCAACCAACAACAAAGAATTAGTGGTCCGGATCAACAACAACAACGAACAACCATGTCTAGTTCACCATTTAACACACAAGAGTAAACTTATCAATAGGCACAAATTATTAGCTTTATAGCTCATGTTGGTAGCAAATTCAGCTTTGTCTCGCAAAAACTCTTTTAAGTTTTTAAAAAAATCATCATTGCTTTTTTTAACTCAAGTTTATTTCATTAAAGTTGCAAAACGACCTTGAATGGTCACTTTACCATCCAAGAATGAAAATTTTTATACCAAACACTAAGTTTTTTCATTAAAGTTGCAAAGTGAATCACTTTACCATCCAAGAATGACCGTGATTAAATGAGGTGCCGCCAAGGATTCATGGGGTGCTCACAGTAGCCTTGAGGGTCATGCTTGCAGCACCACAAACCCGCAAAACATAATGAAACATATTAATTCTAACATATAATCAAACTTTAACATCAAAGTTTTTAGATCTGAAATATTTTAAATTAATCAAAAAAAGTAAACTTTTTTTTAACCAACCTCAAGATTATTTCAAAACACCATCGATTCAAGATCTAAAATATTTCGGATCTAAAAACTTTAACAACGAAAAAGATACCAGTCACAAAACCACCACATGTTCAAGATCTAACAAGTGTAAAACTTGTTAGATCAAAGTTTTTAGATCTGAAATCTTTTCAAATAATCAAAAAAAGTAAAGATTTTTTTTAACCAACCTCAAGATTATTTGCAAAACACCTTCAGCTTCAAGACTAAAAAATATTTCAGATCTAAAAACTTTAACAACGAAAAATATACCACCACAAAACCACCACAGCTTCAAGATCTAACAAGTGTAAAACTTGTTAGATCAAAGTTTTTAGATCTGAAATCTTTTCAAATAATCTAAAAAAGTAAAGATTTTTTTTAACCAACCTCAAGATTATTTCCAAAACACCTTCAACTTCAAGATCTAAAATATTTCGGATCTAAAACTTTAACAACGAAAAATATACCGCCACAAAACCACCAGTTTTCAAGATCTAACAAGTTTTACACTTGTTAGATCATACTTTCAAGATCCAAATCTTTTCAAATCATCAAAAAGTAAAGATTTTTTAACCAACCTCAAGATTATTTCCAAAACACCTTCACTTCAAGATCTAAAATATTTCGGATCTAAAAACTTTAACAACGAAAATATATACAATCATACAAAACACTTTAACTTCAAGATCTAACAAGTTTACACTTGTTAGATCAACTTTCAAGATCCGAAATATTTCGGATCTAAAACTTTAACAACGATAAAGATACCACTCATGATTACTAGCGAAATTTATAAAACGTCAAAATGGTCGATATTGAGGGTTAAGTGTCCGGGCATAATCATATTTTTCCGCACTGTTCCATGGTTTTTCACAGCCATGCGATTAAAAGAAAGTGAGTTAGTTTTGTGAGGCGATGACAAAACAACATGTAGCACCAGAATTATACTTTCTTCACTAAAAGAGATGGATCCTAATAACGTGTCTACCATTAAAGCGGTGTATAATGCACAAGAAAA
The DNA here is from genome assembly GCA_022545495.1 of Chrysanthemum lavandulifolium. Lineage (NCBI taxonomy): Eukaryota > Viridiplantae > Streptophyta > Magnoliopsida > Asterales > Asteraceae > Chrysanthemum > Chrysanthemum lavandulifolium. The sequence goes on from CM040246.1 coordinate 104,797,102, forward strand.
GATACGTCACGACGGTGTGGTGATTTGACCGATACAATCGCTTTTAGTACATTTGCAACAGAAGGTTATACATATTACCCTAGGATAAATGACCACACAAATGAGTGGATGAAATATTTTTGTTCACCCGCGTCATATGCCCTGTGGACAACATATCCGAAATCATGTCGATGGACTCCACATACAACACCAACATGTTTAAACCGCCATTCTTTACAGTTGTTGGGGTTATCTAACAAACACATCATTCTCGATGGCGTTTAGCTTTTGGACAAGGAAAAAGCCAAATTTCAAATGGGTGTTGGAATGTGTTAAGTTGATATAAGAACAATATTACCCGTGGGTTATCGTCACCGATGAGATTTAGCGTTGCTCGGGGCATGCGCGAAGAATTCCCAAACGCTAACAGATTACTTTGCCGATGGCATATCAATCAAAATGTGCTAAAGCATTGCGCATACGCATTCGATACGTTAAAGGAGTATGAGTCCGTTAGATTGACATGGATTCGATGATTACAGCCTCAATCGAAGAAGTGTTCACGCATTATTATCAAGACCTACATGGTTTATTGGTCCCAAAAAGGGTACTCGAATTGTTATTTAATAATACATTTTTCTCGATTATTTAATAAATAACTACTCAATTGTTTTCTCACTTTAGTAATTCTTTGTTTTCTCGATGTTTTCGATTGTGAATCGTGGCATGAGATTACGATCGCATGTTTGTGTCGTACATTACCGATCAATATCGCAGCCTTGACGAGACAACAACATGTAGAGTTGAGGGTCAACACGCTACCGTGAAGTTATACTTGGGCTCCACATCCAAATTAGACACGTTGTTGTGTTCGGTCGACAAGATTATAGTTGCGCAAGAAACCGCGATCACGAGCCTCTTTGAATACAAGCAAAATCAAGAAACCGCATGCTTGTAAGAGCACTCTATTTAACGAATTGCGGTATAATGTTTCAATGGATGCTTTAAGGCTCATACTGCAGAAAGTAAACGGATGTTGACCCACATGCATGTGGTCATCAAATCGCGATTAGTGTATGGTTTACCATGCTATCACCAACAGATTGGCTTCAAGCAAACGGTATGTATTTTAAAATTTATGCCTATCAAGTTATTCTTCCGTCAATACCGATAATTTTAACAAGTTCCTTTTTTCAATACAGATTGCCAATTCCGCTTGATTATGTTGATACTTTTGGAGAACACTAGCGTGCCTCGGCCCGTTGTCCGAAATACTCAAGAGCTTGATGAGCTCGAATATCCTCAAGAGCCTCGAGGGCACAAGAGCTCGTGATATTTTTCTTGTCAAGATGACGTACAAAATTCCAAAGTGTTTATACCGAGCATCGTGCTTTGTCAAAAAATATGTTAAACAGCTCGAGGTATATACGCCCTGAATCTGTCACCCCAACAACTCGCTTTAAAGAAAGTAATCGTGACGTCCGAAAGAAAGGACAACAAATCCAAGTCTAAACCAAATATCCGGATTGAGCCAAGAACCTCCACAAGGCACCGCAGGCTACACAAAACCTAAAAAGTCCCAGACGAATAAAGAATCTGCGAGACACGCCTATGCTGGAGAGCCTTCTAACGTCCTGCACTTAAACGAAAGACCTAGCGAGGGCGACTTAAGACACCACTTGTACGCTCGAGATTACTTTAGCGAATATTGTATGGTCGAAATTCCACTCTTTTCTGATCACCGGATCCTAGGGATCTTTAACGGATGGTGATGGAAATTGTGGCTATCGAGCTCTGTCAGTAGGTCTTGCCATCAAGAAGAAATGTGGCCTGAACCGAGCTCTTGCCAGTGGAAGAGGTAGACAATAACGAGGAAGTTTACAGGAAATGGGTGATTATTTTACATATACACGTAACTCGATGAATTGGTTTAACTGCAAAGACCCCTGCGTTATTGGATGATTATGCCGAAACGGGATTGGTTATCACATGTACTCTTAACCATCCTATTGTATGTATAACCAATTCACAATTTCTTTTGTGTCTTCCACGAGAGGTTCTCCCGATTCAAAGAAAAATATTGTCTCCGTTGATTCTTCGTGGGGACGACCAATGTGCTCTACTTCGCTCTTGCGGTTCTTGATGAAAACTCACCACTCCCGTATAATCACCCACAATGGAGATATTTTAGAAATGCCGAGTCTGCCATGGGAACACGTGTTTACTCAATGACAGAGGATGTTTAGATATCGTGAAAACGATTATTGATTTATATTGTAAATGACAAAACATGTATAGACGACATCGACGATATTGTAAATGACAAAACATGTATAGATCGACATCGATTTATAGCAAACGACCTGCCATCTTTTGTTACTGATTTACCTCGCTCTGGCTTCTTCCTCATCTTTTGTTACGTGAATCGGATGACATTCAATGGAGGGACATTTATTGTGTCAACCACACACCCGCTCGTGTTGAGAGTCCAAATTATGTGCTTTCTTCACAATCTTATGTGCCTCCTCTCCAACTATATCTCAAGTTGCAGATGAGGACAATTTTATACATCGTCCTCCTGGTTCTTCCTCATCTTTTGTTACGTACCGTCTCGGCTTGGCGAAAGACGAGCGAGAGATTGACTGATCGGGAGACGATTTCACGCTTAGAGTCTCGTGTGGGACGGATGGCAAGATCATTGAGATGACTACGCCTCAAGCGATTGATCTTAGTTTCTAGTTATATTGTAATTTTGTGAACCATGTATCAACTATTAATCTATAACAAGATTGGTTATTTATGTATTCGCTTCTAATTTTGTGAACCATGATATTACTAATTTATGTTGTGAATAATTATACAAATTCTTTTGGCAGATCAACAAGAAAATCCTTTCTCGTGTCATTAACGCGATTAATAATCGAAAGAACATCTCATGCCCAAAACTCGTGGTCCAAGATATACGTCCTTCACAGTCGTAAATAATTAAACGTTTGCTTATTTGGCGTAAATATATCAATAACTTGTTTGTTTAGAATACATTTTATAATTGTTTAGTCATATGTAATGCCATGACCAAAGACTACGGGTGTCGATACTTCATGTGGAAGGAAATATTTCAACAAAAGATTTGGTGTTCTTCTTCAACGCAGTCATCAAACTATGAAACTAAAGACACAACGATCAACACGCTATCTGGTGAAACAATTTATTGCGAGGCAAAATAAAGGCCTTGGAGGCATCACCTGAATTGGCAAGAACCGGTTGATCACGCACGTCACCGTAGGGTGGAATACTCTATGAAACTTATGATTTACATTAATAATCTTTATGAGAGATTTCATTGAATATTAAGAATATTTGTTGTTATACTTGTTTAATGTTTAACGCTCTAATGCTTTATCAGTAATATTAAGAACATTTGTTGTTATACTTTTTAACGTTTTAATGTCTAACATTTGTTGTTATACACAATTAAAAAACATAACGTAAAATAAATACCATATAAAAACACTACACAATTAAATACACTATACATAAAAAACACACAAATTAAATACACTATACACACTATACACTACACAAATTAAATACACAAATAAAACACAACACACACAATTATTTTAAAAAAAAAAAAAAAAAGAAAGGCGCCGTGCGGATTGGGGTCCACCCTACTGAGGTCCACAATGATTTCACATGGGGTCACAGAGCCACCTTATCCGAGATAGGGCAGTCATCACTTAAATGTATGTACGCTGACACTGATATCCCGTGATCGCTTTCGACCTTTTAATCAAATATAAGATGCTGACACTTTTAATCACCCACGTTAAAAGATAAAAATGTTTTATCACAACTTCTATATCTTTGCAGCGAAGCCGAATCTAAGGGCAGCAAATGTTGTAATTCATTCTTAACTGATTGATCAAGATTATATCGAATCGACAATTAGCGTCATTAGACTCTATATTAATGTTAATGAACAATTAGACCTTGTTATTTACTTCACTTCATCTCCCAAAACCTACAGTAGTAGATACTGTACAAAAGAATAATATACAATCCTACATTATATACTAATATAAATCTTTTACCGCATTGGTCGCTTCCGTGAGGGTCCGATACCGAACCTCCAGACGTCGAACCACGACGCGTACGGTGACGATCTGAACTACGTGTACCAGCCGCCGTTGTGGTGGTGGTGGTGGTGGAGGTTGACCTAGATTGAGAACGTGTCCCGCCGGACATCCCGTCTGAAGAAGATGATGTGGTCCCACGAGACCTATATCTCGAGCCCAGGTACCCAGGTTGAGTCGGTTCTTCGAGTGTGCCCGCCTTTCTGGATAGCATTAGCACCACACGGCTCATTGTGGGCCGCAGCTGATGATCGAATTGTGTGCATAATAATCCAATCTTTATGCAAGCAGCTACTTGATCAGGGTCAGCTGTAGAGGCCAATCCTGACTCCAATATCTCAAGGCCTTTGCCCCTCTTGTACAGCTTATATGCCTGTAAAAACAGCTGATTCTTAGTTCCTTCCGGTTCTTTTTAATAGAAAAAGTTAGGACCCACAAATCTATCGTAGTTCTTACCCATTCTAGAAGATTTTGGCATTCAGGATCGAGGTTAAAATTAAAGTTCTTTTGACCACTGATGAGCTCTAGAACTACCACGCCGAAGCTATATACATCTGCCTTGACAGATAGATTGCCGTGCATGACGTACTCGGGTGCCATATATCCACTACATAGAAAAAAAATTGTGCAATTAAGTTTATGAATTTTGACAATTTTGAGGTCAAGCATATCAAGTTATCAACTCTATTTAATAGTGTAATAAAACTCGTGCTTATTAGCTAAATAAGCTCTTTAAATAAGCTCCTCCACAATGGCTTCTATTAAAGATCTTATATGTGCCATAGAACCTGTTAAGCCATAAGTTTTTCGGATATTTAAAACAGCTCAATGTGTTCTTATAATACAACAGGCTAATAAGCTACTTAAATAAGCTACCCCAACACTCCCTTAAAGATATAATCCAAACAGCATAAAACTTACTTGGTACCCGCTATACGAGTATTGACATGAGTTTGGTCTTCAGGGTAGAGCTTTGCCATGCCAAAATCGGCAATCTTGGGTACCCATTTTTCGTCTAATAAAATATTGCTAGCTTTTATATCTCTATGAATGATGCAATCGTGGGCGTCTTCATGAAGGTAAAGCAAACCTTTTGCCACACCAACAATTATGTCATATCTGCGCTTCCAATCCAATACATCACGCGTTGCAGATTCTACATTGAAAGCAAAAAGAATCACAAACATCATTAATAAGTATTAACTAATTAACAGAAAAGATAACCATCGGATTCTAAAGGCATGGGATACAAGATGTAGCAAAGAGAACTTACTGAAAAGAAGCTTGTCTAAGCTCTCGTTAGCTACATATTCATATGCCAAGAGCTTCTCTGGGGATACACAATACCCTAACAAACTCACAACGTTACGATGTTGTACTTTTGCCAATAGTTTAGCTTCATTTACAAACTCCTTTTTCCCTTGATTTGAAGTGTGTGACAATTTTTTCACAGCAATCTCCTCCCCGTTAGCCAACTTCCCCTACATAGCCAAACAATAGAAATTAGAAAATAAAAAACGGATGTCCCATGAAAATCCTAATTCTCTAAAATAGATTTGTAATGTTATAATAATTACTCAGTGTCCTAAGACACGCCACGCCCTTTTTGTTCTTGTTTTCGGCCATGGGGTTCTGTTTTTTAGCACAATGCACTTAAAAAAATGCAAGAAAGCACTCGAGATAGCAGAAAAAATAGCAAAAAAGAACACCACAACAGGCATGTTAATTGGTTAGCACTGCACATCGTTTAAAAATTTATTCAAAATGCTAAGTTATTATTAAGAAAATCGACTCAAAATATTAACTACTCTTCTTGTTTTTATCAATTTGTGCTTACTCCATGTACTTGCCTTCCGTCTATAATGAAAAATGAAAACAACATCTGGCAGAAGAATACATACATAAACACTATTAGTTTCTTTTATTTCTCACAAGCACGCTGATCATATGGCAACAAAATGTCAGTTAAAATGCTGAAATGCTAACTACTTCTTAAAAGTGCTTTCACTATCACATGCAATTTTAAATTTTCAGCCTAAAGATATGTAGAGCAACTATCAAAAACAAGACAAACAAGCAAGACGGATGGTAAAGATTAAACAAAGACTTTGTAACAATAACTTTCCTTTACAAACATTCAAACCTAACAGCAAGAAATGCAAAATATTTAAGATGTATAATTTTGCTCAAGTGGCAAATACAACAACAAGAAGTATACCCAATGCCGCCTGAGCGGGGTATGGGCAGGTAGGAGGGTGACTCATATTGCAAACTAATTATCCGATCCTTTCATTATCAAATAACATTCGTTTTAAAGTGTTTAGATGGAGACCTATCGAATTTGATTATACGATCATTTACAGGTCAAATAATCTCATTATTCGCAAAAAGCATAATTCACTAAGAATCTATTCCCAAACACTCCCAATTATGCAAAAAGGGGTAATAGAGAAGATGAAAGACCTTAAAAACAGGACCAAAACCTCCTTGACCAAGCTTATTATCAGGATGAAAGTTCCTAGTTGCAGCAACAAGTGTTTCAAAACTGAAAACTTTCTGTTGTTCTTGAGCAGTAATCTTTGCCAAATCTTCTTCTTCTTGACCTTCTCATCACCAATAAAAAAACCCATTAAAATCAAAGACCCATACATAAAAATGTAATCTTTATGCAAACAAAGCATCAAAAACAAAAACCCATGTATAAAAACACAATCTTAATACAAATAGACCATCATTATCAAAAACCAATGTATAAAAATGCAATCTTGAGAAAAAATTTACCTTTATTAGAAATGAAATTGAAGGGTTTGATGATATTGAGAAAGAAGCTTTTGGATTTGGTCATGCTGTGTGTTAAAAGTTGAGAACACCATTTACGAACAAATAAATAATTCATATTGTTTTTCAAGAAAATTTGGGGTTTTGTGGTCAACAAGGCGCGTTTACATGTATTTGACAGTGAAATGAGTAACAATTTTATATTAGAAAACTAAATTGACTTGTATATTTCTATCACCGTCGTCATTTTTTTTTTTGATAATTATATTAAAAGTATTACATCGGCTTTGTCTATATTTTATGTGTAAAATAGTCGTGGGTTCAAGTACCGCTTATAATATTATAAAATTGATTTATTGTGTAAATATTATGTAAAAAAAATTATTTTATGTTTAAGAATATACAAATTTGCTATACAATGTTCATTTTACAAGGATTAAGATAAATATTATCTCCGTCTTATAAAAACTGTCCACTTTGATTTTTTTAAGTTTTTTTTTTTAACTTTAACTTTAAATATTTTTGTTCACGTTATATAACACTTGATAAAAATTATATGAATGAATTGGGATTTAAATGTATTTCCATTAGTATGATTTTCATCATATATTATATAATGCAAAAAAAAAAATTTAAAGTGAAAGTTGAAAAATAAAAACTTAAAAAGAAAATCAAACCTGACAATTATTATGGTATTTAAACGAAGATAAAAAACTTATACTTTATTAAATTGAAAATCATATATAGTTAAAATAATTTGTATATTTATTTATTGTTTATTAAATACACATGTAGTTTAAATATACAAAAAAAAAGAGTAAACTATTTAATGTTGCTTAATCAATCCGGCATCGTGTAGCAAATCTCTTGGTGTATTAGTTATCGTGTCATAAATAGCTGTGGAATGTGGTAAGGTATTGCGTCAACATTTCTTGCATTTCAAGGATGTTTAAAAAGGTTGGTTTGAAAATCTTCCTCGAGTTTATAAATCGTTTTTGGTCGTGTTTATACTACGTGTGATAAATGTCTTTATTGAAGTTTTCTTTATAAGATTATAAGAAAAGAAATTTTCAAACTAAACAAACTTTTTAAAAATAATACTACTGTATAAGGCGTGAGCATCTAAGAATTGATAAAACGTTGTGTAAAAAATACTACTGTAAACGTTGTGTAATTGTTAGTACATCAAGAGAAAATTAAAGGGCCGTAAATTGTCAATCCTAAGTGAATATCAAAAGTTGATAACTTGATACAGTTAAGCAGTTAAGAAGGTTTCTTACATAAAAAGTAGGGGTGAGCATGGTTTGATTTGGGTCAGTTTTTGGCTAAAACCGAAACCAAACCTTCATAAAAATCTAAAACTGAAATTGTTCGGTTTTTGGCGGTTCGATTTTTTCGATTTATTATTGGTTTCGGTAGTTTTTCGGTTTTTAACCGTTTATATTTTGGTGTGACTATTGGCGATATATCATCTAAGGATTGTAGACTATGATTTAGTTTAGGGCCTGTTATTAGTCTTGTCATTAGTGGCCCATTAAGGCCTTATTACTTTGTTGTAACCCTAATGTATCTCTATATATTTTGTTAATGATACATGCAAATCATTCGTAGATTATAATTACTCTCATATGGTATCAAGTCAAACGATCCTTCCCGATTTTTCTCCCTAATTAACGTGGCCTTCCTCCGATCTCTCCATGGCCACCCATGATCGACCTTCTCTTCCCTCTCCACCATTCTTCACATGTTAACCATTAAACTCTCTTCTACAAACTATCTTCTATGGAAAATCAAATCCTACCTCTTCTCTCTATCAAAACTCATGGGACATATTGATGGTTCTTTGTCCTCTCCTTCTCTACAGTGGAACTCGATGGCACAACATCACCTAACCCCGCCTTCCCTACTTGGCGTGAAGCCAATCAACGAGCCCTCCTTATTCTTCGTGCTTTCATCAAGAAGCTATGGCCGGGTTATCGGTCCGCCACAAAGACGGAGGTATGGCTTGCCCTCGAATCACCCTCAACACGACTCGGTTGAAAGAATGCAAAATCTCGTAGATTCTCTTCGACAACCGCGAAGGTGCGTCTTCCGGTCAATATGGACGAAAATTCAAACCTTTGTGATCAACTCACGCTATTGGTCAACCCGTTGGTCGATGTTGACAAAATCATTGGTTTTGTGCGGTCTTGGTCCTCGCTTGAAACATTTTCCACGGCAGCAGCATCACAAACCTAGACCTTCGTTTCGGATCTTCTTTCTCAAGCCGAGGGTCATGAGCTTTTATCAACCGTCCATGGATCGCCCTCTTATTCTCCCGCCATCGTTGCTTTTGTTGTCAATCGCAAATCTTCCTCTTCTTCGGTCGTGGTTTCTCCCTCGTGGTGGTCGAGGTGGTCGATCAGGTGGTCGTGGTCGAGGTCGTCGTCCACCCCATTGTCAGCTTTGTCGACAGACCGGTCACTATGCCGACAAGTGCCCGGATCTTCACACATTGTAATTGTTAGTACATTCAACCAGGTCCTCATCACCTTCACCTTGTCATCTTTGTCCTGATGACACCCTACCAACGCAACCTCCGACAACGGTCACGCCCCCAGCTTCTCAATCTCCACCGTCGCCGCTCGCTTATGCCATCGCTCGCCCCCACCCACAACACTCACCCTATGACTACACGTGCTAAGGTGGTATTTCTACACCACGGATTTTCTACGATCTTGTTCGCTAAATCAAAACCTCTTCATGTTGTTTTACTTGCTCATAAAGTGCCTAAGGGCTATAAACCACCGCCAAAATTTCTAAATGGATCATCGTGATGAAGGAGGAAATGGTCGCTCTTGAACATAATGATACGCTGGACTTGGTCCCTCGCCCAATGCCTCAAATGTTGTTGGTTCTAAATGGGTTTATCGATAAAATATCGGTCGATGGCACTATTGATCGTTATAAAGCCCGACAGTGGCTCAAGGCTTCACTCAAATACCGTGTTTGACTACTCACACCTTTAGTCCAGCTTGTTAAGGCCAACTGCTCGCATTGTTCTTTCTTTAGTCAAGCTTTCAACAATTGGCCTCTACATCGCCTAGACGTGAAAAATGCTTTTTAAATGGCAATTTGATCAAATCGTGTTCATGGAGCAACCACTGGTTTCATTGATGTAAACCACCCAAATCATGTTTGTCGCTTAAAAAGGCGCTTTATGGTCTTAAACAAGCGCCCGTGGCGTGGTTTCAACGCTTGAGTTTTTCCTTACTCATCTCGGATTTACATGCAACAATGATACATCCTTGTTTGTTTTCAACGTGAGAATTGCTTGCTATATCTTCTTGTTTATGTTGATGATATCATTCTCACCGCAATAACAATGTTTTCATTTCACAATTTATCTCTAGACTTAACAAAGAGTTTGCTATAAAAGACTTAGGTAAACTAAGTTATTTTTGGGTCTTGAGGTGGCTTATACCGACAAAGGTTTGTTTCTTACGCAAGCTAAGTATGCTCATGACATACTCTCTCGTATGTTTTCTTGACTCAAACCGGTTTCCACCTCTCAAGACTTATGCAAATCTCACAACTAATGGTGATCCTTTCTCCGATCCTACATTATATCGCTCGCTAGTTGGTGCACTTCAATACTTGACCATCACCGCACCCGACTTGTCTTATGCGTCAATCAAGTGAGTCAATTTCTTCATGCTCCAACCAACGATCATTTTCAAGTCAGAAACGGATTCTACGACACGTTAAAGGAACTCTATCTTTGGCCTTACATTCAATCGATCTCCACGTGCTTTTAATGACCTTTTCTCGATGCCGACCGGGCGCGTTGTAACGACACGCGACGCTCCACATATGGGTACTGCTTTTCTAGGTGGAAATCTTGTCTCATGGAGTGCTAAAAGCAACCGACAGCTTCACGCTCTAGTTGTGAGTCCGAATACCGTGCTCTTGCAAATCGGCCTCCAAGTGGTTTGGCTCACTTCTCTTCGTGAGTTGTAAGTTCCTTTGCCGTCAATGCCGGTTTTATATTGTGACAATAAGAGTGCCATCTTTTCGAGTCAAAATCCGTTGCTCATAAGCGGGCTAAGCACATTGATATAGACTATCACTTTGTTCGAGAGCTTGTTTCTCACAAGAAGCTCAACACTCGGTTTGTTCCGCCTTCTCAACAACTTGCAGATATCTTCACAAAAGTCTACCACGCCCACTTTTTGAATCTTTCCGCCCAAGCTCGTGTTGGTCCTCCACCGCCCGCTTGAAGGGGTATTGGCGATATATCATCTAAGGATCAGAGACTATGATTTAGTTTAGGGCTGTTATTAGTCTTGTCATTAGTGGCCCATTAAGGCCTTATTACTTTGTTGTAACCCTAATGTATCTCTATATATTTTGTTAATGATACATGCAAATCATTCAGAGATTATAATTACTCTCATAGTGACCAATTTATACCAATTAATTTGTTTTACTATTCTTCTGTATCTTTTTGTTACTCTAAGCCTAATAATGTTTATCTCATATTTATACAACTACACGCATATAGATGAGACAAAACACATGCAAGTGAACATACACATAGTATAATCATTATCACATATGTATCGATATATTGTCAAGTAAACACACGTAAACGGTAAACGCGCATATAAACGTTAAAATAGATATATTATAAATCTACCAACAAAATAAATATGAATTTATAAATTTGATTTATTTATTTATATTATACTATTCGTAGAATAAAATCGGTTCGGTTCGGTTTCTACGGCTCGGTTTTTAGATTTAAAACCAAACCGAACCAAATTTTCGGTTTGGTTTTTCTTTTCACCCTAATAAAAAGAGTTAATTTCATAAATGATCTATGTAGTCCGTCTGGCTTAACAGATTAGTCTCTTTACTTTTTTTAAACGGGTTTGGTTCGTGTGGTTACGACCCCTAACGAGTTTGGTCCTTTGACCAAATTTTTCGTTTGTTTGACCGTTAAATTTATAAAAATGACATAAATACCTTTAAAAATAAAGTATGTGCGGTTTGTGGGGTATAACAAATTTAGTCCTTATTTTTTTAATTACATTTCGTTCGTTTTCATAAGTTTTTAACCCTTTTCGTCCGTTCTTAACGTTTTTGTCCGTTTTTATACGTTTTCATCCGTGTTTATGCGTTTTCGCACGTTTTTATACATATTCGCACATTTTATCTGTTTGCATCTGTTTTTATACATTTCCGTCCGTTTTTATACGTTTTCGCCCGTTCTTTTTTATGTTTTCTTACGTTTTCGTCACATTTTTTAACATGTGACGGGAAAAAAATTTCTAAAATATATTTTTCAGAAAAAAAAAATTCAAAAAATTTTTGACAAAAAATTTCGAAAAGAATAACTTTAAAAAAGAATTTCGTAAAAAAAAAATTGGAAAAAAAATAGTAAAAAAAAATTTTCAATTTATTTTCTCAAAATTTCTTTTTTTTTTTCAGATTTTTTTTTGAAATTATTTTTCCAAATATTTTTTTCGAATTTTTTTTGTAATCCTTTATTCGAATTTTTTTTCAAAATCAATTTTTTTTCGAAATTTTGTTTCAAAATTTTTATGTCAAAATCGTTTTTTTTTGAATTTTTTTTCTCAAATATTGTTTTAGTTTTTTTTGGTTACATGTTGAAAAACGTGACGAAAACGTGCGAACACGGATGAAAACGTAAGAAAACGGACGAAAACATATAAAAACGGATGAAAACGTGCGAGAACATATAAAAACGTGCGAAAACGTATAAAAACGGATGAAAACGTATATATGCAAGAAAAATGAACAAAAACGTATAAGAACGGACAAAAACGGTTAAAAACGTATGAAAACGGACGAAACATAATAAAAAAATAGGGACTAAATTTGTTATACCCTACAAACCATAAGGACCTTATTTTAAGGGTATTTATGTCATTTCTGTAAATTTGACGGTCAAACAAACGAAAAATTTGGTCAAAGGACCAAACCCGTTACGAGTCCCAACCACAGGGACCAAACCCGTTAAAAAAAAGAGAATGAACTAAATCCGTTAAACCCGACAGACCAAATGGACTCAAAGCTGCAATTATGTAAACAACACTAATTATGCGTGTAGCTTTGAGTCCACGGTGGTTTGTCGGGTTTAACCGATAACATATTCGTATTAATTCTATGTGGGGCAATTTTTCATTTGATTATGCGTGTAGCTTAGCTCGGGGTAGATCCGGGGGTTTGGTATCTATTTGGGACCCAAACGTTTTTGTAAAATCTAACATCTGGTGTAACGAGGCATGCATTTATAGTTCAATGTTGTTGGTGTTGGATCGATATACTCGACCAAACTAACTATGTAGCTTGTAAGGGCTTAGCAACCTCGGATAAATCCTAAGTTACTAACAATGAAACACTTGAATTTACTCTATTAAGTATCGAAACTACTTCAATAAAGCTAAGAAGAATAACTTTAACTTCAACGATTTTATTAATACTTTGAACACCTTGATACACATATTCACTAACAACCCTAATAACTCTAATATCGAACTTGATAAACTCTAATATTCTCTCTAAAGTCGTATGTATCGTATCTCTAATGCCAATCTAGGGTCCTTTTATAGGCATAAGGAATACCTAGTCGGTTTACAATTATAATTCTTGTACGACAAGTAATACTAATCTAAACTAAGAATATTCTAGAATAACAAAGCTTTCCATAAACGATATAGCAGTTCTTTAGCTTTGCGATACTTTGATGTTGAGCGATGCTTTGACTTTCTTCTTTAGCGATACTTTGACTTTCTTGACACTTTGACTTTCTTGATACTTTGTCTTTTATATCCCAACAATCCTCCCCTAACTTGAATTCTACTTGCTTGATTTCAAGTTCCTTTGTATCTTTAACATCTTTGTCTTCAAGGAAAGATTGTGTCTTTATCTTCAGATTTATTTTGTACTCTCTGTGCTTGTATTATCATCATCAAAGTAGTCTTTATAAGCAATCCTTTTCAGCAACCATTATCAATAATCTCCATCTTTTCAGCTACTCAGCAACATATGGCAAATTGTACATCAGATCATAAAGTTTCAGTCTATTCTCATCACTTCCAGGTGTGTAAACTCCTGTGAGAGGTGAATCATTGAAAATTTAATGGATTTTGATGTCTCTTTACCAAAGCCATTAACTCTGGAGTAGCCAATGTTTAGGTGTGTAAAACCATGGTACATTGATAACCATATGATTTTTAGCAAATCATCGACTATCAACGGATTTGTTTTGTCTTTACCAAAAGCCGTACCCTTTTGGACTAGTTAGTTCTTGCAACCATGGTGAACTAATTACCATATAAATGGTTTTCCACGCCTTTACCACAAGCCATTTTTCTTGTGGGCTAGCCAACTCTTCACTATTGCGAGATATGGTGAGTTGATTACCATACAACTTATTGGCAAGTTGTCAACCATCAACGGATTTGAGATATCTTTACGAGCCGTTTGCTCATGGATTAGCCAATCCTTTTGTTAGACATGGTGGATGATAACCTTTTGTTGTGTTAGTGCAAAGCACTTTTACCAATTAAAACCATCTCAAAACCATTGGTTCTTTGTTAACTTTTGTTTCAAAATATTTTGCACTTAACAAAAGTTTGCTTATTCTTTATTAAAAATTGTTTCTTGGTTTTGTCTTTAAAGCGATACTTTGGTTAAAATCTTGTTTGTCCAATGATACTTTGAATAAAGTACCTATTTTTCAAAAATTTATACAATTATGAATCATACCAATACTTATGCATCATCATCGACCATAGTTGTCCATTTGATGAATAGTTCAATGACCATGAGAGTTGTTTCATTCTCTCTTCAACCTCCATACCATGATCTAGCATTCTTCTCATAAGATCTCTAGTCGGTGGATATCTTCTTTACGCTAACATATGGATCATGGTCCCATCTTCTAACTCCAAAACATGCACTCCAGATTCTTCAAAGAATCTCCACCGGTAATCTCCCAAACTTCTTGATTTTGCAGATTCATCGATGCTTGTCTCTTCTGTCTCCCAGATAGTTATCAGATCTCCCAGCAAGACTAAGCCAACTCCAGTTGAAGGAATATGCTCAAAATACTCTTGCACTAGTTGATATAGGTGAAACAGATCCTCTCTATCTATCATGTGCAGTATATCCCATAGCAAATTAAATACTCTAAAGCTTTCATCTTCTCTATGGAACATCAGATAGTCTCCATCCTTTGATTTTACAACTTCAAAAATAGATATCTTTGACTTCTTTGCTGCAACATCTTTGGACTTAGGATGCTCAAAATCTACAACTCTTAAGTAATTTCTCGACTCATCAATCATATCGATTCTCAACTCTATCTTCTTTGATGGTTGTTCATCTTGATTGTTCTTTTTCTCTTTAAGCTTCTTTTCTTGCATCCTCATTCTGTTTTCATCATCAAAAGAAATAATCCCAACAACTTCCTTTTGATATGCTTCTCTATGACATCATATAAATCTTTCATCTCTAAATATTTCAACTTATGTAATCCAATATATCCTTGACCCTTTAGATAAGCCATCATGGCATTTCTTTCCTTAGCAATACTTGGTGGTCTTTGTGATATAACAATGGCTTTTACGGTATAGCAACTTGACATCAATTGAGCTTGTAGCTTCCTAGCGACTTCTTCATTCTTAGCCACTTCAATAGCTCTTAATTATGCCAAAGTAAGCTTTTTCTTCTTCTTTGTTTCTACCAGTTTGCCTTTGCCTTTGTCCTTTGGATCTAAAGCAGGTTGAGAAGCTTGAGGTTGTTCTTCAACTCTCTGGAATACTAACACCTCTTGGTCTTGATAGGTTTTGCAATATTTGAGCAACAGTCTCATCATCACTTGCAGTGTGCTCTACTTTGGGTGTATCAGCTTCCTCTTCTTGTAGGATTGTTGAAGGACCAACTTCTTCTTCAAAATTTAGAGTCCTTGGTGTAATAAGCTCTTGTCTATATGTTCCTTGAAGCGGCGGTACCTTGATCACCGCACCTTGATCATCGATGCTTTGTACACCATACTTTGTGGCTCGATACCTTGAGGCTCGGTTTGCTCGATCGGTTTAGCTTCTTTAGCAACTTTTTTGAATCATCAAAAGTGAGCATCGGTTCTTCATAAGCTTGAGCATCTTCATTCAAATTTTCTTGCTCCAATATCCTCCCAATTGGAATGAAGACGCTTGTGAACCTTTTGCCCTTTGAAGTCTTCTTAAACTTCCTTCCTTTCTTCCTTTGAGACTTGACCCACAATCTATGATGTTGAACTAATGGCGGACAAATTTCTTCAATCTTTTAAACTTGGTGTTCAACTTCATAAGTTGTGCGACTTGAGCTTCATAGCTTTCTTCAATCTCACCAATTCCCTTGTCAAGACATAGTTATCCAGTACCAACCCTTCAGAAGCCATATCTCCCTCATCTCCTCCAGATGTTTGAGACCCATCTGTGGAAGTATAATCATTGGGAGAGGATGGTGGGTTTACCTCTGGTTCTGAATCTCCATGAGCAGTATCTTGTTGAGATGTAGTAGGTGGCTGCGGCGTTACCTTCTGTGAAGCAGTACCTTGTGGAGAAGCGATACGTTGAGAAGCGGTTCCTTCTCTTGATCACAAAGCTCATGTTCTTCACTTGCGTGACTTCATCTCTAACTCTTGTACAATTTCCATCATGTGAGTAGTCAAGGTGTATTCCTCCCGGAGAATTTGTCACTCTTCCTAGCCATGAAAGTGAATACCTTTGGTGGTTGCACAACAACGGTAACAAGCTCGAAGGTTTGGGTACATCCACGAAGTTGTTTGTTCAAGAAAACTTGAACAAATCTTGGGTACATTAACCATGGTGAACCATTGGAGATATGAGATAGCATACCATCTAAAATTAATCTTGAAAAGTTAAAGCGATGATTTGTAGCTAATCCCACTAAAGCAGATGCAATATTGGATCCAAATTGTTCCCATGAAGTACTCTTGGAACTTATGCAATGAAGTAATACATGAACAAGATACTTCCATTGAGGACTAAACAAGGGTTTCCTAAAAGTTGTTTCAGTTAAAGACCCTTCATACCCAATATCCCTTAATGTATCCCAAAGAACTTGCTTATCAAAACGAATAGCCCCTTCCTCATCATCAAACAATAAATCTTCTCTAATAGAGGCTTCACTAACTTTAACAATCTTTCCAGCAACCTTAGCCTTGAATGTATGGTGCATCATCTTCCATATGAGATCTTGCGGTTGCCCAAAATTGTTGAATCCAGGGCTCAATAATGTCGAGTTCAACCAAAAGGCATAATTGATTGATGATCCAATGAGAAAATCAATTATGTCATGAAAAAGAACATTGGATGGTGTTTTGTCCAAGTTAGCCACCATATTATGCTTACTAAGCGTGTTTGGTTCGCCATTGAATGTTGTTATAAGAAAATGGTTCGATGAATAGTGAATGTGAATAAGAGAAGAGATATGGAAAAGATTGATAAGTATAAAGATGAGAGGAAAATCGGAGGTAGTTATTTATAGGTAAGATTTAAAAATCACATTGAATTAATAAAGTTACCGTTATTTGAATTTTACCCCATCTTTTGACCGTTGGAGCGATGCGTTGATAAGACTAGCGATGCTTTCCACGTAAGCGATACTTTCAAAGCGATACTTTCACAACGATACTTTCGGATAAACAATAAGCGATACTTTTCCATCCTCTTCTTCACAATGGCAAAAACATCAAAAGGCATTGTATTGCCTCCCTCAAACAATGCATAGGACTATCTAACTAACTAATAAGTCCTCCCCTTAATTGTAGCTTAGTAGTTAATCATACCAATACTCACCACCAAATGATTAAATCTTGAAACATCAAATCCTTTTGTAAGTAGATCAGCTACATTGTCATCTGTGTGGAGCTTGACAACATTAATGAGCCTATGCTCATAACAATCTCGAATAAAGTGATGCCTAATCTGAATATGTTTGGTCTTGGAATGGTAAACAAGAATTTTCACAATGCAAATTGTACTCTCATTATCAATATTGATAGGAGTATTCTTAAAATTGAATCCATAATCCAAGAGTTGATTCTGCATCCATAATACTTGTCCACAACGACTTGCGGCGACAACATATTACCTTGATGGATGATGTTGCTGCAATTGTTTGTTTCTTACATTGCCATGAAACTAATCTTCTACCAAGATATTGGCATCCTCCAGTGGTTGATCTTCTATCATAATTATCACCTGCATAGTCACTATCTGAAAAAGCTTCCAAGTGAAAAGGTGAATCCTTTGGATACCACAACCCTAACTTAGGTTGTTGTTTCAAATAACTAAAAATCCTCTTGACTGCATTCATATGAGAGACCTTGGGTGAGACTTGATATCTTGCACATAAACAGACAACAAACATGATATCAGGTCTAGATGCAGTTAAGTACATAAGACAACCAATCATTGATCTGTAAAGCTTGACTTCTACAGGTTGACCATCTTCATCCTTGCCCAATGAGTTGATAGATTTTATGGGTGTGGTGACCGGCTTCATAGCATCAAAGTTAAACTTCTTAAGAATGTCAGTGACATACTTGTCTTGACTAATGAAAATTCCAGCCTCTGATTGTTTAACTTGAAGCCCCAAAAAGAAAGTTAATTCACCCATGGAACTCATTTGAAATTCTTGTTGCATGAGCTTCTCAAATTCTTTCACCATAGACTGTTTTGTAGCTCCAAAAATAATATCATCTACATAGACTTGAACAAGCATGATATCCTTCTTGTCTCTCTTGATAAACAAAGTCTTATCAATTGCTCCTCTCCTGTAACCATGTTGCAATAAGAAAGTGGAGAGTCTTTCATACCAAGCTCTAGGTGCTTGATGAAGGCCATCTGAGCCTTAACAACTTTGTAAAATTTGTTTGGATGTGCAGGATCCTCAAAACCAGGAGGTTGTTTGACATAGACCTCCTCTGTAATCTTGCCATAAAGAAAGGCACTTTTGACATCCATTTGATAAACAGGAAAGCCCATATATGATGCAAAAGCAAGGAATATTCTAATGGCTTCAATCCTTGCTACAGGAGCAAACACTTCATCATAGTCCACTCCTTCTTCTTGTCTATATCCTTGTGCAACTAATCTTGCTTTGTTCTTGATGACATTCCCTCTTTCATCTCTCTTAACTCTGAAAACCCATCTTGTACCAATGACTTTCTTTCCATCTGGTAGATCACATAGTACCCAAACTTCTTGAAGTTTGAATTGAAGAAGTTCTTCTTGCATAGCTTCAACCCAACTCTCTTTAGTTAATGCTTGAGCTACATTCTTGGGTTCTTCTTGAGAGATAAAACAAGTGAATAAACACGTTTGTTGATCCTTATGATTCATCCTGTTTTGTTTATACACAAAGCTAAGTAAAGCATTATGTGGCTTAGAGAAGCCTTTAGCCTTGGTTCTTGTGAGCACTCCAGAAGTAGAAGGTCCAATGATTTGACCAGCAGGATGATCTTTATGAACTCTTAATGTAGGAGTCTGTGGAACTTCAAGATCATCATCCAAATTTGTGAAATCAGCTCCTTCATTGGAATTTGAGAAAATACCTTCATCATCTAATTCATCATCAGTGTCTTCTAAACCAGGCATGTTAGGATCATTCAAATCATCGAATCTTGTCAATTGGTGCAGCGATACTTTGATCCAAAGTCTTGTGATCCAAAGTCTTGTGAGGATAATCTGTAGACTTACCCTTTTCTTTGTTTCTTCATAAGCTCTTCTTTGTTCATCCTCATAAGATTGTGCTATTGTTTCTTGAAAAAGCATCCTATTAAGTTCATCTTGAATAGCTTGATCTTCGAGAGACAAAGTGGATTTTGGTTCATCGATACTTTTCTCCTTTTCGACGATTATAGGTTCTTCATCGAGAACAACATCAGGTCTAATATTAACTCCATGAACAATGTATTGTAAATCTTCTTCTGTGTGAACAACTTGATTTTCTTCTCTAACAGGAACATAATTCATGGAAGGAGTCAAAACATCAAGATCAAACATCCAATCAGGACCTTTACCCTTTTGATTTTCTTGATCTTCTAAAAATTCAACATGAAGACAATCTTGAACCTTTTTGGTGACCTTGTTGTACACTCTAAATCCTTTGCTATTGGTACAGTATCCCAATAAGTATCCTTCATCTGACTTCCCATCAAATTTTCCCAAAGCATCAATAGTATTGAGAATAGTCAGAGGACATCCAAAAGGTTTCATAAAACGTATGTTAGGTTTGTTTCCCATAAGCAACTCATAAGGTGTCTTCATCGAGGTTTAGTGGTGATACTCTATTCAACACATAACAAGCGGTGCTTACGACTTGACCCAAAATTGAATAGGTAATTGTGAATCGCAAGCATTGTTACGGCTGCTTCTATCAAGGTTCTGTTCTTTCTCTCGCAACACCATTACTTTGTGGAGTTCTAGCAATACTAAACTCCTCTTGATTCCTTTCTTGGCACAAAATTCATCCATAAACTTGTTCTTGAATTCGGTCCCATTATCACATCTAATACCTCTTACTTTGAGTCTTAATTGGTTTTCAAGGGCTATTATAAGATCATGAATAGCATCAAAGGTTTCATCTTTAAATCCCAAGAAAAAAGACCCAACTAAATCTACTACAATCATCTGTTACAACTAAGCTATACTTCTTCTTGTTTAGGCTTGCAACAGAAACAGGTCCAAACAGATCCATGTGCAGCAACTCTAAAGGATCTCTAATAGTTCTTTCCTCAATCTTCTTGCATGATGCTTTGTGTTGTTTACCCTTCTTGCACGCCAAACATGAATGATCATTCTTGTATGTTTTGGAAGGTAAACCTCTAACTAAATTTCCTTTAACCAACTTGTTGATATTCTTGAAATTCACATGGCCTAATCTTCTATGCCACAGATGTGCTTCTTCAAGTGTTGCCTTTGCTACTAAACATGTTGCTCTTTTAGAAGAGTTAAGACTCTTCATATCCAGACTATACACATCATTGGTTCTTGGTACTCTCAGTATTACCAAGTTATCATCAACAAGCTTGAACTCAGGGGAAAGAATAAGACATTACGTGTCGATGAATAACACAGGTGCTTCTTGTCACGATCGAGAGGCCGACAAAGGTTGAACTTGAGCTCCTTCACATAACGAACATTCTCAAAATCTATGCTTCACCTTGATGGTTCCTTTGCGATAATTCTTCCTCCACTAGGATCATTCCCAAATGCAACTCTTCCTCCAAAATAAGATCTAAAATCGTGAATCTCTTTGTCTCTGTCATGCTTCGAGCAACCACTATCCACAATTAAATGATCTTTAAGCTCCTCTTACGGGTTGCCACACAAAGATAAAGAGTTAGTTAATTTTAGGAACCCAAGCCATTCTTGACTTGTGTTCCCTTGTGGAGTGACATACTTAAATTCTTTAAGTATGTAATCTCCATATTTTTAACACATGATCAATTATCTTTGGTTGTTCCAAAACTTGTGTTGGTTTTCAACAAAATCTCTTTTCATCAAAATTCTCTTTATTATTTTCAACAAAATCTACGTTTCACTCTTACTTCTTTGAAATCTTGTTTGTTCCCCATCAGTACTTTCTTTCTTAACCCAGCTGGTTTTAACTTTTTGTGGAGATTTCTTTGATCTAGATACTCTTTTTGAGGTGTAACGCCTTCTAGATTGATAGTAATTGGATCTCCTAGGGCTTCCATTCCAAAAAGTGCTAGCAGTACCTTGATTAGGTGAAAACTAAGCAGTACTTTGAGAAGGTACTGCTTGAGAAACTTTTGGTTTATCAGTACCTTGAAAGGTTGAGGGTACTGATGGTTTTGAAAAAGATCTTCTCTGGTGAGGGTACCTATAGTCTTTTGAGAAATTGTTGTGGTTAACCCTATGTGAATTATTCCAAACTGGTTTAGTCTCCCTTGGCTTATGGTTGGTAGATCTGGTCTTTGGGAATTTGCTTAGATATTCTGAGTGAAAGTCACAGTTCTTAATCAAATGATCAGGACTATAACAAACAAAACACAATTTATGACCCATACTCCCAAAATTTCTTCCTTTAGTTCTATGACCAAAACTATCCTGACTTTTGGTGAATGATGAAAATTATTTTGACCAAAATTATCCCAAAAGGTTTAGCGATATTTTGAAAAGTTTTTCTTGAAGGTCTTCTTGAATGTTTAGCGATACTTTGAGTTGAAGGTCTTGCTTGACTCTTAACATTATCATCCTTAGGTTTTTCAACTGTTTCTTTTGGGGTTTCGAACTAGATGGACTGAATTAGATTGACCATAAGCTTTTCCTAAACTCTAAATTGTCTACTCCAAAACAAGAAACATCTGTCCTAAGTGGTTGAAAACTACCGGTGGGATGAGGAACGCATGATAACCCTTGTCTTTCTTAAATTCGGAGGTGTTTGACTAATTGATTCCTCATTACTAGATTTGTTCTCTTACGAGCTAATGAGTTCATCATCACTAGTTGTTATCTCCTCCGAATCAAGTTGTTCCTTATCACTAGGTGGGTTCTCTTACGTGCTACTAAAATCCATACCAAAACCTAGGCCGTTTTAATGTGTGCTCTTTTATGTTTTCAACAAAACTAACATGTGAAAGGCGATTCTCCCCAGCGACAAATTTTTCTAACAATTCATCCCTTTCTTTAGTCAGCTTTTCAATTTCAGAAACCTTACATCCTAACTTCCATTCACTTAATTTTAATTGATAATCCTGTTGTTCATACTTTTCTGCCCAAGCCATTTCATTATTTTCATGAGTTATTATTTTGGCTTCCATTGACTCTAAAGTAATTTGATAACCGACTACCTCGGACCTAGCCCTTCTACAATTATCTCTTTCGGTTACATAATCTTTAAGCACTTTTGATAAAAATCATGACACTTAGAGCATACCTCGAGAGATAGGGGGTGAACTTGGTGAAGTAGCTACCATAGCGAGCGAGCGGTTCTTCTTCACTTTCCATGCTCCAATCAAAGCTTCCAAGACCATCTCTTGATCCCAAAGCGACAAATCACGGTTCCTCATCAAAAGTTGTGCTCCAATCAAACTCTTCCATGCGACCATACGGTGAGTTCTTGGTTCATCATCAAATTCACACTCGGTCAACCTCGATAGATTTTCTTGAGCGACCAAAGCTTTTGTTTCGATAATAGGAATTTCCTTTAGTTCAAGCTTGGGTTTCTCAATCATTCTATTTGCACGATATTTAGCAAACTTGCATTCTCTTGCAAAGTGTCGGTTCTTTGACAATTAAAGCATTCAATCTTGGACTTGTCAAGCGTTATACCTGTTTGGGTTTGAAGTCAATGCCTCTTCTGTTTTCTTCATGAACTTCTTGATCCTAGCGTGATCATAGCAACTTGCCACCTTATATCAATTTCTTCAAGAGCATCCTCTTCAATTTGTGACAAATCTTCTTCATAAGTAACGGTAAAGTGGCTTGTTGAGCGAAGAAGGAACATACAACTTCATCGAGTGGATGGTGTTTGTAGGTGATGATGTAGGAGTAGGATAAGCAACGATACTTTGAGCAACATTACTTTGAGTAGGATAAGCGATACTTTTAGTGGAATCTTGCCTCTCTTTCGAGAAGACACAAAAGCAATCTTGTGAGATTTTGAACTTGTTTGGCCATTCATCTCATGCTCATACACCTTTAAGTGGTTGTAAAGATCATCAAAGTCCATAGTGTCCAAACCAGTTGTCCTCGATCATAGTAGCAATCACATGCCATACGGATGGCAAACTTCTTAAGAACTTGGTTTGCATCTTCAGAGATACCTACGCTTTGTATAACTCTAGCATCTTGAGAAGATTTTGGAATCATCATAGGCGACATCAAGACCTTCTCTTTCACCAACGATGAATGTTTCAAATTGTTGCTTCAACAGATTTCTATGCATCTTCTTGGAAGCATCATTACCTCAAATCTTGTCTTGAGAGCGACCCATAGTTGTTTTGCATCCTTAGCATCATGGAACTTGAGTAGGTGACCATCGGGAATAGCGAGACAACGATATGTTGAGAGCCTTTTCTTGATTTCTTATTGTAGGCTGGCGGCAAGACGGCCTTAGGTGGTTTAGGTTGTCCGGGAACTTCTATAGGATCTTCAATAACTTCATTACCATTGACAATTACATTCCACGATTGCATGGTGCATAATAGCAATGTCTTGCCTCATCTTCATGCTCCGAGAGATCATATTCTCCTTCTTGATGATAGGAATTACGAGTGAGGTGATGGATGGGGTGGTGCGACTTGATCGACATCTTTAGGGTTTGTAGTTAAATCGGTTTTAAGGGTTTCTTCTTAATCGAGTTTCCACACAAGCTCGATACCACTTGTTGGATCGATATACTCGACCAAACTAACTTATGTAGCTTGTAAGGGCTTAGCAACCTCGGATAAATCCTAAGTTACTAACAATGAAACACTTGAATTTACTCTATTAAGTATCGCGAAACTACTTCAATAAAGCTAAGAAGAATAACTTTAACTTCAACGATTTTATTAATACTTTGAACACCTTGATACAGTTCACTAACAACCCTAATAACTCTAATATCGAACTTGATAAACTCTAATATTCTCTCTAAAAGTCGTATGTATCGTACTTTAATGCCAATCTAGGGGTCCTTTTATAGGCATAAGGAATACCCTAGTCGGTTTACATTATAATTCTTGTCGACAAGTAATACTAATCTAAACTAAGAATATTCTAGAATAACAAAGCTTTCCATAAACGATATAGCAGTTCTTTAGCTTTGCGATACTTTGATGTTGAGCGATGCTTTGACTTTCTTCATTTAGCGAATTAAATTGTTGCAGGAGTGTGACGAAATTGTACTTTGACTTTCTTTTGACACTTTGACTTTCTTTAATTTCTACAAAGAGAAATTCTTTATCTTTTATATCCCAGCACCGGGCCCGATGGTTTTCATTTATTTTTATAAAAACGTATTGAGATCTCATCCAGAATGATGTCGTGGTTTCTGTGACTGAGTTTTTTGATAAGTTCACGATGCCAAAAGGATCGAATTCTGCATTCATCACTTTGATACCAAAAGTTTCTAATCCATTGTATATTAAAGACTTTCGGCCTATTTCTTTGATCGGCGTTCAGTATAAAATTATAGCCAAGATTCTTGCAAACAGGCTGTCAAAAATTATTGATAAAATTGTTTAGCAATGAACAATCAACTTTTATATCGGGACGCCAAATTCTCGATGGTCCGCTTATGTTGAGTGAAGTTATTGATTGGTACAAAATGCGGAACAAGAAACTTATGATATTCAAAGTTGATTTTGAGAAAGCTTATGATTCGGTAAGTTGGAAATATTTAGATTTCATGTTACAAGCTATTGGGTTCGGTCTTAAATGGAGAAAATGGATACATGTTTGTTTAAATTCGGTTAGAACGTCTATTCTAGTAAATGGAAGTCCTACTTCAGAGTTTTCATTGAAACGTGGGTTACGACAAGGAGATCAATTATCACCGTTCCTTTTTATTATTGTTATGGAAGGCTTGCATATCACGTTACAAGAGGCGGTTCAATCGAAGTTAATTCATGGTGTTAAGGCAGGTGCACCTTCTTTTATTTTGTCCCATTTCTTTTATGCTGATGATGTAGTCATAGTTTCAGATTGGAGTGCTCGGGATTTAAAGAACATTATTTACGTGCTTCAAGTTTTTTATCTTGCTTCGGGTCTAAAAATTAATGTCCAAAAATCAAACATTTTTGGAGTTGGCGTGCCAATGGAAGACGTGAATGTTATGGCTTGAGTTACAGGTTGTGCAGCGGGTAACCTTCCTTTTATTTATCTTGGGTTGCCCGTTGGTTCAAAGATGAATCTTATTTCTCATTGGCAACGATTTGTTGATCGGTTTCAGACTAAATTATCGTCATGGAAAGCATCGCTTTTGTCTATTGGCGGTCGTTTAACGTTAATTAATTCAATTTTGGGAAGTATCGGTATTTACTACATGTCTATTTTCAAAGTACCAGTATGGATTGTTAATCAGTTAGAAAGCCTTAGAGCCAAGTTTTTTTGGGGTGGTGATACTGATAGAAGAAAGCTTGCTTGGGTGAAATGGGATACTGTCATGGCCTCGTTGGATAAAGGCGGGTTAGGAGTGGGTAGCTTAAAAGCTTTTAACCTTGCTCTTCTTACAAAGTGGCGTTGGAGGTTGGTCAACAACCCATGTCATTTGTGGGTTAAATTAATCAAAGCGATCCATGGTAATAATGTCGGTTTAGATGAGGTGGGGTGTAAATCGCAGGGAATTTGGGCCAAGATTGTTGGAACTGTTAATTATTTGCACTCTAGCGGAATTATACCAGAAACACTTAGTTTTAGAGTGGGTTGTGGATCAACGATACGATTTTGGAAAGATAATTGGCTAGGTAATGGCCCGCTTCAGGTTCGTTTCAACAGATTATTCAGAATAGATCGTAATGAAGAATGCATAATTCGAGATAGACTTTCAAATGGAGTATGATCATGGGACTGGTGGAGATAGTCGCTTGGAGCCCGTCACACAGAATAGTTAGCATTGCTATTGGAAGAAATCGGCTTGGTAGATCTCAGTTCAGGTCCGGATACATGCTTTTGGAGTTCATATATAAGTGGGTTGTTTTCAGTGGGTGTCACAAGGAGGTATATTGATGCTCAATTGCTTCTTATGTTGCCTACATCTACAAGATGGTCTACTTCTTTGCAGAGAAAGGTAAACGTTTTTATGTGGCGTCTTCTTTTGGATAGATTACCCCATAGGGTGAATCTGTCGGCTCGTGGTTTGGAAATTAACTCCATATTATGCCGGGTATGTGGTGGCTCTATGGAATCCGATGATCATCTCTTTTATTCGTGTAACGTGGCCTTAAATATATGGACCAAAATTCGTGCTTGGTGTGATGTTGCTA
This sequence comes from Chrysanthemum lavandulifolium, assembly GCA_022545495.1. Classification (NCBI taxonomy): domain Eukaryota; kingdom Viridiplantae; phylum Streptophyta; class Magnoliopsida; order Asterales; family Asteraceae; genus Chrysanthemum; species Chrysanthemum lavandulifolium. The sequence continues at coordinate 104,824,012 of CM040246.1, forward strand.
TGCCGAAATTTGGTTCGAAATATGAGTGGATCGTTTGGCTTGATAATTGGCATACTTCAAAGTCTCGTAAGGATTGCATGTATGGTATTATTTCGGCGACCTTGTGGATGATTTGGCGCTATCGTAATTGTGTGACTTTTCATTCTCAAGTTATGAGGGAAAGTGACGTTTTTGATAATATTCGTTTGTATTCTTTTTCATGGTGTAAATTTAGAGGCGGTAACCATAGTAGTTGGAATGCCTAGATTAATTTTCCTTTGTAATTGTTTCTAGCATCTTGCTAGTTTTTTAATTCAACTTGCCGTTCCACACAAAAAAATAAATAAATAAATAAATAAAATAAAATTACCTACTATGGAGTATAAACAATGAGCTCGTTCAATTTGTTAGGGGGTATGTTAGATGGCCAAAGTCCACAACAATTTATTTCCAAGAACCGCATGTCGACCCTCACACGCATATGATCTAATCACGATATTAATGACACTAGCTAACAGGGACGGAGCCAGGAACAAATATGACCGGGTGTACAATTTTTTTAACCATAATATAATAGAGTTTAAGACACCAACTAAATAAGACTAAAGACACATTTCGATGTATTAGGGTCATTTAAGATAAATTTAGAAAAAATGAATGTTTTTTCTTAAAATTAACACTACATCAAAAAAATTTATAGGTGTTCCGGGTACCCACGGGACCCCATGGCTCTGTCCCTTCTAGCCAATATCTCGCACGTCCTCATTAACCACAAACTGGATCGATCCAACACTTCCTACGACAATAATCTTGATCATAATACAAATTTCGCCACTTTATCTATATATCTAGCATGATCCTTCTTTTTATTGAATCGCAACATGTTTAACAACCCGTTTAAAAAATGAAATAAAAGAGCGGACAATGATTGTTAACTTATAGGGTGAAGTTCAGACCGAGTGTTGAGTTGACATTAGAGCAAAATACATATCAAAAGGGTGGAATTTATGGATCGAGGCCGCAAGGTGGCACCTAAACTCCGTGCAAAATACAAATGACGTTGGGATCGAAAGTAGACAGGTCATAAATTGGTTATTCAAGATTTCTAGCATCAACAAATGAGATTGTTGGAGGGGATATGATCGATGCAATGCATACAACAACAACAAGAATGACAACAAACCTAAATTCACGGGCGGGTATGGGGAGGTATAATGTAGACAGATCTACCCCCAAGGATAAACCCGGGAGTAGAGAGCCTGCTTCCAATGAGACCTCCGGATGGTGCAAGTGTGCGGGTGAGAAAAAAGAGAAGAGAGCAAAAGGGGGACAAAAAGGTCAATAAACAGCATGAAAAAGCAGGCGAAAAGGAACAGTCAAAACACGCAGACACGCTAGCAAAAGCACAAAAGCGTACCCGAAAACAAAAACCCATAGCCATAGCACAAAGAGAAGCAGACAAACCTAAAGGAGCAGTGCAAAGCAAGGCAGATCAACACACGGGACCTAAAGCTAATGCAAAGCAAAAACGAGGCACCCAAAACCAAAAAGCAGGAGGCAAGGCGACAAAGAGACGACTAAGAAGCCAAACACTAAAAACTACCTAAAAAACAAAACAAAACCAAAACAAAGAACCCGACGAAAGGCAAGGGGGCACGGGAAAAGCACAAGAAAGGAATCAGAAAAGCCAAAAAGCATAAAAGCCAACAAAACCAAGGTCTAAGGCACAAATAAAAGCATGATAACAAAAGGGGGCAACACAGAGCAAGGTAAAACAAACGCACGGGGCCCAAAGCTAAGGCAAAGCCAAAACAAGACACCATAAACTAAAAAAGCAAGGGGCAAGGCGACAAAAGACGCCTAAAATGCCTAACACCTAGCCTGAACTACCCGTAGATCCTAATTCTATCTCTCAACGCATTATTATCTGAGGTCATGTCCTCGGACAAGAGCATCTCCTTCATGTCTAGCTTAAGTCTATCCTCCCACATGAGTTTGGGTCTACCCCTCCTTCTTACACCATCAACTACTAGCGCTTCGACTCTTCTTACAGGCGCTGATTATGGCCTCCTCCTGACATGACCGAACCACCTCAACCTTCCTTCTCTCATCTTCGAAATAATATTCCCGACCTCAAGTTTTGCTCTGAAAACACCGTTAGGGATCATGTCAAGCAAGATTTTCCCACAAGTCCATCTTAGCATTCTCAATTCTGCCACCTTTACTCTGTAAGCATGAGCCTTGGAGATGGGCCAACACTCAGACCCATACAACATAGCCGGTCTAATTGCCACCTTATAAAATTTTCCCTTTATCTTAAAAAGGACGTTCCTATCACAAAGGACTCCCGACGCCGCTCTCCATCTCGCCCATCCTGCTCGAATCCGATGGGTCACGTCCTATTTTATCCTCCCTGATTTGTGAATCATCGATCCTAAATATCTAAAAGACTCTTTAGGTGGAAGGAATTGGTCACCGATGCGAATATCCATATCTTCCTGGTGGCCTGACTCGGTCCTCTTAAACTCACATCTCAGGTATTCAGTCTTCTCTCTGCTCACCCGAAGACCATTATCTTCAAGAGCCTCCCTCCATTGCTCCAGTCTATTGTTTAAACCTTCCGCTAATTCTTCCACCCGCATAATGTCGTCAGCGAAAATCATGTTCCACGGGATGCCCTCTTGAATCCCTCTAGATAACTCATCTAGAATCAAGGCGAAGAGGTAAGGACTAATGGCAGATCCCTGGTGGAGCCTAACTTCCACTGGGAAGAACTCTGATATACCCAATGTGGACCGTACACGGGTCTTAGCCCCTTCGTACATATCCTTAATGACTCTCACGTATCTCCTTGGTGTTCCCTTAGCAATAAGAGATCTCCAAATCAACTCACGTGGGACACTATCATATGCCTTTTCCAGGTCAAGGAATGCCATATGCAGGTTTTACTGACTAGGTTTTAATATTTATATTGTCTCGTTATACCTATGGTATACCCTAATGCACTAACGGGCAGTGTACCCGGTCGTGTGTAGTGTAGTGTTCGGTAAAACCGAGGTCGTCCCAAGAGCTATGTGCGGATTTTAACTAAGTATAGGTGTCATGATTTTAAGGTTGAAATGATTAATTAATAACTAAAGACAAGAAAATAAAATAAAGAAAGCAAATAAAGGCGAGGGTTGTGATCAATAAAGGAGAAGTGTGCTAACCTAGTTACTCATCCTATCATGTTGAGTTAACGCTTAATTACTTCCAATTGCTTGTGGGGGTAAAAGTCGCTAGGACAAGATTTGGTCGATTCTCGTCCTAACCTATCGCCAAGAAAGGTTTCCACCGGAGATCATCGGGTGACCCTCGAAAGTCCAACATTTTAGTCTCCTAAGACAAGTCATTAAGTCTTGCTACATGCAAGATTCATAACAATGAGTGCCCGCGCTAACATCTTAAACACTCATCCTTAACTTCTAAGTTCATCCAAACGGTAGGTGATCATTGGTCAAATCAAGCATGCGAAGAAGGGTCGTCATTGGTCAATTCTTACCCTTCCCACTCGGCCTAACTACTTAGGGTCACTTGGTCATATCTCCTAAGTAACTAGCCACTACCGCCATTCAAAACTACTTAAACAAGGGTAGCTACCAACAAACTATGCATGCATACACTAGAACAATTATACTAAGCAATGTAAACATAAACAAAACAATCAAGGAATCATAACTCAGGTTAGCACCGAGAGGTGCTTAGCCACTCATATTAACTAAAAAATCGATTCAATGTTTAACATATCGAAATACATGAATTGAAAGTAAAGAAATGATAAAATGCTAATGCTTATCGTAGGGGAGTGATTTCTCCTTGAGAGGAATCAGATGCTCCTAAGATTCGCCTTCAACCTTCTACCCACGCTTCTCGATTTGGTGTGAAGTGAATGAATAGAAATGCCGGAATTTGGGCGGTATTTATAGGCGGATCCGTTCTGGCGTAACAAGTTGAGAGTTACGTCGTAACATCCAATTTTTAATTTGCTTTGGAAAAGTCGGTTACAACGTAACGCCGTGAAAGAGTTACGCCGTATCTTCAATAAATCGTGGTTACGTTGTAGTTGTGACAAGAGTTACGACGTAGTTTGCGGTATGAACCTCATTTAACCTAATTAGTTACAGGCGTAATCTTAGGATGGAGTTACCGTAAACTTCAGCTTGAGTTGGTTTTACGAGTCATGCTTCATTACAGCGATGTGAGAGAGAGAGTTACGCGTATCATCTTCAAAATGAGCATACTATCATATATCTTTAATAAACTCCAATCCGCATCTCATTAGCTCCAATGCTCGTAATTTACGAAAGTGAAATATAGAGGAAACAAGCGTAAATCCATATAAATGATATAAAATACGAGCATTATCGGAGAACTTGACACTTAATATTCGTGATTATTTGATGTTATCAAGGTTCCTTTGTCTTTCTCACTTCTCCATGAGACTTCGAGGAGTGGATAGCCTCGATCGATGACCTCTCGGCATAAAACCAAATTGGTTCTCGAAACCCTTATCTCCTTCTCAACCTTTGATAACGCCACACGCCGTGTCGTCGGGTCAAGGAAACTTCCTTTTCTTCGAGCAAGTTTTATAACACCCAGGCAAGTGAACCTAATCGTTGTAGTGTAGTAATTAGGGTAAGCCACGGGTATTGATATCGTTCTCTAGGGGAATAGGAATGCTAGTAAGAAGTTACTACGCTAAGGTTGGGGTTGAGGAAGATTATTTTTTATCTTTTTATATTTTTTTAGGAAAGGAAAAGGTACGAATCTCGGGGTTTGGATTTGGGGGCTGGTATTTCTACCGATTACTCTACTTATCTATTCTAATTAACTAAGCTAAGGTGAGGATAGTCTATGTCTATTGTTGTGTGCTCGTATGATAGTTAAAGATGTGTTTACCTAGATGCTACTACTCCCTAGTTATCTCCTATTGATGGTTGAATTGTCACGTCCTTATTCTTAACGCGTTGTGTTTTCTAAGGTCGTAAGGTGTGCATTCCCTAACTCTTTGAAGTCACCTTTAAGTGTAGTAAACAAAATCCACTAAGTCATTCATAAACTAACTTTAAGGTTATCTTTGGGTTTAGTAAACGAAATCCACTAAGTCATTCATAAACTATCAAAGATTTATCAAGTATTAAACACAACGATAGCCTAGTCGCACTCTAAGGCAATTACAATTAAGATAAGAGACAACCTAATAATAATTAACAACTAGGTTTCATACATCTAAGCAAACACACAAGTAATTTAGTCGGACATGGTAAACATGCAACATACACACAATCAATCAAAGACATAATTGAATTAATGAAGCAAAGACTTATCTTGGTGTAAGATAGGGTTAAAACCCTAAAATACTTGTGACAAGACACCTTAGGTTCGGTTTTAGGTTTTACCCAAAGACTCTCCACACAAAGACCGAAAAATTCGGATTCTATATATAAGATTACAATTATGCGCGCACCTTATGTTTAGTGACGCCGTCGTGTCGCCGCCATTAGGGTTTCGTCTTGGCCACGTTAACCTTGCGACGGCGCCACCTTATGTCCGTGACGCCGTCCTCTTCAACTTTCCCGTCGTTCGGATTGCATCTAGGCCGCCCGAGTAGCGGCGGCTACTCTTTCACAACTAGACGTCGTCACTTGAAAACCACGAGTTTTGCGTTCGACCGTCACAATAATTTTGGGACGGCGCCGCAAATAGAACCCGACGCCGTCGCCTTCTACATTCGTGAGTGAGTCCGATTTCGACTTTGGCCATTTTCTTCATATATTCGCGCTTCGTCCAAATAAGTGTCATTCCGAGATTTTGCCTTCACGACCTAAAAAGTGAAAAGGCGATATTAAGCAATAACGGATACAAAGTGATCAAATAAGGACTTAAACGACCCTCAAAATGGTACCTTTAAAACCTTATCAAATATCCCTACACTTGTTATTTGCTTGTCCTCGAAGCAAATGTGCTTTTAGCCAATTAATTTATAAGTTAGGGGTCATTCGGCATTAATTCAAAACGGTCCACAACATATAAGCCCCGCAAAGTCATAACAAGCACGGAAATACATACTAGCACCTCACATGGGGTGTTTGGATACTCACATCTCTCTGGTGTATAAAGGAAATATAACAATATAGGAAATGGAAGATAAACACTCATTAACCGGTCCTAGTACATAGATTACCATAGGCTTGAGAATAGATCAAACCTCCATCGCTTTGGCGTAAGCACCTAGGAAAGACTATCAAAGAGGTCTTTAAAGGGTTGTAACGTTAGGCTTACGGTGAGAAATAAGGGTTTGGTGGGATAGGCTATATAGTGGTGGTAAGTCAAAAATCTTTATGTTAGCTCATATGAAGAATGGCGTTGCTAAGCCAAGACTCGACACTCTAAACTCTAGATAACCTGAAATAAACAAACATAAATTAAAAGATAGATGTAGGATGGTGCAGTATGTTTTTTTTTTTTTTTTTTTTTTTCTCTATATTTTTTTTCTTTCTCTTTTTCTATTTTTTTTCGATTTTTTTTTTTTTTTTTCATACACTTTTACTCTACCATCCTCTAAGATAACATCAAAATACTAGGGATTTATAAGCATATCCTACACTTGAGTTTTTATTACTCTAACACTAATTTGACCCGATTTGAAAGATCAAAACACTTGGGGTATATTATTACGTAAACAAAGGAATTTGAATTTAACGTTCCTTCCCGTCATTTCATAAACTTTAACTTTTCCCATGAATCCCAATCATCCCAAAACTGTATACAAAGGATATGACTCGACTTAGCAACTTATGCAAGCAACTAGATAATTGAACTAAGGGTTTGGGGTGATAACAAATAATTGCACTAAAAGTGAGTGCATAAGGGTTAGGCTAAGGCGATTTGGGTGTATATTTGGGGGTGGGGTGTAAACAATGCTCTTCATTGATATTCCGGAAAACGAAATATCACGAGAACCGCGAAAAGGATAGGCTCGAGGGGTTAACTAGGGTATCGTGTACTAAAAATGAGTACAACGCAAAGGGTGTGGGGAATTACTCAACCAAGTGGAAGAAGTAATTATATTACAGTATCAAACAAGGGTTATCCTAATGCCTCTTATCATTTAGTTATTCCTAACTACACAAGTGTAGCCTCACTTGCGATCTCGGAATGCATCACAAAACAAGTTCTAGAATCTAATATACTACCGGTTCACACTCTAAGCATTGAAGATGAATGCTTTAATTCCTACTAATCTAAGGGCGATCCTCATTTTGGTGGAATTTTGGTGGTAAAGGGTTTTGTGCTAGTCATGTAACTTCCTATCCATGAGATGCTTTTGTTAAGACTAATGGCCCACTCCTATATGTCATAAAAAATTTTAAATTTGGTGCCAAAATTACCCTAACGACATTTTCTCATGGTTTATTACACAATCACAATTGGACAAAGCAAATAGTCAAGGATAAGCATAGTTTCAAAGTTCCGTTTTATTTTCCTCCCACATTCTTAAACCGAACATTGTCCCCAATGTTCCCGAAAGTATCAAAGTTATGATAATTGGAAGGTAATTAAAAGCGAAAAAAACTAGTACTCCCCGATTAGCTCGGTAGGATCCGTGTAAAGTGGTGGTTAAATCCTTTTCAAGAAGAATTTATGCGTGAAAATCTCCTTCCAATCTTATGTAACTTCTTCTTGATAAATTAAACCGCACACTTGAAGAAAACAAACAACCCAACGCATCAAACCGAACAAAGAAAAATCACAACAAGATGTAATTCCGACTTAAATAAGATATAATGCTTGTGGAATGGATGTTTGCGATTTTCTAGAAAATTAAGACCGAAAATTCCAAAAATTTATAAGTAGCCTGAAAGCGAGAAAAGTAATCGATTGTTTACGCTCCTTCGGCGCGTCGAGTTGCAATCTGACGCCAGTCAGTTATCTCGACAAAAAGCGGTGCGATTTTTGGAAAAATTTACGGAAAATTTACATCTTTAGAATCTGGAAAAATTTACGCAAAACATTCATTATGACTCGATACAAGCATTTGACTCGAACAAACAAACATATATATCTTTTAATTAATTGTTATTCTCATGTTTACGTTTCTTTTGAAAGCGTGTAATCCTCCCTACACTTATCCCTTATGTAAAATACCTTTATATGTAATTAAGACGAGGTTAAAGACAAAATAAAGCATTTTCACAAATTTAAACATGAGAATAAACAATCAATAAAAGATATATGACACCTAAACAAGCAAACAATTAAGCATGGGTTGCCTCCCACGAAGCGCTTTTCTTTATTTATGAGTCTTGTAGCTAGACTCGAAGTCGTGCCCTCACGTGACTTCATTGCCATCCTTCCTTTCTTCCATTAAGCCGTTATCATAAGGTTGTAGACGTTGTATGCTCACCGTGAATTCTCTTCCAACATCGTCTATTATGATAATGATTTTATTTTTTAGATTAGTTTCTTTCACCGTATAAGGTCCAAACCATCTTGGCTTATTCCTTCCCATAATGCTTTTATTCTTGATTTATACAAAGCACCTTTTCTCCATTCAAAATTCCTTAGGGTTCTTTTGAGTTTGTGGTATTGTGGTAT